>WEIU01017243.1:462488-492188 GCA_013389925.1 Aegithalos caudatus | reverse complement strand
AGGATGGAGGCGCGGCGCCCTGGCCGCCCGCCCAGCGCGGGACCTGGTGCTGTGGGGCCGCCGTGGGACCCTCGGGCAGGGGCCGTCGAGGAGCGGCGCCCCTCCCACAGCGTGTAGGGCAGTCCCTTCTGAACACGCTCTCGTAGAAAAACTCCAGCCCCGCTGTTGAAATCAGAGAGTGAGGAACATGACCGACCAGCTCCCGGGGAAATCCGGGCTGCTTCGAGGCACCCGAAGCCTAAGCCCCTAACCCCGACCGCAGCCCTAAGCGATGCCCTGGGCTCGGGTTGCGGAGGACGGGGCCTTGGCCTCCTGGGGTTCGGGTGTGCTCCTGTCCGTGTGGGAGCGCTCAGACCCGACGGGAACGCTGTGGGGAAGATCGTTCGTGAAAGATTTCCGTGCTTGGTCCGTATGTTAAAATATGATGCGGCTGTAGGCGTCTGCATAACCCTGCTCGCTGCTTCGTTTCTCAGTAGCTGTGAGAAAGTTTCCTCTGCTCTTAAGCCCGCCTCTGAGAAATAGTTGTCTCACAAATTAAAAGAATGTTCCTCTGTGTTCCGGCAGGATCTAGTTTTGTTTGGCATTGAAAACCTCTCATGGAGAATGCTTAAGCAGGAATCAATGACATCACTGGGCAGGAAACACTCTTGGAAGGGAGAGTTGCTATCAGAGCAATCTTACATGATAAAAGGCTCACGGATAAGTTCTTCACTAGCTGAATACACCATAGGTCATAGACTGTTTTATGGACTGAAATACAGATGTTGCAGATACTAGGTTTTATTTTTATCTTGCAATTTCACTTGAGAACCATGTTATCCAGTTTTTATTTTGTGTCAGTAAGTAGGGTGCCAGATTCTCAGCAAATTTGGCTTTATGAGAAAGGACACCAAATTGCTTCAATGCTTAACATCTTCAGTCTGTAACTCCCATCAAACCCTAATGAGGGTAAAATTGAGTAAACTTACACCTATATAGCAGCTTTGAGAAGAAAATCCTGGCAATCATCCCCACGTTGAAACAACTTTACCTTGTGCTTGACACAAAAAGTTGGGCTTCTGCTGTCTAAGGCTGAGCAGTTTGTTTTGATTCCAAGTTGACTCTTTGCTGGGAGAAACAGACTGAAGGGTGCTGCAAACTGAAGCAGTTTGGTGTAATTTCACATGGACCTGAACTTGCTGACAAAATCTGCTTGGAAAATGGAAAGAATCAGGTAGCAATAATTTCAAATCTGTAGAATTAAAGTGTGAGTGAGCTAGGTAAGAGATGACTGTGGGCTTTGGGAGTGGGAACAGAGACCTTGTGGGAAGAGGGTGAGCCAGGGGAGGGACTAGAAAGGGGAATTGAGCTCTTATCACTTTCAGAAACTGCATATGCTGACATTTTTATGTTACCATAGTAAATCACATGATCTCTTGAAATCACACAACTTAGGGGTTGGTGAGTCTTTGTTAAAAGACTTTTTTACATAAAAGTTTTAGATAAGAAATCTTTAAAATTTTTTTTGTGCCTGTCTGTTTTATATTTCACATATGAAAATTTTATGTTGGTAAGCAGAAGGTAGAATGAGTTTGAAAGAATCTAGATAAAAGAGGAAGAGAAAAAGTTTCATTTTGAAGCAGTTAGCTCTTTATAAAACACTCGAGCATGGATGGAAATGTTCAGGAGAAAGAGGCTTGAAAAGAAAAATAATACATGAGTTAGGGGAGTTTTTTTGGCTTTGAAGAAGCTGTTTCCTCTAAAGAGCAAGATGTCTTTTAGCAAGGTGTTTGCTCTGGTTAGTTTCCAGAAAGGATGTGGGCTTTCAAGGCTTCAGAATGGTTTGTCACATGTCTGGTGCCTTTAGCACCCCACATTCATGTTGCTTGAATTTAGTGTCTGACTTTGTTTATAGGAGCAATGGTAGCTGAAAATTCTGCCTGTTGGTAGCACAGAATAGTGAAATACTTGTGCTCTGTGAAGAAGTTGACACTGTTTCAGAATCTGGCTCCAATCAGGGATGCTCCTTTTTCAATTTAGTGTGCAAGAGCAGACATTACACTGCTTTGTGGGTGTTTCTTCCTCATGCAATTTTTAATAAGCTGAAAAATATTATTATTTTTTCAGATTTTTTCCTGTCCTTCCCTAAAAATGTCCAAGGTAAGAATAACATTTCTATCTTCCAATGTATAATGTGAAACTTTTTTTTTTTTTAAATATTCATCTTCAATGACAAATTGTGCAACTTGCATCTGTTTGATGGTGAGGGATATTCCAAATTTACTGTCTATAGGAGACATAATATTGAAAGATGAATGATGTGAAACATAGATTAAAGTAGTTTCATGCAAGTATAAATCTCTGCAGTTAACTAATACTTCTGAAAGGAATTTATTTTGGTCAGAGTTGTAAAAAAACTCCCTGGTGCATCTTCATTGAAACTTCCTTTCTGTGATTTTGTTTTGAGCAGGCATCATTTAAGAAAATGGTCGTTTAGATTTAATTTCTTTCTTTACTAGTAGAATCAACTGGTTTTCCAATAAAATATTTCATTTAAAATATTGTAACCTAAAACATTATTGTCATGCTGGGATTCACTAATTCTTGGCCCCCAGCATTTGATATGATGGGTAAAACATCCATGTTGACTTATTGGAGTGAAATGCATGATAAAGGGTTCTTGAATAATGCCTTTGAAGAGGGAACTAAGAATTTCTCTGCTGTATCTGCAGCAGTGAGCATTCTAAACACAATTGTATAAATTCCCTGAATTCCCCTTCCCCACACTTGAAGAGAGCCCTTCCAGCAGATGGCTGTCACTTCACAAGTTGCTCAGGGTTTTCCTTTGGATGTGCTAAAAATGGATCAGAAATGGTCATTTTTTTATTCAAGTCCATTTTATTTTAACTGTGTGTGAAGGCTGTTCAAAAAGTGATGAGTGCCCACAATTCATACTTTGTCATACTTGGATAAATAATTATTTGGGATTTTGTGGGATGGCTGAACAAGTGAGGCTCTGTTTTTTAAGCTCTAGGTCAATGTAGTTGTTCTGCACTTTGTGAAACTGTTGAGTAGTAGGAACCTCTGAGTGGTTTCCTGTCTGTTTCGTAGCTTCAAACCTTTTGAGATAAGCGAGGAAAGCAGTTATACAAACCAATAAGTCTTGAGTGGTTGCTTATTATTGTCTTATTTTAATTTTTAAATTTCATTTTTAGCAACAGCCTGCTCAATTTACCAATCCAGAAACTCCCGGCTATGTTGGGTTTGCAAACCTTCCCAACCAGGTTCACCGAAAGTCTGTGAAAAAGGGCTTTGAATTTACTCTTATGGTGGTTGGTAAGGAAATGTTCTATAGTTTTTCTCACAGTTAGTACTTGCTCACAGGACATTTGAAGTTAAAATGAATGTTACTTGCACTATTCTAAGGCTTCAGCTTTCATCAGAAACTTTCCTGTACTGTTACATTTGGCTTTCTTTTATATTTTCTTTTCTTTTATATTTTACTGATTCTTGCAGCAGTTGTTTACCACATTACAAACTGTGCTTGAATACATTAATAAGTTTGTGGGTGAAGAAATTTCATTGTGCACTCCAGCAAACCTTCCTTCCTTCCTTCTTTCTCCCCTGTCTTACAGGATTACAGCATTCCATTTAAAATGTAATTTTAAACTGGTTTTGCATTTGAATACAGCCTTAGTTCACTTGTGTGTTTTGATTAAGAGACTAGTGTTAAGGAGAGCATTCCATTTAAAATGTTGTTTATGCTTCTTTAGTTCAAAAGAATCTGAACTCTAGTCTTTTCAAGCCTTCCAAATACTCTTGTAAAAGAGTGAGAAAGACTGAGAATTGGACCAGTTGCTTTTGATGTGAGCTGTTACTTTTCACTTTGTTAGCAGTTATAATCTACAGTGTTATTCTATTTCATAATTCATTGGGAGTCCGTGTTGGTGTCTGGAATAGAAAGAGTAATTTGGTGTCTGCAGAAATACCTTGATCCTTTGAGAAATTGGTTGCTGTTCTTGAAAATTAAATAGAATCCCAAATCAGACTTGGGTGTCTCCTCTGTCTCTCTGTTTGTGAGCCACAACTTGTGAGTTTTGGTGTTTGAACTCTGTAATTCTTGCTTTTAAATAGGCTTTCACAAAAAGTACCCAGATAGAATTAGGCTCTTCCTTACCTGGCACCACAAGAAATAAATCCCATTTGCTAGATTTGCCTAAGAGATCACAGTGGGAATGAGCAGGAGAGGTGAGATAGTGCATGATAGGATGTGTTTAACTTCTTAATTGTTTTGGATTTCAGTAGTTACAGGGAGAGTCTGTTCTCAAACCTTTCATTAGTTTTGCCAAATGACAGCCCTAGCACTGCTTCTGTCCTACTTCTGTATTTTGTTCTTCAGTGTTGTACAGAGTTTGCCCTTATCTTTGTGTTCCTAGAATTTTATTGTAGTTTTTTATGGTGTCTTTCATTGGATTTGATTTGGATGATATCATAAAGGATATCTCATAAAATCTAAGAGTAAAACCAAATTATAAGTAGTTCCTTCAAATTATGCTGTCTACTGTAACTCTTCAGAATTTACTGTTCAGTGATCCTAAAAGTGTGAACAGTTTTGAGAAAAAAAAAAGTGCTTTCTCTCTGTAACTAAACTCAACTTGCAGATCTCTTTGAATTCTAATTGCAAAATTGCCACATAAAACAGTTCTGGAATAAAGCAATATAAAATTATATAGACCAACAGTTGTTTCTAGTCTCTTGTAAAATAGAAATAGAGGGGAAATGAGTATGAGTAACAGAAAGGCAATTAATCCACCCATGTTGGAGTAAAGTGGAATTTTATGGTTGTTGCCTGCCAGTATTTTAAGGGATAAATGAAAACTACAGGAAGAGGACTTAGTAAAAAAAAAATTTAATTGGGAATTTGGAGTGGTAGTTTAAGATACACTAGCAGAGGGAGGCAGCTGATGTAAGATAAAATAAACGGCTTTAAATTGTTGATTATTTCAACAGTTTGGAATGTGAATTCTTTCTGTTCAAATATGCATGGAGTTTAAGTATGTTCTTTTGTGGGCTGTGTCACAGTGCCTGTTTTGAACTATCATTCTTCATTAAGTTGCCATCCTTCTTCATTTCTGAGCAGGATAATTCTTTAAAAGCTGCCTGTGCTGACATAATCCTAATCAATGATTTTGCTTTTTCACACAGCTGTTGGTTTTTGGGGTGTTTTTCCTGCTGTTGTTTACTGTGATATCTGAAAATATGAGCTGGAGTTTCTGAGAATTTGGCTGCTTGGTTGTGTTGCTCCCAAAGAAATCCAGTCACTTGTATTTATTTTTATGTTCATTCTCATTATTAAGCTATGACTTCATCTAAATAGTTATTTCACTTAAGAGTCACTAAACTACTGGAGCCAATATAATCATTGACAGTGACTATGGAAAGTAATTTGGTTTATGTGTAATATTTACCCATACTGAAACTGGAATGTGGCACTGGATGAAATCATACTTATTTGGTTTTGCTGAAATGATTCCATATAACTTGAGTTACTCTGGGTTCGTGTCACCTTCACTGGAGAAACCTGCACTGGCACAATCTGATCTTGAAAGCTGCATTCTATAAGGCATTAAAAAACTGGCAGCTCCTACTCAAATCTTCATTTTAAAACAATTTCTGTCCTTTTTTTTTTTTTTTCTTTTGTTCAGATATTTTTGTCAGATTTATATTGCAGAACTGTCTGTGTTACTCAGAGATTCTGACCCATCATTTTTTAACATCTAATTTTTAAATTTAATCCTATCAAAACCTGAAATAGAACTAAAATTCTAGAAAAAGGTCTCTTCACTGAACTCAAGTACTGAGCATTTCGAGTTGCTGCTCTTTTTTTATGCTATGAACATTTGTACTGATTAAAATCTTGATCTCTAACTAGTGCCCTCTGAATTTTCCTCATGGCTGTCAGTATCTCTAGAACAAAAATATGTGTACAGTACAATTTGGTAATCCCCAAGTTCATCAGTACAAAAAATTTGCTCAGTGGCCATATTCCTCTTGCTTTGAGTTCTTGTTTGCCTATTGGCATAGAAAACAGAAATAAATCCCACTTTATGATGCCTGGCTGTACAGAAGTTCAGCAATGCATTTTTCATTGTTTAAATTAATGATAACGCCTTGACAGGATATAGCTTCTCACTGGGTATGATATTTCACATTCTGGAGTGATAACAGAAAAGCATGTTTTAAAAAATCAGGAGACATGAAATGGGAAATCTTAAGTCTAAATGGGTCATAACTCCACTTGATGAGCAGCATTAATCACAAATCATCAGTGAAAGCTCTGGGAAAGTGCCAAGATGTAAACATGGTTTTTCAACCTTTTTGGGCAAACTTGGCTAATCCAAAATGAGAAGATGTAAACTTTTAATTTGAAAGAAATATGAAAAGATCTATAGTCAGATAATAGTGTCAGATATTCTTGAAATTCTTTATGTAAATGTGTTGAATTTATCTTTGTATTGAATCACAGGTGAATCTGGATTAGGAAAATCTACATTAATAAACAGCCTCTTCCTGACAGATCTCTACCCAGAAAGGATTATCCCAGGAGCTGCTGGTAAATACATCGTTGCTTGATGGTTTTTGGAGTTGAATGCATTTTCCTTTGAATTTTGGTGACAGCCAGCAGTGATTTCTAACTGTAATAGTTTCTAATGTATTTCTTGACACTTGAGTTGTTTGATAAAACCATTTTCCTCTGCACCCAGGATATCTGTCAGGTCTTTGTTATTTAGTCCTTGGGTGTATTCATATTAACACCTAGAAATTTGATTCCTTCTTTTGCTTTAAAGCAGTCATTGTGTCACAGTAAGATAAACAATCAACTTAAACAATCAGAGAATTTATTTGGTTTTTAATCTCTTGCAATTGTAAACACATGAATTGTTTATACCTGCTTGCACCTTAATTCATTTGCTTTGGATTGATATTTAGTGAATGAGAACTTCACTTTCTGTCCTTCTTCATTTCCTTGTCCTATTTTTATTCTGTTAATCGAGGCATGCAATAATCCAATATGTCCAAAAGAAAATAGTGTAATAAAATAAAAGATGCAATTTTTCTCTTTTTGCTGCCTGTTGAATGACTGGCTTTATTGATTTTATCATGTTAGCTGATGATTACTTATAGCTTCCAGCCTTAGGGAAAAAAATCCATTCCATATAATTTTGTACTGTTCTCCAATTACCTATAGCTTTTCTCTCAATTCCTTTTGCCTTAATTTCTACATTATTTTTAAGAAAATGGTGAAATCTCACACAGTCCTCTAATAACATCTTAAGAATTTATGTACTGAGTCATTTTGTTATCAGGCCTTAGGATGTAATCGATAGAACAATATTTATGCTGCCAGTGAATCTCTGGAGTTTATCTCAGCGTGCCACAGCCTTCCCAGGTGGGTTCTGCACGCCGGGGTTTGTTGTGTTGCAGATAAGATCGAGCGCACCGTGCAGATCGAGGCCTCCACGGTGGAGATCGAAGAGAGGGGCGTGAAACTGCGCCTGACCGTGGTGGACACGCCGGGCTACGGGGATGCCATCAACTGCCGGGACTGGTACGTGCACACAGAGCATCTCCTGCTCTGCCTGTGGGGACTGACACAGATTCCTTACCTGTCCTGGGAGGTGGAAGTGTGGTGTGTGTCTGTGAAGTGCTGGGTTTCAGGGGGGAGTTTTCATTTTCGAGTTTTGAGGAAGCTTAATTTCGCTGTTGGGAATTAATTCCGATGTGAAGAGGCACCAATAACTTTGTCACGTTGAAATAAATTTTGTGGCACTTTTTTTTTTTTTCTTTGTTGACTTCCATTTTGCTTGAAAGAGCTTTAAGTGAACAGTGACATTGACTCTCAACAATACTCTGAGAAAGTAAATCACCTACTCTTCAGTGCAAGCAAAAATCCACCTCTAGATCTTGTCCACATTCACTTGAACATTCTCAGATTCTGTGGCTAATTTTAAAGTGCTTTTCATCTCCTTAGATTTTGTTTGTTTGTTTGGGTTTGGCTTTTTTTAAAAATAAATTTAAGTTACACTAAATACTGAGGAGTAATCTTGAGATCAGTGGCACAGTTTTCAATGGTAATTCCTTTTCCCAGATCTCTCAAGCTCCTGAACCTCAAGGTAACCTCTGGCTTTCTCTAGAACTTTGGAAATTAGTGCCTCCTGATAAAGTGAAATTCAGGTTCAAGACCACATGTCCTGTCCTGGTGAGCCCAAGGGCTACTGCATGACCAGTCTCCTGTTTCATTTGTTCAAAAGCTTGTTGAACTTGACTCCACTTGAAATCATTCTTCTTCTGGGTCACGTGATGGAGAGGTCTTACAATCTGACTGTACTTTGGAATATGCACAATACAAACACACACAGCACCTGGGAAAGCCTGCTGGTTACTGGGGACAGTACTGCTGTTCTGTTGATCACATCCATTGGAGTCTGGCAATGCCTATTTTGCCATTTCTAAAAACTGGATTTCCTGGGCAGGTCCCTTGATCTTACTTTGTTTTATGGCAAAACCAGCCTTCAGGAAGATCTGGTTGTGTGTCTGTGAAGTGCCCAAAAACTTCCTCTGCCATGTTTCCCCACACAATGATGTCATCAGTGGACTGCAAGTGTTCTGAAGCCTTACACTTCAGAATTGACATCAGCCCTTTTATCCTGTCTGAGGACATGGCCACTGCAAACTGGAGCTGTGTTTATGCATGTAGAAGTTCCTGTGGTGGTTGTGCTTCCTTCTCAGCTCCTGCACCCATGCTTCTGAGGCAGTGGTGGGTTTTCCATCCCACTTCCTCATGTCTTTTCTGTGGTCATGCAGTAAAACTACAGGTTACCTCTTGGTGTATATCCTGTCTCTTGAGGATGGGACTGTTTGCTCCCAATAGCAGAGACTGGCCCATACTGTGGAGTATGGAACATTTCCTCTTTAGTTTGTTTGAGTTTTTCAAATCTGTTCTTACTCTTGGACAGTCTTTCCACAGCTGAGGTGCAGGTTGGTAGGGAAGAAAAAAATTATATTAATGTTGCCAGAGTTGGGGCACCTGAAGCACTGTTTGCTCTCCTTCTTTCATTGCCAACAATGCCAATGAGTTGATCTACAACAATGGTGCACTCTCTACAAACTTCTGCCACATGGATTGTGTACTGTGGACCTCATCTGGATCTGCAGGGGACTGGTCACCATTCCTCACGGAGGGACATGAAAATGACGAGCTTTGACTCCAGTAGTTACAAAGATCAGAAGGCTTTCAGAAGGCTTTGTTTTTCATTTTGTGCAGCCCTTTTATAACATGCTTGCTGAAGAACCATGTAGTTGGTTAGCAAAGACAACACTTCTCTTCATTGGCTGAATAACAGAAACAACACCTGGAAGAGCAGTGACCATGAGAGTCGAGATATTATGAAAATAATATTACTGTATACTGAAAACTGTCCTTGGTAAATGGATTTTTCTCAAGCCAGAGAAATCAGCAATCTGGCAGGCTGAAGCCTTTACGGTCTCAGAAAATCAGGCCCACAGGGATTGATGGTTATTTGGACCCCTGTAGATTGCCTCCAGCACAGCTAATTCTCTCAGGTACTGGATAACTTCCTCCACGGCCTTCCACCTGCCTGGTCACACCATTAGATCATCCTTGAGGGGATACCTTTCCCTCACACTTAACAGAAGTCACCACCAGAGCTGAGAGTTTCTGTCCTCTTCCCAATCCCCTTGTCAAGGCCCACGTTCCAGGACAGGGATCCCAGCTGCTTGGCTTCCCTATGATCTTGTTCCATATGGTGGGCTGTGATATCTGGGTACCAGGATATCAGCCAGGTTGCCAGGATCTCCCCCAAAGGGCAGCTGAAATCTTTTCACAGTGTCTTGCAGCTCACTAGGGATAGCAGTTGGGTGATTGTCTCTGCTCCTGACTCTTCCTCCTGCTGTGAGGGCCCTGCTTCCTCTTCATCCTTCACTAAGCAAACTGATTTGGTCTTGGATTTGTTCTGTGCAGGGGCAGCTGTTTGTGGCAGTGGTTCAGCTGCAGCTGGAATGGCCGTGGTGCCTGTTGCTCTGCTTCCCTCCTCCTCACCTGAGGGTGCTCTCTAGTGATGAGCAGTGTCCAGTAAATAAAAGCCAGGGCTCAGCATACTGCAATAAGTTGCTCCTCTCTGGAGTTGCCCTCTCCTGTTGATCTGGGCCAGAACCAGGACACTAGTGGACAAAAAGTTGGATATGAGCAGGCAGTCCCTGAAAGCCATTGGTATCCTGGGCTGCATCAAAAGCAGTGTGGCCAGCAGATTGAGAGAGGGAGTTCCACCCTGCTCCTGTGAGATCTGCATCCAGCTCTGGGGCTCTAGCATAAGACAGACATGGACCTATTGGAGCAGGTGCAGAGGAGGACCAGGAAAACGATCCAAGGGCTAGAACAGCAGTAAAGAGGCTGGGAGAGTTGGGGCTCCATCTGAAAAAAAGAAGACTCCAGGGAGACCTTACTGAGTCCTTGAAATATATCACAGGGACTCACAGGAAACATGGAAAGAGACTTAATACCAGGGCCTGTAGTAGCAGAGCAAGGGGCAAGGGTTTGAAACTGAGATTTAGGTTGGATGTAGCAGAGACTATTTACAGTGATGTTGAGGCCCCTGGCACAGGGTGCCCAGAGAAGCTGTGGCTGTCCAATCCCTGGAAATGTTCAAGGCCAGGCTGGATGAGATTTAGAGCACCCTGGACTAATGGAAGGTGTCCCTGCCCATGGCAGTAGGTTGGAAATAGGTGACCCTTAAAGGTCCTTTCCAACACAAACCACTTCTGATTTTAAATCAGTTTGGAACAAGAACCTTAAAAGATCTTGAAAATGTGTGGTTAATGTTAATCAAGATACAAACACTAACCCAAGAGAAATTTGTTGTAGAACTGAGGTTGGATTATGTATATTTTATCTTAACATATATATATACATATATATATATATATAATATGCATAGTAGCTTGTTATTCTAGAATTCAATTAAATTTTTAAGATATGTGCTCTTCTATTTTCCATATTCTATAGAATCAGTAAATATATTTTCATCCATCAGAAAATTGGTTCATCTACAAGGTATCTTAATGGTTTAATATTACCTTTGAGAGTCCTAAAATTATGAACCATTTGGTGATTCCTCAAATCTGTGTTTGTTTTACAGTTTTAAGACCATAATCTCTTACATTGATGAGCAGTTTGAGCGATACCTGCATGATGAGAGTGGATTGAACAGAAGGCATATCATAGATAATCGAGTTCATTGCTGTTTCTATTTCATTTCACCATTTGGTCATGGGTAGGTGCTTNTTTTTTTTTTTTTTGTTAACATTATTTTATTTTAGAGAGTTGCTTTGTGCCTGTTGACCTAAATTTTCAGAATCAGGTTGCCATTACTTAAGCAACTGCTATCACTGCTGACAATAATTGGCTGTGTTCCTTTCTTTCTGCATAAAGAGAGATATTTATGTTGCAGTGAAAATAAATTGGTAATTTAGAGTAAAAATAAATAAAAATTTTCCATATTCTAATTTTAGCCTTAAGCCTCTGGATGTTGAGTTTATGAAGGCCATACACAACAAAGTAAATATTGTACCAGTGATTGCAAAAGCTGATACACTTTCTCTGAAAGAGCGAGAGAGACTAAAGAAAAGGGTGAGTGTTTTTCTAGCTTGCAGAAATGTGTTGTGCTTTGGTTATATCAGTGTGGTGACTGAAGAGAGGAGCATTCTCATTAACCTTACTCTGTCCTAGCTGAGGAAAATATAATCTCATGCATAGTGTAGCATCATTTAATATGTAGTTTGATATCTTGTGAATTATTTTATTATGTATTTAACTGAGAAATTGTGCTTAGAATGTTGTTTGCAAAATGGCAGTCTGGCTACATTTGCAATTAGATAATGAATGAACTTTGAAACTTTGGAAAAATATTTAAATACATTTGCTGATGGTAATTGCTCTGTTACCTGTTTAATCAGTTCTAAAGCAGAGATAGTACCTGCATATGTATATTTGTTTTTTTATCCAGTCAGAATTCTGATGTTTAAAAAATGGGATTTTCAGAGATGTTTCTGATTTTGAGGTTTTTTCTTCCCCTGTGTCACTCCTAAAACATTCCAGCTCTGTCTACCAGAGGAAAGATGTCTTAACATATTCAGTCATGCAGGACTTGATTCTGTATTTGATGGGAGAAGGTGGGATTTGACAAACCATCATAGCTAGTAACAGATATGAAGTTTAGAAAGAAGTGTTAGAATTAACTTGTCAAAGGCATGCTCCATTCTTAGCTCTTGCATTGAAAACTTTATGATTTTTGTCAGTTATTCTGAAAATCCTTATAGCTGTCTTACCCAATCTGGAATAAAAATAGAGACTTTATATATAGTATACCCTAGTAGGTATATTTACAGGGCTAGAATTCTGCAGAAGAAAGGATTTTTCTCTTTTAAAGAGCAAAATTTGGGGTCTATGGCAAATGGATTCCTGCTGCAGGTACCATTACTGGCAGTCATGAAGAAGAAAGTACTTGTTGGGTCTATATCTCAGTTTTTCAAACACTCCCACCCATACTCCCCAAGTAGTAACTCAGAGGTAAGAGCAAAGAGGTTAAGCTGTAGAAAGCAAGTATGACTTCTGGGTCAATGCTTTTATTATTACAAAAAAAAAATGCAAAACTTTCACAAAATGAAGTTTCTGCAGTTTGTTTTTGTGAATGCTGTTGTTTGTCTGAAGGCTGTGGCACGTAGTTGTAGAATATCATGAGGAAATACGGAATTTGAAACCAAATCCTTATTGTGCAATTGGGATCAGTAAGATAAATCCAGATTTCCTAAGACACTGTGTATTAAGTAATTCTATGTTAAGATTTAAAAGTACTGATTCTATATATATATTATATTGATTTCTTTTATTGCATATCTCAGATTCTGGATGAAATAGAAGAGCATGGCATCAAGATTTATCACCTGCCTGATGCTGAGTCAGATGAGGATGAAGATTTTAAAGAGCAAACCAGACTGCTGAAGGTGTGACTGCTTTAATAAGTTCTATAATATATAGATAATATATGGATAATATATGGTATTTTTTCAGACTGCTCAGATGGCTTTAGAACAAGACCTGCAATGCAACCTGGAATGAGTCACCATGTTTCTGCTTAGGCTTCCCTAGCTTAGAAGATGGTGGTAGCAGTCACTTTTATTTATTTTACACCTTTAATTTAGAAAAATTATGAATTTATTACCATAATATGCAGTGGTGAGCAGAACAAGAGTTGTTTGTGGAGTTGTTTGTCCTGGTTCATTGTAAGTAACTTTTGCACTTTTGGCTTTCAGGCCAGCATTCCATTCTGTGTTGTGGGGTCCAATCAACTCATTGAAGCAAAAGGTAAAAAAGTTAGAGGTCGACTCTACCCATGGGGTGTAGTTGAAGTGGAGAATCCAGAGCATAATGACTTCCTGAAGCTGAGGACCATGTTAATGTAAGTTAGAAAATTCCAGTTAAATGGTATTTTAGAAAACAATTACCAAGATAATCAAGCATTGCATTGGGGGTTTGCAGTTGTGTAATCCCTGGACACCTTGAGAATTCGTGTGGGGAAGTCCATGTGACCTAGCTGAGCTAGGCCTAGTCAGGGGTTGGACCACACAGGACACATAGGTTCTCTCTGATCTGAATTACTGAGTGATTCTGTGAAAATCATGATTTGTCTGATAATTTTGTCAAATGTGGTGTTGTATTGCTACTCAGATGCCCTGGAACAAAGAGGGGTTGAGCTTATTTCAATGTGTCTTTAAGTGGATACACTTGCAAAGGACTTGAAAAGTCCGCTGGTGGTTTTTTTCCTGGTCTTTGCTACTCTGTTTTGCCTTCTCAGTGTTATCAAAGGCCTCACTCAGGAGCACAGCTTCTGTCAGGGCAGTCTCAGGACTGAGGTGAACTCTCTGTGTCCTTTATTGCACCAATTGAAGTGAAATTAGTTTTTAAATTAATATGCTAAGAGGGTGTGCACGCTGAGCACATTGATCCAAGACAGTGCTGAATGCCAGAGTTGCTTAAGCAAACTGCTGTGACACAAGGATGTTTTCTCTTTTAATTACTTTTCTTCCTCCAGCACCCATATGCAAGACCTTCAGGAGGTGACCCAGGATCTCCACTATGAGAACTTCCGCTCTGAGAGGCTCAAACGAGGCAGCAGGTTGTCATCTCATGGTCACGTGCTGCTGTGCTTCTCAGTTTGTGTTTTGCTCTCTCTGTGTCTCACCATTGCATTGCTAGGATTTGGTAGATCAAGGGCAGCTCTGGAACTCCAGTCAACTTCAAGTTCTATTGACCAGCTCCCAAAGAGCGTAACAAAAAATATTTGGTTAATCTGAAACGACAGTTGTGGAGTTAGGGAATTGTGGGAAGAGATCTGTGCTTTGTCTGAGGCTTAAACACAGCTGGATGGGAAGGCTGAAAGAGAGATATTGGAAAGTTGTAGGACAGATGTCTGTGATAAATGTTGTCTTTATAATCTGAAAATTAGATCAGAGCTAATATCTTAAAAAGAGTGTGGGTTTCTTTCAGAATTAACAACCGGAATATTTGGATTGGGCCTTTAAAAAGAGATGATCAAATTTTTTTGCAGTGCTTTATTAAATATGACATACATAAATAGTAGCAGTCACAGGGTAATGGCTGTTAGCCCTTTTTTGACCTGGGTTGGGTAGGGCTCAGCTTACCTGGAAAGAGAGCTGGGCAAAACCCCCCATTTTTGAGTACAACAGCAGGGTGTGTAAAGGTGAGTTGGTGAGTTCTTGTGGGGAACTGCGTGTTTCCTGTTTAGGTTTCAGCTGCAGCTCTTCTCGTAGCCACTAGAGGGTTCCGAATCGCACATTTTGGGGCTTTGAGGCATTTTGCAAACGTTTCCCCATCCTGCTGTTGACAGGGGTTTTGTCACAGTTTTCAGCAAAAGGACTTTTCCTTTTACAGTTTACTGCCTGTAGCATTGGCCTACAGGCAAGATAAAATGCTCTTCTCTCCTGACTTTAAATCCTGCTTTCTGAAATTCAAGGTAAAAGTCCCCAAACTTCACAAGTTCTGGTACCTCTTATCCAACAGATGCATACAAAGGCCTTAGAAGTAATGTGACTTCAGGTCATCCAATTTTTAGAGAATTTCAAATTGCTGTAAAGCTGGGTATGTGAAGCTAAAACATGTTTTTGTATCTTTTCCAGTTAAGTGGCCCATATACCTTTGCTTTCACATTTCTGAAATGGTACTAGAACATGGTTAGGTTTACTATAAGGGAGGGTAGATTTCATGTGAATTTATTTCAAGCTACCAGGAATGCTTGACAATTGGTGCTTGTTGACTGTGCTCACTGATGATCTCTGAGGTTTGGGGGCATTTTTTTGACAATGTATTTCTCTGTTAACTTTCTAAGAAACACCAGTTTGTTTGCTTTGCATATTTGATGGCACTTGCTTGATTAGATCCATTAGTAGATCTTCCCTGTTGTGACATGGAGTAGGAGAAAGCTCTTAGCAAAGGGGTTGAAAATCTTGAATAAAGCCAGGTTCACCCAAGGAAATGATGTAATAACAACAAACAGCCTCAAGTTGCACCAGGGAGGTTTAGATTGAATATTAGGAGACACTTCTTCACAGAAAGGGTGTTTGGGCACTGGCACCAAGGTTGCCCAAGGGCAGTGGTGGAGCTGCCATCCCTGGAAATGTTCAAACTGTTTTTGGATGTGGCACTAGGGGACATGGTTTAGTGGTGAACACAATGCTGGCTTAATGCTTGGACTCAGCAATCTTAGAAGACTTTTCCAACCTTCATGATTTTATGTTTCTAACAATATTAATATTATTTTAGGAAAATAGAAGATGAAGAAGTAAATAAAGACCAGATTCTACTTGAGAAGGAGGCAGAAGTAAGATGACAGAACTTTGTATTCTTGTAATGGGGGAAAAATTGTTTTTTTGTTGCTACTTTAGAGCAAATAGTTATATGACCTTGGTAATTGGTAAAGGAAAAACAGCTATATCCTGATATAAAGTTATTTAAGGTTCACTAGGAAAACAGAATGAGAAGAGGTGAGAGGAGACTCAGGGAGTTTTTGGAAGAAGTGGAATCTGGTAAAATGTTTCCACTGTAGTGATCAGCAGTGGATGTAGTGGACACTGTGTGGGCAAGGAGAACCATCCTCATGGGATTGTAAGGGTTCTACAATTAACAACTGCAGGTTGGGACAAAGTCAGTTCAGCTCTGCAGCAAAAGAGAAAGTGATGGTAGAAATGGTCAGAAATAAAAAATGAAATAGAAATTCTCATTCTGTCACTATGACAAATTCATAATGCATAGCTCTAATGCTGCTTTTCTTGTTCCTCTAACCTATAAAGATTATAAATAGGCAAGACTAGAAAAAGTGCAATGAAAAGCAAAACTTGGGCAGAAAGGCTGGAGACCTGAAGCAGATCCTGTGCTAGGGTAGATGAGATTCATAGCCTTGTTGAGAAGTAGATGGTAGAAGGGAAAGGGAAACATGATCACAGATATCAGAATGAATGGGAATCTACTATACAAGCAAGAGGTCATGGTTAATGGGATTAATAGATGCCTGATTTCAATTTACAAAGATACTTCTAACATAGTCTGTAAATTGTGGTATTCATTAGCATGGGATTTGTGCATAGCAAGGTATTTTTGAGCAGGTGAGCTCAAAAATGCTGACATGGGAGAGTTTGCTTTCTCCATGAATATGCTTGCTAAATGCATAAGCGGATTTTTTTTTTGGTTTGGCAAGCTCCAAAGGGACAGATCCTAGATTTTGAGCACTGTGGATAAGTACTGGGAGTGGACACCTGGCTGTGAGGCTCTTCCATGCACTTCCTAAGAGCTGATACTGGGGAGAGGGCTGAGTTAGATGAACTCCTTAGCTCAGACCTCTACTAGTGATCGTAGTGAGGATCCAAGTCCCAAAATGCTGCCAAGGGAAAATGAACAGGGTTGTTGTTGCAAGCAATTTGAAAAACAAGTATAGTGTAAGCATTCTACAGGTTTAACTTTATTGTTAAGCTTAACAGTTTAGTTTGAATTTACAGTGTAAGTACACAAAGGCACCCGAAATTATTTCCATAGTGAGGTTGACTTGCCACCTGTCAGAGTTGGGTGCAATAAAAGGATTTAAGTAGTGTATGTGCCACGTGGTTCAATTAATCTTTATAGGTGATTTACATACTTCCCTTGTGCTCAAATGTTTAATATGTTTAAAAGCAATACTCTAAAACTGGGCTTTGACCAAGTTTAATTATGCTTATGTCTCACTGGGTGGTTTGCCTGTAATACTTGCTCCCACCTAGTCACCCCTAGCAAGGAAGCTGGGGAATAATCCTGACCTTTTTTTTTTTTTAAATGACAGATACAGGAGTAGTTTGGAGGGACATAACCAGGCTGCCTTTTCTTTTTCTTTTTCTGATAAACTTTAGTAAGTGTAAATGCTTGTTCACTACTTCAAAACCATAATTTGTGTAACGTCAGAGACTTCAATTTAGGGATGCTTAAAAATTCCATCCCACAGTACAATAATAAAGCCTGTTTATTTCAGTCAGTAAATGCCAGCCTCTTCAGTGATGAAGAGCAATAAAAGAAGATGCCATAACCTGAGATCATTACCTGTCAGATAAAGAAAATGCAGATGTGTGATCCCTCTTTAATAAAAATAAGTATTAGAGTGGTGACAGTGAAGAATTCTATTCTGAGCTGAGATTAGGCTACAGAATTCTTCTGTGCTGCTTTTCCAGCTCCGTCGCATGCAGGAGATGATTGCAAGGATGCAGGCACAGATGCAGATGCAGATGCAAAGTGGAGAAGGTGACAACAGTGCAGTTCATGGGCACCATGTGTAAAAGTCTTGGGTAAGATGATCAAATAGCCACTTGAAGGGCTTCTTCTTTAGCTGCTCTCTAGTGTGCTTGGTATTAAGAAGCTTTGGGAAAATGTTTACGAGATGGGTTTCCATAGGTTCAATCTTAATTTTAATTTATAAGGATTAACTGCTGTTTGCAAAGTTAAATGGCTTGGAGTCAAACTAAACAGTGTGGTGCTGTGCATATATGTGCACATTTATGAAAATTTTCCAGAAAATCAATACAATATATATTGGTAAGAATTATGGAAGAAGTATTTGAAATAGTTTACACAGGTTTCTTAATCTCATGATGAAGTCATTGTTTCCTTGTGACTTATAAAATGTGTGCAGTTCTTTCAGGTTTCTTAATGTGAGGAGACTGCTGATCTGAAATGGTGTTTTCCTGTCTTGTTTTTAGATGATTTTATCCCCTGGCTCACAGGAGACCTTCTGGAGCTGGATTGCAGTGGTGGAGGCAGAAAGGATGCCTCTTGTTTCCATATGATCTGGAGCTTGCATTAAACAATGTGGGACTGTTCTGTGGTAACATCTTGTGAGCTGTATTTCGTAACATGTAGTCAGTTGGTATTTTTGTATGTTATACACACTTGACTTTCGTTTTCTTTAGTCCTTCTTATCTTGAGGTTATTTTAAATTTCCTATTAGGGATACAAAATAGTAATTGAAAGTTTTCTAACCTGATAAGTATTAGATAGTAATATTTTTAATATACCTTATTATCTCCCTGATTTTAACTTTGTATTTCATTTAGAAGTAAACAGCTGTCAGTGATACCTTGTTCAGTGCTGGGTAACAGTCACCTCACTAAGGCTGCAGCCCTGCAAGGTTAATTTTATATATATTGCAGTGTTTACATGTGTGTGCAAGACCAGCAGACCTTTCTCTATCTCTGCTCACTGCAGAGAATTTCCTTGGCCTCTGCACAATACCAAGTGAAAATTCAAGCATGCCTTGTGTCTTAGTGAACGAAAGAAGAGGAAATGCCTCTGTGAGAGGCACGCTGTATGTTACATGACAGGCATTATTGCTTTTAAATTTAACCTTGAGGGTTATTATTTTCCTAAAATCTTTTACTCTATTGCAGCTAATTTTGAAGAGTTTCTTGTAAGCTTCTAAGTTTCTCCCTCGTTGCAAATCACTCCAGCTATTTTCTGGCATTATTGTAGCCAAACAAACTTGAATAAGGCTGATTTTGTTGTTGAATGAGGTAAACTCCAAAGAGTAGTTTTCTATGCATGGGTGTTTCCTATATCCAAAGGATAAGAAATTCTATAATTCCTAATAAGTATTTTCATACTATTTTTGGGCCATTGTAAACTGTTACATATAGTAAAAATATATATAAGCAAGCTTCTCTTTTTAAAAGTGACCTGTTCCAGACAGGATCAATGTCAGGATCAATATTTTAAGTTCTTACTCCAGGATAAAATCAGCAGTATTACTTCAGGAACGAGACTGTTTTTTTTTTTATTAAGCCAAGGTCACTTTCTTAATCCTGGTAGCAAAGGAGGCTGTTTTTAGCCTGGCTGGACTTGTGCTGCAGATCATGGCTCGTGTTGTGTTTGCAGCACATAATCAATGTAGCACACAACTGCCCAGGTGCTGGCTGACAGGGCAAGCAGTGGCACAGCCTGGGTAGTCTGCTGCTCCTGATAAAGCCATCCATCAGATTTCTTCATCTGATCTATCACAAAACATCCTTATCTGAGCAGCTAATAAACAGATAAAATTGCAACTTCTTCTGGCTCTTTGAGCTCAAGGTGCAGCTGTGACTTTTATAATTTTGTTAGTGTTTTTTTGAAAAAAGTAATAGAATTCCTACAGCTAATGTATAATTCCAGTGGTACTTCAGTGGCTAGATTAAATATAATCAACTGTTAATCAACTGAAATTTTTACCTGCCTGAAACTACTGTTTTATGTTTGATTCTTTCTAAAAATGTGAAATAAACCCCTGCATCCTAGCATTTGCTGAGGGGCTCTAGCTCTCTTTTCAAAAGTATGTACTATCCAAGTTTGACACCACCCATTGACCTTCCCTAACCTTGACAAAAGTGAAAATGAGAACCTTTTTGTATGCACAGAAGAGTTAAATCCCATTTTGTCCAGTCTCTACGTATAAAACTTGAATGGCAAAACATGTGCTTCTAAATTCTTGAGTTGCATTTTCAAAAGAAAGTGTAGGACCAAAGTAATCTAGCAGCACTGTCAGAAAACACTCTGCAACATCTTATTTATTTCTATTACCATGAGCCTGTACTTAAGAAAAACTGTGAAGTGTAAAATGCCTGCACAGGAGCCTGGTTCTACTTGTCACTTTCACTGTGTTTGTTGGATTGATAGATTTTTTTTTTCCTCTATTTTTAGCATGGGAATAAGAGCAGATTGTCCATTTGTTTAGTGCTGTGTAATTATTTCAGGTAATATGTGATTGCTTGGAATATTTACATAGCTATTAAAATATTTGATCAGGATAAAGCATTTCATGTGATTCTTAAGCAAAAAATAATTGATCTAAAAATTCAATAGGAGAAATATTTTTGTATGTTCTTTGGGTATTTAATGAGAAAAAACAAGTTTATGGCACTAGCCATTTTAGCTCCAATACTCAAGACAGGTAATTGATTGCCACTTCTTCCCAAGCCTTTGGGACAATTGTTCATAGTGTGCCTGGTGTGTCTGAAGGTCTATTTCCCCTTCACTCTTCTTGGGGTGGTTTTTAATGGATGGTTTTGTGCTAAGGCCTGAAAAGCAAGACTACTTTTGTCAGAAAAGTTGCTGGTAAAAGAAAGATATGAGTAGCAGAAAGGCTTGGGGACAAAAGGTAGATTCTGTTTGGAGGCTTGCTGAACTGGCCACCGTTCTTTTTCTCTTACTGTGTTGTGACGGTTTTTGTTTTAGGAGTAAAAATACTTTTGAATTTGCAGAGCTTTATAGTTGATAGCAAAAATTACTTGTTCTTGGTACAAAAACTTGTTATAACCTCTGTACTACAACTAGCCAAAACCATAATAAAAATTACTAAAAAGCTATTTTGTGTTTATTCTGATTCTTTATTATACTCAATATTAATTTGTGGTGGTATGTTTGAAATATTGCCCTGTTCCAGCCAGGCCAGGGTTAATTTTTGCAGCAGCCAGTAAGGACAGGATTGGTGTGGCAGTGAGTGGGGTTGGGCTCCATGGTAAGCATTTTTTCTGTGTGCAGAGCTCTCTCATTTGTATCCTTTTTGTTATTTAATATGGTTGCTATTACTGGTCATTTTCTTATCCCATTGCTGTTTCCAGTAAATTGTTCTTATAACATTTTGTGCTTCCAGTTCTCCCGATGTAGAAAGGAGGGAGAAAGGAAGAGGAAGCAAGTGATTGGCAGCCTGGTTTGGAGTTTCAATGGGAACACTAAACTGGAGAATACCATTCCTGAACCAGGACAGCTTTAATTTGGCCCCAGTGTGGGGCACAAAAGGGTGAGATAACAACAGATCTGCCCTGAGCAGATTGGAAAAAGGTTTGATCCAAGTGTTTTCTGCGTTGGGTCACAATGTTGCTTGGTCTGTTGGTGTGGGTGTGGTGCCTAACTGTGTATGCCACAGATGTTCCTGGTGGGGAGTTTGTTCAGAGCAGGGAGTGCAGTCAGGATTGCTTTGTTGCTGTACTGTGGGATGGCAGTTTATGACATTATTACATCGAGGACAATAAGGGTCACTTGAGTTTTCAGTGTTGCTATCCAGGGAGAACAGGGAAGGATGATTTTCCCCAGGTTTTCACCCCTTTTTCCTCCCACAGGCCTGTTAAAACAACTTTTAGGAGTTTTGGATTCCCTTTGTATGCTAAGGAAAGCATATTCTTATTGCTAAGTCTGCCAGGTCTACTCATGGGGCTCCATGCCATGTTGAGAGCCAGGACAGAGATTCCTAGGGAGGTCATTCAGAGATCTGCCCCCAAGGGTGAATAGACATGCATAGCATGGGAGAAAATGGGCAGGGTTGGGGGAAATTCTCTGCTACAGTGGTTTGGAAGTTCCCCCCAAAAGAAGTACAGGACCCTGTTAAAGTGACTGAATACTTGCAAGGAGAATGCTGTGGCAATTCCAGAGAGGAGGAACTTTATACAGTGTGCTAAGCCCTGGCTTTTGTTTACTGGACACTGCTCGTCACTAGGGAGCACCCTCTGGCAAGAAGGAGGAAAGCAGAGCAACAGGCACCCTGGCTGTCTTTAGACACTTTCCCTTTCTTTGTGCCTTCCATTTGGGATCCTGCACGCTCCCAGCATTTCTCTTGTATTTCATCCATACTTCTGGGGTAGCATTTTTGTAGGTTCCACTTGTCTGGTCAGAGTGATGGTTACTTGTATGCCCAAATGATCTGTTTTCTGAGGGGAGTTGTTCAAATTCACTCCCTGGCCATCGTGGCCCTTCAGCAGAGAGTGAGGAAAGAGATCATTCAGAGCCTGGGCTGTGCCTTTTCCAGGTGGTTTTGAATATTAGGATGGCTGGGCTGGAGATCAGATTGGCTCTGCTTGCTCCCAGGCTTTCCATTTGTGTGACACCTGTGGATGAATTAGTCACACCTCTGTCTTCATACTCACTCTAATGACCTCAGAGTAAGCCACTGAGAAGAAAGCTCTCCTGTGATGTGAGTGGAAGGGAATGTTTGGCATTTCATTAACAAATGCTACCAATCCCAACTGTATTCAGAAGGCATTTAGTAGGAAATCCTCCCAAGACTGAAAGAAATTAAGTTCAGATTCATGGATTGTAACTTACATGTCAGTTGAGTACTTCACTGTTTCTATCTCAGTAAGACAGCATGAGTGCAGAGAAGTTTTCAGTGCCTTGTTTTCAGGCAACTCTCCTGCTCCACACTGCCAAATATTGCCTGGATCTTTCTGACTATTTGGACAGAGAAAAGGACGCCTCATGTGTCCATTTTTCTATGGAGTTCTTGCTGGTTTATCTGGCTTCTGGGCCCTGGAGAAGGATTTCCATTAGGATTTTGCTAGCTTGTTACACAGATTTAGTGGTAACAAAAAGAAAAATGCAGTGAACAAAATATCTAGAAACATTTGTTTCCTGATGTCTGAGTAAAGAAAAATGAAATGTAACTTTTCCTGCCTTTTCTGGACACTTTGTAATAGATCCTGAAATGCTACATGCTTTAGGAAACTGACTTAGAGGACAAATGAGATGGTAATTGCTCAGAACGTGCAAGAATATAATCCATAAAGGCTTTGGGAAGAGCTGAAACTATTGCTTGGAAGGACATTGTACTGGAATTCAGCACAAAAGACTCCATGAAATTATGTGCTCTTCCCTATTTGCTGTTTTCTCTCAACGCTGTGCATGAAATAGAGCACAAAGAGCTTAACACAGGACTCCTGCTGTCAGAGAAAGCCAGAAAGAAATGCTTAAAGGATTCCTGCAGTGCAAGAAATCTGTGATTAAAACATTTCATAACTCAGCTTGTCACAGAGATTTTCCCACAGTCCAGGATTCCCAAGGGCAATTTCTCAGGAGAGATAACTGTTCAATTAGCAGCTTGTTGTCTTAAAGTCCTGTTCCTACCATGTCTGCCACCACTTCCTGGAGATGCTGGAGGAGGCTCTGGGCTGCTGGTCCTTGGACAGCCCCAAAGGCACGTGGCTGGCAATGCAGGCTGGTTCACCAGTGAAGCAGGTATTGTCCCTGTGCTGGAGCAGCCTTTGGTGCGTAGTTGTTTCCTAAAGAATCTCTTCAATAATCCAAAAAATGGGAGGTGCTGTCACCTGCTCGGGTGTCCTTTTGTCTGAAGACTTGGATGTTGGAACCAGGCTGTTGTCACGGTGAGCACACGTGCAGTGAAGCTACATTTGATGCCATTGTGAGTCAAGCCCAGAAACTGGGAATGGAGGGAGTATGAGGAGGAAGAGCTTTGTGTAAGGAGTGGTGTGATGGCCAGAGACATTGGCAGTGCAGCCCAGACATGATGGGATCACCTGGGCCTGGCTCAGAGCCACGGCAGGGTGTGCCCAAGTTTCAGGTGCGTTGTGGAGTTTCTGCAGCATTTAGCAAGGCAAGATCTGATGTAGCTGTGTGTTTGCAAGTTCAGTTTCGGTGCTTGAAATGCAGAAGGCAAATGAATTTCACTCCCACCCACAGGAATGAGAGCCTGTCAGTCCAGCAAGGCAGAGGAGGTGTCCAGCTGCCTCAGAGAGAGAACAATACACTTTTGGGAACCTACCCTAGCAAGAGCAGGCACAGCCCTGCAGCCATCCTGCCTGGCTTTATGGAGCAGTCCCACAGAGAAAGCTGCACTCTCATTGCTGTAGGAAACACTGAACTCCTAGATAGGAAAAGAATGAGGAGCTCTACTCTCTCTCCCAAGCCGTGGGCTTATCCTGTTTCTTTGAAACCCGCTGTAAACAGTTCTGTACAACTGATGGAGCTGGTTGTTTTTGCTCCATTCCAGCCCTCCCTGGCTCTCAGCTTTGCACACCTTGTCTGTGGTGATGTCAATGGTTTCAGGTTTAAGGCTGTGTTCCAAGAGTGATTCACATTGCCAGATAGAAATTTCTGTTCAGCCCTGTAAGTCACATCCAGGAAGACATGGCAAAAAGTCAGGGAGATCTGAGTTATAAGATGTGCCTTCCATTAGCAGCTTCACCATGCTGAGGCATCATGCTTAAAGTGCCTCAGCCTGGCTGTCCCCCTGTTTTTTATTGACAAACAATTTGAAGCTGGTGGGGCAATGAGGAAACGCCTCTTTTTAAAAGCAGAAGCCACAAATTCATGGGGGGAAACCCATGTAGGAAGCTTAGGAGCTCACAAGTGTTGTGAAGGTAATTCAGTGTATTCTATAAAATAGGTAAATATACACACCCTGAGAGCTAATGCAAAATACTCATTAAAGCAGATCCTGTGCTGCTTCAATAGCATACTTATTTTAAAAAAAGGGCACTGACAGTAAAGGCTTTGTTCAGAACATGCTCATTCCTGTGCCTTGCAATCTCCAATTCCTCTGTTGTTTTAAAGTTTTTGATTTACTTTTACTTTTAAGAAGCTTTTTCCATAAAGAAGAGCCCAAAGCCTAGGTTGATCTGTTCCTGCAATGGTACTTGCTCTGAGATCAGAGCTTCTCCCCTGCAGGGAACATGTGATTTGGCTCTCCAGGAATATTTCACTCTCTTTGAAAGTTTGCATCCAGAGCAAGAAAACTGCTTTGACTCTTCCTTTCCTGCCCAGCAAATAGTCTCAGGCTGCTTTGAAACACGGAAACACAGCATGGCAGGGATGGCTGTCCATGTGTCTGACAGCTGGGCTCGGCTCAGAGCTGTGTCTTGGCAGCAGTGGGACTACTGTGCTCTGTCTTCTGGCACAAACATCTGGAACAGCCCTTTTGGTTGAGGACAGAGTAGGGAATCCGCCAGTTTGTTTGCCAGCAATCTGTGGCTGCCTCATTTCTGAAAGAACTTAATGCAGCAGAGTTGGTGTTACTGACAGCCTCAGCTGCCGTTTATCTGGCAGTAAAATAATTGCCAAGCTTATCTGTGTCTATTGTTTGGAGATCCTAAATTTATCATTTTATTCAAAGTGTCCTTTCCATGAAATAGAACTAGGCCTTTTTCTCCTTTATATTTAACTGGGCATTTGTACATTTGTTGACTTGTTGACTAAAGTTGATGGGTATGTGAAGATGAGGTGATCTTCTTTCTTGTCAGAATTTCAGATTGTGGGGAGCAGTGTTTTTTGTCTGGGGATGTTTAGTTCCCCACCTCTCCAAACACACAGAGATATTTTTCATGTAGCTGTTTGAGGCATTGTACAAGACATGACTGAACTGAACCCTTATGCAACTTCTCTGAGGTAAAAAAAAAAAAAACAGATTGATTTGATGGGCAGGGAAATTAGATGAACCTCAGTGGAATTTTAAAAATAATAAAAATTTTTAAAAAGGCAGGGTGAGCTTTCTGGCACTCCCAGTTTTATTTGGGGGTGGTTTTCAGGCCTTGCTGCTTCAGACATGCCTGGTTGCCCTCACTGTGCAGACATTATCAAGTGTGAGAGAGGAATAAATCAATATAATTGCAGAAAAGACTGTTTGGTAGGCTCTTGCAGTCACAGAGCTAACATCTATAAAAAAACCTTTGGATTCAATTTAAAGCAAATTTAGAGGAATTCTGGGCTTATTGCTTTTGTGCAATAGGATTGATGTACCACGTGGGGGCAATAAGTGACTGTCTGTGTCTCAGCTTTTACTTGTGGATAAGAACATGGCAGACACAGCTGTCACATTTTGCCTGGACTTTTGTTCCAGTGTTGTGGCTCTATTTTGTTATAGTTTGTAGCTTGTCTACGCTCTTGATTTTTGTGCTGTGGCTCCAGAGCTGCTGTTGGCTACAGACTGAGCCTTCTGGGCAGGGAGGACGTGCTTGGACAAGTTCACTAGTCAGACTGAGAGAAGCTGCTGAGTGAGTGAGTCTGTGTGTGTGCAGGTATGAACATATGCTGTACTTAATTTACTTCTTCTAATTGCCACCTTCACCATGAGAGCCAAGTTAAAATAGAGATGTAATTATGAAAGTCAAAGTAGGTGATTGCAAAAAGGGATTGCAGCCTCTTGGGTTTTTTTCTGTTAGCAGAAGTTTTTCCTGTACATAAGTACCCAGGCCTGTTCTAAAGAATTAGTTAATAATGAGGGTTTAATTTCAGGTCACTGTCTAAGGCTGGCGGACTTTGTGCTTTATAAAGGCCAATGTAATTACAAGTTGCAGTGTGTGTCAAAAGGCTCTTGAAAAATACTCCAAAGGGGAACAATCTGAGAAGCTCAAAGATTTTTTTCTGGAAGAAGTTCTAGAGCATGGCTGGGGGGGGGGGAAGGCAAAATTATTTAAGATTGGAAGTGTAAAATTCCAGCCACAGAATCTACAAATACCCATAGCATGGAAATTAGTTGGTTTAGCAAGGAACTGCTACTGCTGATTGCCTTTGCCATTCCATTTCTGCCACTAGAACAAGGTGCATTCTGGCCATTTTTGAAGCATCTTCATTCATTGCTGTTGAAGAACAGTATTTCTCTTATGCTTTCAGGTCAATTTTAACAGTGAGCCAGGAGCAAGAGAGTGATTCTGGTAAATGGCATGTACAGGTATGGCTGTGTTGTTTAATCTTTGTGCTCATCGTGTGGACCATATCTCTGCTTATCCAGCAATTCCTGTTCACCTTGACTTGAGTCTTCTGTCATTTGCTAATGACAGTTGGTGGATTGGTCAGATTTTACGATTTCACTCTTTTCCGTTTTTCTACAATTTGGCTGCTGGTGGGCTGTTAGTACAGAGCTGACTAAAATTGCTGAAATTGGCTTGGTTTTGCTATTTAAGAAACAAAAGTATGCTCTTTGTGACTGTTGGGTAGAGAACTGATTAATCAGTGATGAGGCAGGTTGAGGTATGACTTGTTGATCCATGCAGACTAGTCCCTGCTGAGATGTCTAAGGTGATGTGGAAGGCAATCCAGAGGATGGGTCAGTGAGACAAGGTGTCTCTGGTTCTGCTGCACAGGCCCTTACAGGCTGTGGAGTACTTGGCTAAACTCTTCAGGGCTGAAACACTTCCAGACCAGAAACATGGCCATGGTGGTCACTAATTGTCATGACATTTCATCTAACATGTGAGCACAGTCGTGGAAAAGTGAGTTTTTCCCCTGGTGGGCCTCCGAGGTGCTCTGCAGGTGGTGCAGGGTCACCAGGTTCTCAAGAGAGATGGAAGAAAGAAAGCTCTCAGCCCTTCCAGTTAGCCCTAAGTGACACTGTGCTTAGGCTTAGGTTAATGATGCCTGCAGCAAATTGTTGAATATGTCCAGGTAGAGTAACAGATGAGAGAATCGTCATACAGTGCTCTGGCTTGAACTAAAGTAGGACACTGGCAGTGTACTGTGGCAGTCAAGGGTCTGTGAACTGCCACAAAAGGGATTCTGGTGCTTTCAGTGGCACACCTGCAATGAAACCCATCCCAGTCCATCTTCCTCTTTTCATCCTGGGCATGCCCATGTGTGCAGTCACTGTGGAGTCCCAGTACAACACACTAGAGAAGTGAACTGGTGACATGTGGTATAGTTTTGTGTACACCCAAACCAGTTAGTTTGGTGTACGTGGTATAAAAGGCATGGTAACCCAGTTTGGTGTACATGGTATAAAATCCTGGCTTAAATGGTTGTAAGTATTTTTGGTCTCAGCTATGATTACTTGCTGCTGTGGACAGAAGGGAAGAAGCAGTGTAAGCATTTGAAACTGCATGCCTTGTTGTTATGAGATGGAGACTTCTGAGAGACAGAGCTTTGTAGCGTGTATTTGGAAAATATGTGCTGACAAAATCATCAATAGGTGTAATTTCTCAGTCTTCAGGGTTTCTCTTTGTCATGGTGAAGGATCTGAATAAAAAGAAGTTTTTCTAGCTGTTATCTTGGTTGGATAAGAAGTCTTCTTTGAAGGACTTCCTCAACCCTCATCCAGAGAGTGATTAAAGAAAAGATGATATTATAGTGTAGTGAAAGGGTAATTCTAATTGTCCTGCTCAGGCCAAGAGGGGAACATGGTGCAGATTATCTCTTATATTACTTGAGTGAGAGAGTTACACCTTGTTAGCAGTTTTTATCTCAAATGGAGAAAGTTATACTTTGTCCTGACACTGCATCCTTCCAACAGCAACAGCTGGCTTTCATGTGTAGTGACATTCTTCTTCTAATTTTGGTCTCTAAACTTCCTCCTCCTCCTGTAAAGGCATCAAACACTGTCTGGATGGCTGAAATTTTGACTTCATGGGTGTTACAGAAACTCAGAAGCCTTTGTGGATAGCTGTGAAGAACACACTGCTGAGTCTGGTAGAGATAACCATCCACTCCCTCCTTTAGTTTTCAAAATCACCAAACATCACATCTCAAGCATGTTTTTTGTTACAGTTGCTGAGGATGTGTTAAATGAGTGTATAGAGCAGAGGTTCAACCTGATATGGCCCTTCCTAATTGTACCTTGTAGCTGTTCCATCCCTAGAAGTGTCCCAAGGCCAGGTTGGATGGGGCTTGGAGCAACCTGGGATGTTGTAAGGTGGTCCCTGCACTGGGCAGAGGAGTTGAAACTGGATGGGCTTTAATCCTTTCCATCCCAAACTATTCTGGAATTCTCTGATATGACGGAAATTTTTTGTTTGTGTGGGTAGACAAGTCAGAAATGAGCTGCATGTAGAAACAGATGCAGAGATGAGGACAATTAAACACACCAAACCTTTGTGCCTTTTCCTTACTGCATTGTATCAGTTCAGTAAATTACTGGTGTTTTGGGTAAGCAATAAAGTCAGGACTCTTGAGTGAAGCATAAAGAGCAGCAGCAGGGTGTTGATGTTTCTAAAGACTCTGCCACATCTGTAATTTTTGCTCCCTGTCCTGAGTGTGGTGGTATGTGGCTTTAAAGTGGTCACATCAGATTTGTTCTCTTAGTGGCAGCTGCTTTTTTGCACAAGAAAACTTAAGTGCTCTTTTTAGATGTTAAAGAAAGTGATTGAAATGAAGATGACTGAAGTGTCTGCACTTTGAAGGATGTGAAACTGTATTAGCAGTTAAGTTGCATATAAAAAGCCATGCAAACAGCATACTTAAACAGCCTGTCAGTAATGAAAGCACTTCACCTAACTGAAATCACAATTGATCTTATGGAGTTGTCTAAAATGTTGTGTACACTTTCACAACTTTCCTTTTTTTTTTTTTTTTTTTTTTTTTTTTTTTTC
>WEIU01017243.1:412551-461022 GCA_013389925.1 Aegithalos caudatus | reverse complement strand
GGGTTGGTGTTTTAGGCGGTGTGTGAGCAGCCCTGCCCCGGCACGCCCCGTCCCCTGCATGCGCCTCCGTGCGGGACCCGCGCTGGCAGGGGTGCTCGGAGCGCTGCTGCTCGCTCCGAGAGCCGCTCCTGAAGCCCCGCTCACCTGGCGGGGACCGGCTGCGGACATTCCCCGCTGTCCCCGCCCATCCAGCCCCTTCCCAGCCGGCGTGGGGCCGTGCAGGGCAGAGCCATGAAGCCCTTCGAGGCCGGGAGGAGGGACGGGGCCGTAGGGGAGCGTGAGGTCCGGGTCGCAGGGAGACTCATCGCTCCTCTCACACCTGGGCGCTTGGAGGATTCATCTCTCTTCACCGAGGCGGTGGATTCCTGCTGCATCGTTTGGTGTCAGCTCAGTGTGGCCATGCTAACGGGGGGCGATGGCTCAGTGAGAAAGTTGAAAGAGAAAAGTTTGCTTTTTTGTGCTTCCTTGCTGCTCCGTGTGTAGCAATCCCTTCCCATGGAAGGCCACATCCACCCTGCTCACACTCGGCAACCGGGAAAGTGCCCTTACTTCAGATCTGCCTTCTGCATGGGTGAGGAATGGAGCACGGACCCTGCACTGTCCAAGACACTGTGCTCAGAGGAGTTCCTTTGAAAGCTGTTGGTATCATCCAAGTATGCAAAGCCAGATTGAATGGGGCTTGAAGTAAACTGGTCTAGTGGAAGGTGTCCCTGCCTGTGGCAAGGGGTTGGAACAAAGTGGGGTTTAAGGCCCCTTCAAACCCAAAACACTCTATGTTTCTATGATCTTGCATATCCTCAGGTATAAGCTGCTTTTCCAGATTTGCTGGTTGCTGAAAAGGCTGTCTTGCTTCTGAAAAATAAGTTTATTCCATCCAAGTAGAAGATAAAACTCATGGTGACTTAAAAGCTGTTTCAAAAAGTACCTGGTACAAAAAAAAGTTTTAAAAACACCCAAAACGATTATATACAGCTACGTAAATTTTGTAAATTTTGTTTTGTTTGCTCCTTCTTTTAGGGCTGAGAGCTACACTCATTCAGTCACTGTGCTTCAGGGAGCAGATTTAGCTTTGGTGCCCGGTCCCAGTTTGTAGGAAATTATTAGGATAAACACTGGGTACAAACAAGTTCGAGGAGAGGCAATGCAAGGAAGATTTTTTTTATTCCCAGAACACTAATGTTGTGGTAATATTGCATTTTAGTTTTGCATTGTTGAGATCTTTTTGTAGCTCACCCACAGCTGGAGACTCCTGGTGCTGTGGGATGCTCTGCCTGTAGAAATTCTGTATTCTCAGAGCTTCACTAGTTCATTTTCCTCTGTCTTTAGTGTAGTCAGCTCCTTGAACTGAAATGTTTCCTGAACCATGGCACTATGGTTTTTGTCCAGAAATGTCATATGTAGTTAGAGTACATAAAACATGATATGTGACTCTGGTGGTGAAACTGGAAATAGTGCTCTGCTTGGTTAGCACTCCTCACACGTTGGGTGTTGAGGGCAGTGGGAGCAGGCCAGGCTGTTTGGGGGTTGTTAATGGTTGTGATGGCATTAGTGGGGTGCCTTGGGAGAGAACAGAATGTGGCATGGGGGGATATACTCTCAGCTGGCACAGCAGGCCACTGCTCTTGTGAGCATCATGCTTGCTTCTGCATCTCCTGTGTTCTGCCTAGTGCTTGTTTGGTCTTTAAAATCTGAATATTGGCTGCGTAAAATCTGACTGCTAGCCGGCGTAAATATTTTTAGGAACGTGTCATCAGTAGGACACGAGGTCAAGCCCCACTGAGTTCACTTTTCCTGTTACCACCTGTGGGGAAGGACTTTGACACGTACAATTTCTGTTTGATATGACTTTGGTCTCTCCTGGCTGATGCCCAAAGCTGGAGAGTGCCCAGGAGCTGCTCCTGGGTCTGGCCTTGGGTGGGCTGCCTGCCTTGCCTTGGGAAGCAGCTGGCTCCAGCTGCAGGGGAGGCTCTGAGGTCTCTGCTGCAGGGCTGTTCCTTGTGCTGCCTCGGCTGTTGCTGCATGCATTTTTTTCCTTTTGAGTAACTGCAGTGTGTGTCCCTTCCAGGAGCTGTTTATTCAGAAGGGAATGAATGCTCCTGGAGCACTCATTTTCAGAGCTTGTGGCTAATAAAGAGCCTCGTGAGGAGTGTGACCCATCCTGGGCAGCTCCAGTTGCTTGTAGGCTCCTGAATGCCAATACCAAAATTTACCTGATAAAGGACACAATATCAAGGGGATATAGATGACCAGATCAAGCTCTGGTTTCTCTTCAGATTAGCAGTTAGAAGTGTAACCTGGGTATCTCTTTCTGCTGAATTTTGTTGTTAGGGTGATTTTAAAATTAATGACCCAGAAGTTTTTGTCCTTGGCTGTGGTGCCACACAAACCAAGAAGTTCAGCCAAAGAATATGCACAAAACACCCCAAGAAAGAAACTTTCTGATTATTTCTGCCACCCAAAACTGGGAGGTTGGGCACTGGGCAATGTGTGTCCTCTTTTAAGGTTAAGCTCATCCTTCATCCTGGGTGTGGTTTTGGGTCCCTAGAGCGTGTCCAGAGAAGGGCAGTGGAGCTGGGGAAGGGTCTGGAGAAAAGTCAGGTGAGGCACAGCTGGGGAGGCTCAGCCTGGAGAACAGGAGGCTCAGGGGGAACCTTCTTGCTCTCTGTAACTCCCTGACAGGAGGGTGCTGCCAAGTGGGGGTCAGGCTCTGCCCCCAGGGAACAAGGGGCAGGACAAGAGGAAATGGCCTCAAGCTGTGTCAGAGGATATTTAGATTCGATAGCAGGGAAAATTTCTTCACTGAAAGCTTTGTCAGGCATTGGAACAGGCTTCCTAGGGCAGTGGTAGAGTCCCCATCCCTGGAAGTGTTCAAACGTGTCGATGGGGCACTTGGGGATGTGGTTTAGCCGTGGTGTTGGCAGTGCTGGGTTAGGGGTTGGACTTGATGATGTCAGAGAGTTTTTGCAGTGGTGATGATTCTGTGATTGTCACACTTTCCTGTGGTACCTTGTCAGCTGGGAGGCTGGCAGTGTCTCTGGGTGGTCTCAGCTGTGCTGCTGGGCAGGGCTCTGCAGGGGCTCAGAGGCCACACAAGTCTTGTGGTGGGTGATTAGGTGGGGAGGCATGTCTGCCCTTCTGGGATAAGTTTATTTCTACAGGGATCTACAAGTATAAAAATAAAACTCCCAAAATTTTAAAATGCACTGGGCTGTGAGCTGGGCAGACATTTGACCAGTCTCGATGTGTGTGGGAATTGAAACATAAACCACCTCCAACTAATTTGTAAGGACATGTAGGGCTGGCTTCATTCAAATCCTTGGATCAGGCTGCCTACCTGCTCTGAGCACAGAGAGACAAAGGAGTGTTTCCACGAGCTGCCTCTCTTCTGACAAAACACCTTTATTACAAACCAGTGACCTCTCACTCTGGGTGTGAAGCCGTGTGAAGGCTGTCCCACCGCAGTACCCACATACTCTGGACTGTTGAGGCACTGTGTGGTGTTTGGGTGATTCACCCAAAAGGCCCAAGGAGCTTCCCTGTGTGTTCCTGCTGTGTGCCTTACACCTTGCTGCCAAATAGTGCTCGTGGTGGGCACGGGCCAGAGGCTGTGCTGCATTCTGAGCACACAGGCCTCACCTTTGTGTAGAGCCCACTGTGATTCTCCACTGCTGTGATTCCCCACTGCTGTGATTCCCCACTGCTGTGATTCCCCACTGCTGTGATTCCTCACTGCTGTGATTCCCCACTGCTGTGATTCCTCACTGCTCTGGTGGCATGGGAGAGCTGCAGGGAGCCTCATGGGACTTTTTCCCCATGTCACATTAACCATTTGCTCTGCACAATTCACACCAAGCCGTGACAGTGAGACTCATGCTGTAGGAGTCAGCCTACATTCACTAGTGTCCATCTCTGCAACTGAGATTTTTGCCCACTGATTTAGGCTGGGTATAGCACAAATTAGCTACTGAGGTGAGGAGCTGTTACCTTGTAGCAGTGCCTGATGAAGGCTCTGAGCTGCCAGCAGTTAAGGTTTTGCAGGAGTCATCATTTTGGGGATGCAGGAAGTGAACAGTTCTCATTATCTTGGTGTGCAGTCAATGGGATGGATGGGTACCAGTGAGAGGTACCTGCCTTACCTTGCTGTCCCCAGTGCTTATGCTGCTGGTGGTAGGGGGCTCATCAGCAGAAAAACTCATCAGAAACTAAGATGCTCCTGTTGGGAGGGCAGAAGGTGCCGGTTTGACTATCCCATTTCTTAACCATGCTTCAGAATGGTTAGGGGTTTTTTACCTTACTTTTTCTTCCCAGCTGTTGGATTTTAGTAGTTATAGAATGGTTTGTGTTGGAAGGGACTCCCAAAGCTCATCTTGTTTCAACCTCTCCCATAGGCAGGGACACCTTTCCAGCAGACCATGTTGCTCTGTCCAGAGTTTCATTAACCTTATTACTGATTTTGCTAGTGAGATAAAGAGTGTTAAATAAGGATTTTGTGATAGTGTTTCAGTGGGGTAGTATTTTCATACAGAATTTCAGTGGAAAATCTTTCAGGCTGTAACCCTAACCCGCTATTTTCTTCCATGTTTCTACAGACTCTGCTTGCTGTTGGAAGATGGGAGAGATAGAAGGAACCTACAGGATTCTGCAGACGCCGGGCTCTCGTTTGGGAGCCCAGAAGAGCTCAGGAGTGAGCACCCTGGAGCCAGGGCAGAACCTCTTGGCTGCCATGGCCTCATCGCCTGCCAAAGCGCACGAGCGCGACCTCCCCGTCAAAATAAAGATGTTGGACAACACAGTGGAAGTACTTGACATTGAGGTAAGAGAGCTTTAAACCTGATTTCGAGCACACTGAGCCTCTGATAATTTAAAGCTCACAAAGATGTGCCTTTGTAGAGAGCTGGGACATTTTCAGGCAATATCTGAATGAAGACTCCTGTTGGGATTTTACCTGCATACAAGTACTGGTATCAGTTGCATGGCTTGTTTTTAAAAATCTTTTAAGTGTAGCAGATGTTTTGTGTTTTTAATAGGCTTTAAATACAAGCACATATTGTAAGGAGAGTCTTTATTTGTTGTTTGCTTTGGGGGAACACCAAACGTCTCCTGCCAAAATGTTGCTTCCTGAGCCACATGCAGCTTTGTCAATTTGGCAGCTGGGAAAGCAGAAGAGCTTTGCCTTAGTTACTGCTTTATATTAATTATTTTAATGGTTTGTATCTTCTCCAAGTAAACTTGCTCCTATTTGAAAGTCTTTGCTTGCCAGCACATTTTAGGAGGGATGCACCAAAGCAGTGCTAGTTCAGTGTTTCTGAAAATGTTTATTTAAAAGTATGCTTGGGGAAATCTGCCATAAGACATAGAAGCCATGCACAAATCAGGGAGATTCTGCTTTTAAACAATTTCTTTTCCTTCCAATTCTTGTTACATTTTCAGCATTAACTCAGAGTTTAATTCTAGTTCACCTGACATCTGTTGTTAGAAAACCACTGTGTTCTATTGAGGATACTCATCAGATACTTTACATTAATATCAAACTGTAATCAGTAATTTATAATTAGCACTTGGAGCCATAGTTAGTTGCATAGACTCAAAAAGGGGTTTTCAAATAGAGTGAAAAAGATGTCTGTGGAACTTTGAAGAAATAGTGGATTTGGGGATATCTTCTACAGATTCTGTCCAGCTGTTCAAGTGTCAGACATGAAATCTGTTTGTTTTTGTTTTTTTTTAAGAGTGAGGCTGTGCCTGTATCCTTCCACTTGAGCACAGAGTGTCTGGTACTGCAAACCCACCCATCCCTCATGTACCACACAGTGCACAAAAGCCTCTTTTTTCCCTTTACATTATGTTAGAATATTTTTTAGAAAATCTGCTGACTTTGGTTCTTTTGAAGGATAATTTTATTTATTTTTCCAAGTTGATGTAGATGGTGCTTTTGTGTTTTGATTCAAAAAAGAAAAAAAAACCCCAAGCAACACCCTCAGCTCTGTAATTTTGAAAGGCAGTGCAAGGCCAGGTTTATGGGGCTTTCAGCTGCTTGTATTGTATGTGTTTCCCATAATTAGGAGCTGTCTTAGATTTTTTACCTGGAACACTCTCTCTGATTGTGGCACCCAGAGAAACACCTGAATTCGGGCACTACTATGCTGAGGCCATAACTGATATTGTGCTGCTATTCTTTATGAGATCAGTTGGAACTGAAAAACTTAGAAACCTCATGGCTGACGCTGTGAGTGATGAGGAAAAGGGTCAGCCTTGGGTCAGCTTCAGAGCATTGAGCACAAAAAGGTCCCGAGTCAGCAGCTGTGGCATTACAGCCCAGCTAACACTGCCTCCATTGCCTTTCAGTTTTGGCTAAATAAGGTAGCAAATGATAGAAAACAGGCATGAGGTATTAAACTGTGACCCTCTGCCTGATTTCTTTGGTGAGCTGTTGGGAGAGCAGGAATTGCTGGCTGCTGTTTGTCATGGAAAATGGGAATTTTTCACTTGGGATTGAGGGCAGGAATTAGGAAAAGGCAGTGACTGCTGAATAGGTGGTGTGTGCTAGCACAGTAATTTTTCAAAAAGCAGTTAGAGAAGCTGGTGGCCAAGCAGCTCTCCTAGAGGAGTGGAGGTTCAGATTGCCGTGCCACTTGCCCAGTTCTCTTTGCTTTTGTAATTTTTGTCACGAGATGTGATGTGGTGGGGTTTGTGTTTGATTCAGGTCAGCAATAGTTTGTCAGTGCAGTGGGACACAGGCCTTTCCCATGGGGTTCTGGCACTGCCTGCTCAGGGAGATGTAGGTGATGACAAAAGGTGGTTTGGGGATTTTTTTTTTTTCCCTATTCAAATTATTTTCTCTTCTGTCTGTAAGAACTATGGCAAGTGATGTTTTACTGGGAAATATGGAGTGTCAATGGAAGGACAGACTGAGTGTAACAGCTCAGTCTGGAGAGACCCTTCCCTGTGCAGTGTGATGGGGACCCTGATGCAGTAGCCCTGTTTATTGCCTCCCTGCCTAAAATGAGCCACAGAAGCTTTTTTAACCATATGGGATAAACAGAGTAGCCACAGTAACAACTTATTCCATGCAGCTTTACCTTGCCATCCCTTCCTTTCTCCAGGATGTGTTTGAAACAGTTGCTTCTCTCTTGGCAGGAGCTGGTGGTTGCCCTCCTTGGTAGCCCACTTGACTTTTTAACTTGCCAAAGAGCAGGAAAAGAGACTGACAGAGTGATGTAACAGATGGAGAGAGAACAAAATGGGAAAGAAGAGTATTTTCTTTGTGTTATTGGTGTACCTGCAACAGTTTGCTGAAAGAAAGTTCCACATAGCTACATTCTACCACCTTTTAAGTTCTCTGTCTTTGTCCATTTTCCCCATCTGTTTCATAAGGTTTGATTTCTAAGTAGGAATTTTATTAATTACTAAGAAGGAATTATTCTTTAAAGTATGTTGGGCAGAGCCTTTCTCCAGTGAATCTGATTTGAATGTTAGGTAATGGAGAGCTACTCAATGTTTTCTAGAGTTTAAAAAAACTGAAAATGGGCTATTTATGGTTTCTCCTTTCCCTTCCAAAACAGAAGAGAGAATGAAACATATCCATTCAAAGCTAGGCTGAAATATTCATTATTTTCATGAGTTGTTTCTGTGGTTTTGTTTTTGGTTTTTTTTGGGGTTTTTTTTGGTTTTTTTTTGTTTTTTTTATAGCCAGCTTGTTTAGACAGCTCAAATCTTGCATGTGCCATTTCATGGGATACCTGGCCTCTTCTCTCCAAACTAAGTCTGTCCAAAGGGTGGCTTTTCAGACTACAAGATGAATGATTAGGAAAATACAATTTAGTTCAAAGTGGGCAGAGTTCAAAGTAATCAGGGTTTTCCAGTAGAAGATCTGCCAGCTTTCCAGATTTTATGAAGAGATTAAACTTGGAGGCTTTTGATCAGCACAAAAATGTGGCAGACTCTTAAGTAGAAGGGTCTGGGCTGGATTGAATTCACCAAAATGACATGTAATGAAATTGCTGCCATCATATGATGTTTAATATTTAGTCTGTGTGTTGTTCCTTATGTAGGAAATACATGTAATTTAGGAAATTCTTTACATGAATTATGCTCTATGCTATGAGGAAGTGTCCCAGAAAAAATAATTTATATTATTACACTTCAAGCTTACTGAATTGTTTGAGGAGAACTTGGTGCTTCTTCAGTGGCATGTACTTCCTCTTCTCCTTCTGCTTGGATGTCAAATGAAATTTGGGAGTCAAAAATATTTGTACATTTTGTTACAGGGTGTACCTGCCTGCTCCGCTCTAAGAGAAAATTTAAACTGGAATTTTTTTCTTATGTACTAATCTTTGTTGGGTTGTTCTGAGAACAGAAGACTTTCCTTTTAATTTTTAAAAAATCTAATGAAGTAAAAATGTTCTGCATCCCTGCCACACTGTCTGAGGTGTCCCTCTCCCACTGACACTGGTGGATTCCTAGCAGGGAGATGCTCCACTCCATTGTCATTCTTGAGTGCAGGCTAGTTAGATAAGATTACTCTCTAATTCCCCCCTTTATTTTCTTATTAATTAGTGTTCTCTCACTGCTCTTGTCTGACTTGGTGTTCACTGATGTACCCTGAAAAGCCATTACACGACTACAAAAGCAAAATGGCTTATTCTAAACTAAGTGAAAAATGTACTTAATGATTACTCTGATGGTGATATTGTCTTTTCTGGACACTTCCATGGCTTACTGAAATTTATAAATTGCATCCATAAAAGTAGCAGAGCCACTCTCCATCCTTATGTTTAGAATGGAATAGAATAACTCTGGTTATTCTGGTTTCTGTGCAGTTTGTAGTTACCTGTGATAGAAAAGGTGCCACGAAGGTGACTCCCCCTTGGATGCCCCTTGTTTTCAACCAGCCATTGGAGGCCCTGCACTCAGGGGCTGGGCTGGGGCTGCAGGAGGTTTTTGGGATGGCAGAGACAGCAATCTGAGTGCAATATCCTTCCCATGGTCATGGTTGTGTTTCCCACTCGTGCTCATGGCATAATGCTGCTCTCAGTAGCAGCTTTTTGGTAGCTTTAATACCCCCAGGAACCTCCATGGGGATGATGCAGAAATGATGCAACACTGAAGTGCTGTTACTGAGCAGTTTAAAGTGAGGAATATGTGTATGTTAAAAACTGGGCTAATGCTGTGGGCACTGCAAAGCCACTCGTGGGTGCTGTGAGGAGCCCTGGGCTCGCTGCTGGTGGGACAGGCAGAGCTGCTCTGGCACTGCCTGCCCTCCTGCCTTGCTCTCCCTGTGCCTGCTTAGACCTTCCTTTCATGAAGGCTTTTCCTCTCTGTGCTGTGAAAGTATTAACAGCTTAAATATGTGAGGAGTCAAGGGATAGTCTGCTGCTGAATCCTATTAAGTGCTGTGCTGGAGGAATCGAGGTGCTGTTGGTCAGCTCAGTGTTTTTCTTCCTTAGCCAGGAAGAAATAGTCAAAATTCCAGAAAGAATCATAGCCAGATGTTTGTCATTGCTTCGGTTTGAGTCTCCTAAATATGGCAAATAAGCTGCCTTACGACTTATTTTTATCTGACCTCAGAAGAGAAAGTTAGTAATTCACTATTTTAAATTTGCAATTATTATAGGGTTTAAAAAGAAGGTAACTAAAGCTTTGAATTTCGTGTACCGAATCCACCATATATTTTTTAGGCCTGTTATTTTGTGTTTGGAAGCTTGACTTTTTGATGCTGTGTAGGAATGTGGTATTGGGTGGGGAAAGGTGAAACCACAGCCATTTTATTGACAGACATTTAGAGTGTGCTTTGTTCATTGGAGTGTTTTTTTGATTTTGGGTTTTTTTTTAGGAAAAATGTGAACTTAAATTGTATAAGCCAAAATTATTATTTTACAGTTCTCTTGACCTTAGATGTCATGTTATATGTAAAGAAAATTGAGTTGTACTGCAGTAAAGGAAAAACAGTCTGAATATCCCTGTACAAAAAGTTGATTACATGTACACGTTCTTAAAACACAGAAACCATTTAGGAAAACGGTGATAAAGTCTCATTACAGTCCTTGAAATATTAATATAGTGGATTGAACTCATAACAGCTTGTCTGGCTAGGCAGGTGTTCATTTCTGTTTTCATTGTCTAGTGATCTAGGACAGTGAAAATCAGCTGAAATCAGTCTTGTGCCATTCAACCAAAATAGCTGTAGGAAATGCTGTATTCAAAAAAAAAAAAAGTCCACTGGAAACCTTTTAAACCTTTTTTGGGTGTGGGTGACATTCACGTTTGGGCCCACAGATAGGTAATTCTATAAAATACATGGAGCCTGAAAGGGAAGGAAACCTAAAAGCAAACCAAGAATCAACCCACAGGCAGCTAAAGACAGCTACAGAAGTTCAGTGTGCTAAGAGGAGATCAGAGCAATTTTAGGTTTGTGCCTGCTGGAAAAAGGGACGTGGGGTTGAGCAAGGATGGCATGTCATGGTACTCTCAGGGTTCAGAGCAGCACAGACTTGGGGATGTGCATTTAACCAAACAGGGTTGCAAAAGCACACCTGTGTGTCAGCCCAATCTCCTTGCAACCAAATTCATGTTTGGAAAGGGCAGTGCTGCCTATTTGGGTAAGAGAGAGAGCCTATACATTGAATATTTTAAAAACTGCTATGGTGGCAATGCCTAGCACGAGAGATTTACTGCTCAAGGCTGGAGTGTTGGATATGGGAGCAGGGTAGGCCCCTCTCTCTGACAGAGCAGTCATTCATTAAGAAAAACAAGAATTAGAAAAGGGAAAAAACCCAAAGCTTTGTAGACTATTAGAGCTGTGTGACATGTCTTCAACTGAAATAATGAAGGAAAAGTGTTGCTGTGCCCTCAGGCCACTTCTCAGGCAGACAGCCTGAAGCCAGTGGTGTACAAAACTCCTGCTGGCAAGGGGGAAGTTAGAAAAGCTTGGCCTTATCTAATCTGGCTTGTAGGTATTTATTAACCCATCACCATGTTATCAGCCTCTGCTCAAAGTACAGTGGGGAGTGATGTTAGAACAGCTGGTACAGTTCCAGTTTTGCACGAAACAAAAGGGAGTTTTTACCTTTTCTGTAAAAATACCCAATTTGTGTTTGTCTTTTGTGCAAAGAGTCTGTGATAATTGTCTTCTAGATGTTTGAAACTATTTCCTTTGGGCAGATTTCCTCAAAGCAGTGTGTCAGCCTGGAGCAGCCTAACACCTCGCAGGGGAAGTACAGTACCTGGTGCTGTAACACCTCTCCTTGGAGAGAAGGCTAGGAGAATTGGGATTGTGCAGCCTGGAGAAGGAGAATCTCTGGGGAGATCTTACTGTGGTCTTTGAACACCTGAAGGGGCTCCAAGAAACTCGGAGAGGGACTTGGGACAAAGTTCTGGAGTGACAGGATGGGATATTGGGAAGAAATTGTTCCCTGTGAAGGAGGTGAAGCCCTGGCACAGGCTGTCCAGAGGGGCTGGAGCTGCCCCTGGATCCCTGGAAATGTCCAAGGCCAGGCTGGACAGGGCTTGGAGCAACCTGGGATAGTGGAAACTGTCCCTGTCCGTGGCAGGTGTTGGAATGAGATGGTTTTCAAGTCCCTTCCAACATAAACCATTCTGTAATTTTATGAAAGCCCAGATCAAATCTGGTGAATGTAGATATGGGTGATGGTTTTGAGGCAAGAGCATAATTAATGGAGAAAGACTTACAATTTTAGTGAGGTGGGTTTGTTTGGTTTTTTGTTTTTAATGAACAGAGGAAAACAAAGTGTTTTCTGTGTTTAAAATGGCTTAAAATATAGAGTTTTATTTATATGCATATGCATGCATGTGAAATGAAGCACCTACAGTCTGAGTGTGTGGAGTGGCCAGGCCTGTCCAAGGGAATGGCTGGAGACAGGTTCAGGGTTTCATGCAAGTAACAAAGTTCAAGGGGGGAAAAACTGAGATCCGTCTCCTGACTTCTAATTCCTTCTCCCTATTAGCTTGTGTGAACAAAGGAGGTGCTTGGACTTTGTTGTGAGCCTGAACTTGTCATCAGCCACCCCAAAGCAGCTCCTCTCTGTGATACTGTCACTGTTGTCACCTGATGTTCAATTATTAGCAAGCAGGAACTCTGGTGCCAAATCATCCAGCAGTTCCTATGAAATTCTGTCCAAGGATGTGGCCCACAGTGTTAATTTTTGTGACTTCCTTCTTCTCCAGTAGTCTACAGCAGTTTTGTTCCAAGTAGTCCAGGTATTTCAGCACAGCACCATTTAAAAAAACTTAGGACCATTTTTTGTCTCTATATACTCTACCTAAGCATACATTTTCCAGTCTCATTCACTTAATTCCCTCCCTTTTGGGAATGTTTTCCCATGTCAGCCAATTATTGTTTTCCTGCTTTCAGGCATCCAGCAAGTCTAGCCACTCTGGAAAAGCTTGTCTGTTGAGTAGAGCTGGTTCATTTGGCAGTGATGTGCTTTGACATTGCCTTAAATGATCCTTTAAATGATCATAATTTTAAAGCTAGCCCTAATTAAATGAGCCAGAGGCTTCCATTTCTAGAATAATTTGTCTGGCTGTGGATTCTCCTTAAAAAAACCCTGACAAAACCACATCAAAACCAACCACTGAAATCTTAGGACAAAAAAAAAAAAAAAAAAAAAAAAAAAAAAAAAAGGGGGGAGAGAAGTAGAAGTGAAGGGAGAGAAACNGTCTTAGAATTTTTTTTTTTCCTAAACAAAAAATGCCCAGTATGGAGTGTAATAATGGAACTTAAAATAGCTCTGAGATTTTTATTTGGGTTTGCAGCTTCCATGGTTGAGAAAATAGTATTTCAGCGCTATGTGGAAATACTGTAACACAATAATTCTTCTTTCTGTAACATAATATTTTTTCCTTTTTAATAAAGAAGAACTTTCAAGATGAAAGTGTACTCTATCTCATTTGTAACATTTGTAACAGCTCTGTAAGCTGTTAAATGCTCTGCAGACTATTCTTGGTGTGGTCTTAATAATGTAGCCTGTAGTTGGGACCTGTCAGAATAGAAGGGTGGATAAAATAAATGTATTTAAAATACCGTTTTCTTCACAAAGAGATAAAAGAAAAATTGAAAGAATTGAAGCTTAAAGTTATTGTTAAATGTTCAGGTGATCAAAATAAAATAGTATTTAAGCAATTTGGCTGAACATGTGAAAAGAGAGTTTGACAGAGCTGTTACCTGGTACTTATTTTTGTGAGGAATCCGGGAGTATTTTCATTGGAGTTACTAGTTCCAATCAAAATTGAGAAAACTAATAAAGTACTGACAAGGAAGGCAGTTGTTTCTTGCTTTTCCAGTCTGCAGATTGAATACTAGATATGGAGCTGTAAGGTTATCTTGTTTCAGCCATGAAAGCACAAAGTTAATGACTGGTGTTCCTTGCTATCTTAGATTATTGCCTTCTTTCTGTTAAAGATCCTAATGTCCACCCTGTACTCAGAAATGCACTTTTGTTTATATGTGGCATTAATGATGATTATTAACAGGGAGTTTTGAGGGTGTTTTTTCTGTCTCACGCTTCATTTGGACAGAGATCTAACAGATTACAGAAGGGTTGGAGATAAACAGAGCTATAAACTCACCAAAATATTTGCATATTTCTGATTAAGAAAGGAAATAACAAGTCTATGTTTAGTTGCAAATTGTCTATTTTTTTTAATTTGCCAAAGAATGAAAAATCACTTTTTCATTAGGAAGACCTTTAAAGTGCCTTGAAGAAGAAAAACCCATAAAAATCCATCTTGAAGTGGCCTTTATTTAAATAGTTTAAGTTTCATAGGGTGCTCCATGTTGGCTCTGTGTTGGCTGCTTGTGAGTGATGATGTCAAATCTAAATTTCTGCCTCTCATGCACACCCCTATTAACCAGAGGGTTTGGTCTCCTGGCAGTTTCAGATTTCTGTGACACGAAAATCCAAGGTGTTTGCTGGTGCCTGGGTCCAGTGGCTCTGGCTGCACAAGAGTTTCCATTCTATACCTCAGCTTTATAACTCTTCTTTTTCCACACTCTTGACTTTTGGACTGATTTTCCTGTCCAGCTTATCTGCTGCCAAAAGTGGATTTCTTTTTTGGAAAGTTGGAGCCAAGGGCAGCTTGCCAGGTTTGGAAGATGAGAATACTACTCCTTATGAAAATACTGGGGGTTTTGGTTTTTAAATAAAAAATATGTGAAAGCAGAAAGTATAGATGTTCTGGAAGACAAGTTTGGGAGGTAGAGAGGAAGCACTGATTTTCATAATATTGAGCTATAGTCTGCTGAAAATCCTAGGCTATGAGTTTTTCTCTCTACCTAAGCTCATACATTATGGCAGAGAGGGGATGTGCCATCTAGGGAGTGATATTTGAGAAAATAGCAAATAACCCTTGGCTTGATTCTCCCCCTCTGCTCTGCTCTGGTGAGACCCCATCAGAAAGACAAGGATCTGCTGAAGTGGGTCTGGAGGGGGCCACAGGACTGCTCCAAGCTCCTCTGCTCTGGAGCCAGGCAGGGAGAGCTGGGGTTTTCACCTGGAGAAGAGAAGGCTCCAGGGAGACCTTAGAGCCCCTTCCAGTGCTTCCAGGAGGGCTGGAGAGGGACTTTGGACAAGGGATGGAGGGACAGGACACAGGGAATGGCTGCACACTGCCAGAGGGCAGGGTCAGATGGGATACTGGGGAGGAATTCTTCCCTGGGAAGGTGGGGAGGCCCTGGCAGAAGCTGACCAGAACAGCTGTGGCTGCCCCATCCCTGGAAGTGTCCAAGGACAGAGTGGATGGGGCTTGCAGAAACCTGGGACAGTTCAAAGTGTCCCTGCCCATGGACAGGAGTTGGAACGAGATGAACTTTAAGGTCCCTTCCACCCAGTCCATCCTGTGATTATCTGGTTCTAGTAAAAAAAAAAAATACATACTGTTAGTTAGAAAAAAAAATAAATCTATTTTATTCTTCTGTCCTAAGGATTTCCTAATATGAAATATGTTTATTCTTCTGATAAAGTAAAAAATACAGATATCTCCTTGAGGCAAGAAGCTACAGCTGGGAATGGTTGTTGCTGTTTGATGCTGTCTTAGCACTGAGCAGGGACTGAAGGTGTAGCATCTCTTGCCAAACAGGGCTCTCTGTGCCATTACTGCCTGTCAGGGTACCCTGCTGATACTTGCACAGCTCTGAGGGAACTTCTCAAGCTTTATTTCACCACAGAAATCAATTTGGAATAAATCTATTCTGCTGAACAGTCTTCTCATGATGACAGTACAGTTAGAGACGTGTCACTGAAGAAAGCTGGTGTTAGCTGCCTATTTACTTTTTTTTACCCTGTTTTTTCTTCTTTCCCTCTTTTTATGTGAAATAATTCAGTAGTATCAGTAGTCATTGTCTTGGCAGAAAATAAAGAGGAATTGAGAAGTTTGGAATGGAAAGTATGCCATGTTGTGAATTTGTATTGAAAGCGGGACCTTTATGAAATGCATTCATGCAGCTACTTGCCCGGATGTCAAAATTACAGTAATTAAGAAATTACTTCAAATATTTTGCTTTGTGCTGCTTTTAAGCAAATTAAACAATGACATGGAGCTGCCCACTCTGCTACTTTCATTTCTGCCTACTTCAAAATATTCAGCTCTTTGGAAAGAATGGTTATAAATGTAATAAACCACTGAGGAACTAAATAGTTCTAGGAGGAGTTTTCCCAAAGAATTCGAGGCGTAATAATCAAACACTGTCTTATGTCTCAAGCTTTTGAGCCCCATTTTTATTTTAAAATAAAATGAATACTGCTCTTTCAAAATGTGACATTTATCCATTGAAGGATGCAAAATGATACTGAGCTTAAACTGGGATTATTCTTAGCTTTTCACTGTAAATGACAGCCAAAATTACAGCCCAAGCAAGTTTATTTTACACTTTAACATTTGGATGGCACCTTTATAATTGAATTGGTTTGCCAAATGCTTCCAGCTCCAACCATCTAAATTTCTTCATCTCCAGTTTCTCTTGAAGGAGCATGGACTTGACAGTGGCAGGAGAGAAGTGCCAGGGATCTGTGCCATACAGCCTCTTTTTTTGGGAGACATGAAGGCAGCTGGATTGTCTTCAGGCACGGAACTTGATGGAGCCAAGAGAGGTGGCTCAGTTTAAATGGAAGAAAGCTGTGTATTAGAATCCAGTTGGGATCATTTAAATGCCTGTATGGAACTAGCCCTGCACAGATCCCTTGATCAGTGCAGCACACAGTTTGGCTGTAAAATTTGTTTGATTGTCAGCAGGCATCTTTCATGAGTTAATCCAAGTGTATCAGTTCTAACAGAAGGTGGTTGGAAGCAGAATTCCTTCTTGTTTCATGAATGAGGTATCAGGGGTCTGGGTCACAGGATGTGTCCTGTTCAGAGGCTTTTAAAAGTTTGTAGAGCTGTCCATGAAAAGGCAAGGTGCATGCCCCATCTTCTGCACAGCAAGGTTGTCAGGGTCTTGCTGTCTCCCCACAAACGTTGCTGGCTGAAAACTGTTCCCTTCTTGGATCTGTGGGGCCTGGGAAAAGGAGGTGTACAATAAAGATGTGTGGCTGTGGACCTTAAAAAACAAGGGTCCTACTATATTTGAGGATATTTTCTGGACCTTAAAAAGCAAGGGTCCTACTATATTTGAGGCTATTTTCTTCTGTTACTATTTGAATATTTATGCACAAGTCCATAGCGAGAAATGTGTTTCAATTGGAATTAAAAAAACTTAATTTTCAAAATGCATTTCTCTCCAGGAATATGTGTCTCCTGTGGCAGAGTCTGTAACCTGCACAGGAAACATGCAGGAGACAGCAGAGAAAAAAATGTCATTTACTGGAGAAATGGATTGCAAGGGCAAGAAGAAATTGTTGTACCTGTATCATTCCTTATTTCATTGTCACCATTTAAAACCCAAAACCCATACACAGAGTCTTCTGCAAGCACAGATTTTGGCTAAAGAAGTTCAACTGCATACTTACCAAGAAAATGCCTTTTTAGACATCACAAAACTTGTTCAGAAAAAGAGATGAGTACTCATTTTTCATGTACCATGTCAGCACTCAGCCTGGCATCTCTGTACCAAATGCAGTCACTGAGAACTGGATCATTTCTCCTGACTTGCAGTTTTATTTGGGGACTTCAGCATTAGTGGCCTGAGCCAGTGTGATACCAAGAAACTTTTTGACTGACTTGTGTTTGCACCAGATGAATTCACCTGACTGAAGCTGTGGTTGCTCTTACAGGTAGCATGGCTGCTGAAAGCCTGAGTGAGAGGCACAAACCCATCTTGTGCCATTCTCTGTCCTGCTCCTGGGCTTTCCTCTGAGGTTACAGGGTTGGAATCAGCCAGCTTTGCTCACACCACTGTGGATACCAAGCTATTTCAGATTTGCAGCACTGCAGGGCTGTCAGACTTTTTCTCTATGAAAATGTTTGGAGTTTTTTAAAAGTATTATAGAGGCATTTTCACAATTCTAAAAACATTGACATTTTATATCTTTTTCCTGTAAGAGGCAACTACTTTTGAATTTTTTATGCACCTCAGTCATGTGAAACTATTTCCCCAATGTTCACTTTGTTTTTTATATTTAAGCCTAAAACAGCACATTCTTGCTCTCAGGTATTTTAATTTACATTGTATTAAATTATTCTAATTTTATCAATAATTTGGCTTTAAAATGAAGAAGGGTAGATTTAGATTTAATGTTGGGAAGAAATTCTTCCCTGTGAGGGCGGTGAGGCCCTGGCACAGGGTGCCCAGAGAAGCTGTGGCTGCCCCATCCCTGGGAGTGTCCAAGGCCGGGTTGGACAGGGCTTGGAGCAGCCTGGGATAGTGGAAGGTGCCCATGGCAGGGGTGGAACAAGATGAGTTTTAAGGTCCCTTCCTACCTAAACCATCCTGTGATTCTGTGATTATTTATCATAATGCCTGGTACTTTTAAAGGAGGTTCAATTCTGAGCGTGTAGAGTCATTACAGAACTCCGTGCCTGCTTTGATGGGAAAGTCACAGAGTCTTCCATCACTGGACTTTTCCAAACAAACAAAACCTTCATGGCATCACTGCTGCCAGTGTGCTCTGCTGGGTGAGCCAGCCTGCCACACCCTGTCACCACAGATTTGGGACTGTTCATGGCCCAAGGTGGAGCTTCCCACTGTGCAACCTCCCACTGCGCCCTGCTAGGTTTTGTGTGTTGCTGGAATGGGCTGTGACAGCCTTTTGGATTCTTTCCTGAGTGATGCAGATGGACTGATGTGTGGGTTCCTAAATGCTGTTTTTCTCCTGGCACTGCTGCAGTCACACGGTGAGAGATGCTGAGAGCAAGCAGGGTGATGGAACCATCAGCCCCAAAGTGTGCCTGCTTTGGGTGTGCTGTGGAAGTCTCCTCTTCTCTCCTGTGTTTCTGTAGCTGCTTTCTGCTGATGTTTGTGGCTCTGCCCCTGACTTGGCTCTCAGAAAGGGTTAGTGAGTGAGTTTCTTGAGGGAGAGATTCATTGAAAGGATTCCCCAGCTATCAAAAGCAGGTTTGGTTGTGTTCCCGCTGTCCGCAGGCATTTCCAGCCTGGCTGGTGCTGAGGCTGTGTGTGGCCCTGGGGTTCCTGGTGTGACAAGGACTGAGGGGTCTGTGTGGAGCAGAGATTTGGCAGCTCCTGCTCCGTGTGCTGCAGCTGAGGAAGGCCACAGCACTCAGCTACACAAACAAACGTGTGGGTTTATTGAGGGAGCTGCAAATAGCCCACAGCTGGGCTCCTCAGCTCTCTGCTGACCCTGCTGGGAGCAGGAGACTGCGTGCAGGTGACCTCCAGTGGCCCCTTCCAGCTTCAGTTCCCGTGGTTCTGAGAAGGATTTTTGTATGGACTTGTGCCTGTTTATTAGATGTTTGTGTGTTACAGTGACAAGAACAATGTGAAAAATCTTTGTGATATTTTTCTCCGGTTTATAAAGATGCCATAAAGCTGCTGTGAACTTATTCTTGTTTATTTTTCTTAACCTCACTGTAACTTTGTTTTTATTTCTTCCTTAGTCAAAATGTTACGGCCAGACACTATTGACAGAAGTTTACAAGCATCTGAATTTGATTGAATCAGACTACTTTGGAATTGAGTTCCAGAATATCCAGTCATATTGGGTGCGTACAGTTCCCTGACAAATCTGGTATAATAAAAAGGTTTGGTGAATGCAGTTCCTTGAGTGACAAAATTTTCTCAGTCTGCTGCAGTTTCCTGTAGTCTCCTGTGGGATTATCTCTTGGATTCTTGTAAATCTGTTTCACTCACCAGAATGACGAGAGGTATTAAAGCAGAAGGGAGGAATCAGATCCTGCTGCTTGTTAAATCTCAGAAATTTTATAAAGCAGTTAAATAGCTGCTGATGTGCCCACTTGCAGGGACAGAAATAAAATCCTCATTTCCTCTGAAAGGAGAAACGTGAACTCAAAGTGTACTTTGCAGAGCACTTATAAAATCAAATTATGCTGTGTAATTTTGGTTGTGTTCATATTTATCCTCACTTAATTCAGTCTTCAATTAATTTTCCTGAAGAGCCATTACAAACCTCTTTGTAATCGACACAAACCTCAGCAGACACACAGGCCTACAAGCTTTTTAAATCATTGATCTAGATCAATGCTGACACCTTTAAGCCTCCTAGTCACTTAACCTGTGCCTTGCAAAGAGGACAGTGTGGCTTCTAAATTAGAAAATGTTCCCAAAACTTTCCTTTAATTTTGTTTTATTTGGGTTTTTTCAAATTTTTTTTAGTTCCTTTTTTTAGTTTTGGGACTAACATGCAGAGAATATGACTGAGAACACAGGGAATGCTAATGGCACTAATCCATGCTGTTCTTGAGCTGAAGAAATACACTAAAGCTTGTTTAGTTTCTGCTTCTTGTGTAGAGTGTCTAAACTGTTTCTGCAGCTAATAAGGTTCTTAAAATCCTCAGCTGTCTCACAAACAGAGTAGTAACTAGTTAGGACACACATAATTGTCTTGTAACAATTTTTTGTTTGGACAAGTGGGGAAAATAAAAGGTTGAGCTTCCAGAATATTTTGCATTACCTTTATGGATGCTCCTTTTACTAGAACAATAGTATTTAAAAAAAAAAATGTACTTGGCAAAAGAGAAAAAATGGTGAGATATTAATATTGAGTAAAAAACCCTTAAGTAGATAGGTAAGAGTGTCAGAAATAGCATGGAAGAGGAAAAAACATTGGACCTTTTCATGTTCTGCAGACTTTCTGTAATTCTGCAGCCTGGCTCCTGTCAGACTGTGGGTTTTGGCATGACTGCTGCCCTCTTGGCACTGGGGCTCTGCTTTTGCTGACCTGGCTCTTCTTCTGTCCAGATGAGCTTTAAGCACAGATCAGTGGCTTTTCTATTGATGCATGAGAAATGTCAATTCAAATAGATAAGTACACTTTTTGTAAAGCAAAGGAATTACTGCATTAAGGAAGAAATGCTACTCATAAATTACTGCTTAATTTGAATCTCCTTTTGATGTTTTCATATTATATTAAATAAGAGTGTAAGTTTGTAATTTTTTTCTCTTCAATTTCAGATTTGGCTGGAACCTATGAAACCTGTTATTAAACAAGTACGGAGTAAGTAGTTTTAAAAAGGAAGTTTTCCTTAATTTGCATCTTCTTTATGTGGGTTGCTTTCACAATTACTACTTGATTTACTGGTTATGCTTCCATGTAAAATACACATGGCAGGGGTGATAGTGGTTCCTGCTGGGGCATGCCGACCTGACATTTTAATGGGTAGTATGTGGTGAGTGGAATGGAAACTTCCTGTGGGTAGGGTTCTTTCTCTGATAAAAATCTGGCTAGGTTGGGCCAGCTGGTGTTGTATTGAAGTGAAATATAACACTTGCTGTGTTAGCTTTTGAAAGTTGTGTTGTCATACTGTGGGAAGAAAAAGGAACATTTGAGCTGATTCCCATGTCAGCTCTTTCCACATGCTCAGGCCCTGGAAGAGCAGAGGTGGGGATCTCCCACCTGGCTGCTCCCTCAGCTGGGAAATGTGGTTGTGCTGCCTGGCCAGGAGGATCCTGCAATAGTGATGCTGTCTTGTCTTTATACCACCTAAAAAGTGCTAATGTGACAGGCACTTTAAAGGCCCAAAACAGAATGTAAGATGCTGTTTGGTTCTTCAGATGTTGAAAGATTAGATCCAACTTTTTTTTTGGTTTTTTTTTTTTTTTCCTTGTAGAACACAGTTAAGCAATTTGTTTGTTTTGTGGTTCTGATTGTAGAGGCTTTGTGGAAGAACAAGATCAGGAGGGTGTGGTGGATTCCTACTCCTTTCCAAGTCTTGATTGAAATATGTTGAAAATGAGTACTAGGAAGTAGCTTTTAGCTACTCTTCTGTCTAAATTTGATTGCCAGAAAATATGAAATCATCAATTCTAGCTAAAACTGTAAGGTCATGATTTTTGGTTTTTGTCAACATTGTCTTGTGAGCAGAAGAGCCAAATTATCTATAAAATAAGGCTCCCTTAGGAGAGTACAGAATATTTTCTCTCTATTTTCCCTGCCAAAAAGATGTTGGGAGTGCTGTCTTTTTATATGCTCCTGGCTAGGAGGAATTATGTCCCAGTCAAAAGATCTGGTGGATTATAGGTCTGCAGTGCTGCTTGGTTACTATCCTATACTATAGAAATTGTGGAAACTTGACCTTAGGCCACAGACAGTGTATCCTGATGATACAAATACTGTTCTAAAATGGTCTAAAATCATGGGGATGTACTAAAATTTAGTGCTGCTTTACAGTCTAACACCCCTGTTGTGTTGCCAGTGAAACTGAAAGATTTATTTAGTTTTTTTTGTTAATATTAGTCTGTAAGAGATGCCAGTCAGTTGTCTGGCAAATGTTCATGTTCTGAAATCAATTTTAAATTTATTGAAATGCCCTATTTTCTATATATTGAGGGTTTTGTTTGTTTGTTTGTTTGTTTTTCCATAGAATGTAATGATTTTGAAATTAAACTTCTGCCTTTTAGTCCAGCAGCAGGGGAACATAGATGCTATGGGCTTTAAGGTGATCTTGCTCAAACTTGTTGGTTGATGTTGCTGGTGATTGCTGTGTACCTGCAGACAGTCTTTGACATCCTCTCTAAAAACAAAAGTTATTGGTTTACTCACAGTTAATTGTGACATCCATTGAACTTCATCTTGTGTGAAAAGGTTTGGAGTTTTTGTTAATTTCAAAGGAATGCAATCACTTTTACTACTTAACCACTGCAGATGGGAAGGAGTTTGGATCCAAATTTTCAGCCTCCTAACAGGCACACAGTATCATGTTGACATTTGGGTACCTTCTCTGAGGTGCTGCCATTTTACATAATAAAGTGTTCTGTTCACCATTCCTGCCTGGGTAATTTTTTCCTCACATCCTTCTTGTTTCTTGCTTTTGCTCAGACTTGGCTTCTTATAATAAATTCTGTATCTTGGCTAAGACTGGGCAAGTGTTTCTCCTGATTGGAGTGGAATTTATTCCTAGAGGAACAGGCAAGACTGGCTAAACAAAAGAGGAGGGTTGTGCTACAGAAGCAAATATGCAGTATTATGTTTTTAATTTTTTATATTTATTATCATTTGATGTAAGTCATGCTTGAAAAACTTCAAAAATTATTCCCACATTAATACTTCCACTTCATTGGCATCAGTAATGTGCAGAAATGTTCTTCACCTTGTGAAGGTCTTCCAGAGGCTCAGAGTATTTTCAGAAATTTGATGTAAAGTTTTGATCTTTTAGTTGGAATCATTCAAACTATTTATTTTCTTCACTTGGTCTGTCTCTAGAACTGTAGAATCCTTAGTCCCTGCCAAGTGTGGGCTTTCTGTGTCATTATAGGGTGTTATTTCCAGCCTCCTCTCATTTCTAGATACTACACTCTAATTAGAACGTGGATTTTAGGGTTTTCTTTGCTCACCAAAGCTTTGGTAACTCTGGAATTGGAGGCTGGGAGCTGCTCTTGTCACAGCTGTGATAGTCTGTGAGTTCTCTCAGCTCCTTGTCAAAAAGCAAAGTTTGTTATTCTCATTAGCAAACAAGAGGATGAGTGAAGGAATGTTTGGCCTGTGGGAATCAGGTATTCCAGGCAGAAGAAATCAGTGGACTTTGGGGCTGATGGGGTTAAACTGGACTTCATTAAGCTTTAAGAGATCTTGGTGCTTAAAATAAATTAAAGCAGGCTGCTTGTGCTCCAACAAGTTTGATTTATTTTTAATTTGGCTAAGTTTATTTTGAAGCAGCAGTGGCAGGGGGAGTCCTGGGGGCACTGCCTGGCTCTGATCCAGAGGGTGCCTGTGGGCATCAGGTGGTGGCTCAGCAGGCTCCTGTAAGCACAGGCTGGCCAGGGCTTTGCCTGCCTCTGGAATACTTGGCCTCATTTGCTTTCAGGTAGGAAAAACAATGAGAAAACAGTGGTGCCCAGTCCTGGCATGGTGAGAGACTCTTGTACCCTGTAGTAATTCCTTGAGAAATCCAGGTGAAGCAGGGACTGTGGTACCACAGGCTGAGTTGTGATGATGGAACTGTTAATTTAGAGCATTATGGACTGTTCCAAATAGTGACCAAGGGTTGTCTTTAATTTTGAAAATGAAATTAGTTATTGCTGAGATACACAAAAATAGTGGAGGAAATGGGTATTACCAGGCATGCTGGGAGCAGGCTGCAAACACCCTTTGTCTCCATGGGGAGCCAGCCACATCTGCTGGCACCAGTCTGATGGTGGAGGTGGGTGTTGGGAGCCTGTGGGATGTGCCTCCCTTCTGCTCTCCTTCTGGGACACTCCCTGAGACACCTCTGATGGCCTTTTATGCAGCCAAGTAGCTGCTTTGGGGTGTTAGAGATTCCACTTTGCATCCTGCAGACTCACCTTGTCAGTGGTATCCAAGTTCCTCTGGAAAACAGCTGCTTTATCTCACTTCACATGAACAATCTACACCAGAGCCCACTGTGGTTAGCTGGGATTTGAAATCTGGCTAGGCTTTCTTTGTGTTGTTTCTCTGCCTGTTGGCAAACAGAATATGCATGTGTTTGTGAAGAACACCAGATTTATTTGTGAAATTACCAATTTTTCTTCTAGGACCAAAGACTACAATGCTTCGTCTGGCTGTAAAGTTTTTCCCTCCAGACCCAGGTCAGCTGCAAGAGGAATATACTAGGTAAAGTCTTTTTAGTACTGTTGGAATTGCTTTATGAACTGAATTAATAGAGTAGGAAGGCAGCACAGCTGCTTCCAAGCAAAACTGAGGTGGAAGATGAGTGAAAGAGCACTTACAGTGAATATTACAGTTTCAGCAGACATTTGTTGGCAGGTGAATGTTATCAGAAAAAATACTTCTCAAAACAGAAAACAGCACAGGTAGGGCTTTCCAGCATCATGGTGTCAAGGGAGTGAGAGTATACAGAAAACACTAATGTTTATAAACAGTGTCTATAAAAAGAAATATAAAATAATCAGTGCATATTTTAATAAGTGATTTAAACTTCCAAACACACTTTGCACTTGCAAGCACACTTTACTGTTCACAATTTTAACTATGCTCACCATGGTTAAAATTGATTGCTAATTGATCTGTGGTCAGTTAAGCAGCCCTATCCACCTGTTATCACCTGGGGACCTGGTTTGAAGTCTGTGCCTCTAACAAGGACATTACCCAGATGTTGGTGTTTAAGAGCTCATTTAGTGCTTTGCACAGTTTCACTAATTTGAATTACAATTCCTCTCAGATGTTCCTTATTGTCCTTCAGATGTATTTAAAGCAGCATGACAACTGTTGTGATTATCTCTTGTAAGGAGAAATACTATCTAAATATTTTTCCTTTGCACCAAGTTCTCTTATATTAACTGCTGTTTCACATAGGAAATCCCTTAGGAATACAGCTTTTTAGAGCAGGAACTGTGTTTTGCCTATTTATTATTTATGGTCTGCACTTACAGCATCTGGGTAGTTAATTATGCTGTTAATGGTATTGTATTCTTTACTGTGAGTGTACTGAATAAACTGAGAGCTCATCAGACATGCAGAAAGCAGAGCATACTTTTTGAGAAGCCTTTAATACATACTTGCATTACTTAAAAATTAAAAAACCCTCTATCATTCAAAATGTATAACTTTTAGTATCTTTTACTTCAGGAATAAATCTTTAAAATAAATTATTCTTTTAAAAAATCTTATTGCTATCTCTCAGGGTGAAATTCAGTAAAGAAAAAGGATCAGTCTGTCAGTTTGAAGGTTTATAGTAGTGAGTTGTTGCCTGTTTACTGGAGTCCTTACTGTATCTTCTTCCAAGTAGAAGGAACAGGATACAAAACTGTTAAACAGAAATGATTCCTCTTTAACAACTGAATGGGAAATATTTTAGTTGAACTAATATAGCAGTATAAGAAAAGTAAATTGAACTTCTTACTGTCTTTGTAGGCTGCTAATACAGTTCTGGAAAATACAACTGCTGAGTAGATTAGTTGTGTGCTAACAGAAATACTTATCAGTTTTGCTAACAAAATACTGGAATCAGTGATGTTCTTATTTTCTAATAGATAAAATCACTTGAAATGTTCTTTAAGTTTCTTTCCAGCTAAAAATGATGTCTGCTGTTATTGCACAGATGAAACCTGCTTAAAACATGGTTTTCCTTCTGCTTCCTTGTTCCTGTGAGTCTTTTTGTGCAGATAAATTGCACTGGAGTAGTCACAGGTTATTTTGGTATGGTTTGACACCCCTTGGTAACCAGGCTGTTGTGTCATTCTTTGGAGAGCAGAAGGATCAGGAGATGCTGCTTTTACAAGCTCCTGCTCAGTTGTTGTGTTGTCCTCTCATGTGTGAGGATGGTCTGTGTAACTCCAGCCCTTGTACCTCTCCTCCAGGTACCTGTTTGCATTGCAAATCAAGAGGGACCTGGCAGAGGAGAGACTGACCTGCAGTGACAACACAGCTGCTCTGCTGGTCTCCCACCTTCTGCAGTGTGAGTATCCCAGCAGGGCTGACACTGTTGATGGTGCCTGTCTGACCCACATGAAATTGCACATTGAAGCTTTTGGTAACTAAAAGAAGTCTCTGCCTCACAGTTTCCTTCTCCACACACTGTAAATGTGTTGGTTTTCAACCCTGGGATGGTCATCAGGGTTGATGGGGAGGAACAGCTGGTGCTTATGTATGAGGTAAATTTGGCTTCAGGGGAGTAGTACAAAACCAGCCCCTTGCTGTCTGTTTCCCTGGCTCTGCAAGCTCTGTTGCCAGCACTCCACATCTTCCAGACAGCTGTTCCCACCTGTCTAGGTGCTCCCTTGGCTTCACTTCTCACTTTCCCTGTACCTGGGAGGAGATGGCTGTACAGGAACTGGGCTGAAATACAGCTAAGAACCGTGCTGGAACAGGTTCTGCAGTGGGGCTGTCAGCTGGGACTAAAAATGGAAATGGGAAGTAATTTATTTGGAAGCACTCCATGCTGCTGCTGGCTCAGTCTGTACATGCTTAAAGATCTAAAATGTGGCCTTTGAGATGAGGTTGGAAACCCTGAGTGAGTTCAGACACCAAATTGCTGGAGCAGCAGCTAAAGTGTTCTAGGTCTGCAGCCCTGGACCTGCAGACAGGGCCTGTGGTGGCTCTTTGCTGGCTGGAAGCAGGAGCTGATCAATGATGCTTCTTCACATGTGCACTGCTAAGTAGTTACTGGTTGTCTAATTCTGCCATGCAATATAATAATGCAGTTATGATAGTATTACTTCTGGTGATTTTATCTTGTGATATTATCTTGTGTATGTGCCATCAGTGAGTGGTGCCATTAAAACCTGCTCATGGTTTTCCAGCACGGTGGAGCTGATGAGCAAATCTCACTATAGGCCTTGTTTAGCCTGATTCTGCTCTTCTGGAAAATGGGCTGTGAGAAAGAATAGGTTTATTTGCAACAGAAATTATTTTACAAAAGCTCCTTTCAGGATTTTTTTATTCATTCTTTCATGTGCTGGCTAGATTTTAAACAGGATTTGCTGTGTTCTTGTTAAATACAAGTCCATTAGTCCATTCCTTTCTCTGACAGTAGCTGATGGCAGATGCCCTCAGACATAGAGCAAGCATATGGCAACTCTTCCTTTGCTGCATCCATCCCATAATCACTGCACACCCTGCATCACAAACTGACTGCATCTGTGTTTGGTTGCTCTTGTATTTGTCTAATTTTTGAATTTGCTTACATTTTTGGCATCCTTCCACAGAAATGAGCTTCACAGCTCAGCTTTTGGGAAGTTTTTAGGACAACTTATGTACTTTTATATTTTAAAACCTTTTGGTTTTGAATTTAATATTGCAACTTCATATCTTTTATTAAAAAAAGTAAATGACTTCTTAAAATTTATTTATTCAACTTGTAATTTTTATATACACTTACCACGTGTTCTGCCTGCCTTGTGCTTTTGTATCCCAAGCCAAAGTCTTCTGATAGTTTTGTGTTGTATCAGGTGGAAGCTGTTCTGCACTTTGCAATAATGCTTTCATCTTCTGTATATCTTCCTAAATTCACAGCATTGCATCTGAAAGACATGGCTATGTGAAAGGGAGATGAACATTCCAGATGTAATTTGCCATCTTTCCAAGCAGCCTTGTCCATTACTATTTTATGTATATGTAGTGAAAAATAAATTGAAATATGCTATTTGGTACAAGGTATCTGTAAGGAAGAAATGTTCAGACCACCTCACAGGTCTTCTACAAATCTCACATCTTGCACCCTTAACAAGTCTAAATTTTCCAGACAATGTTCAAATACTGCTGTAATCCCCAGGAAGTCAGCTTGGGATAAATATGAGTTTGGTCAAATGAAGCTGGATACAAAGAACAATGCACAAATTTGAAGAACTTAAAGGCTCTTGTGGTCTCTCTAATTCCTTCCCAAGTATTTTCTGTCATTGTTCCCTTTGCATTGTTTCTTCTTACCCTCACATTGTTTTGTTTTCTGTCGTAGCTGAAATAGGGGATTTTGATGAATTGGAAGATCGAGAACACCTTAAAACAAACCGGTATTTGCCAAACCAGGAAAAACTTGAAGGAAAGATCCTGGAGTTCCACAGGAAGCATGTGTAAGTGAGGATTAATGTAAACCACTCAGGTAACCCCTGGGCAGCAGATGGGCTTGCCTGTGGGAGGCTGAGCAGCAGCGTGACAGGATGACATTAAGAGTGTGTAAATTAAACACCATTTGCCTTGAGCAAGAAAAGTTGGGTGTAGCAATAGTTACACAGTCAGGATGCAGTTGTTGGGCAGTAGTTTTTCTCAAGTGATTTTTGCAGTGTGCCTTTAATAAGGTGCCAAAGAAAGTTTATATGTAATACTGGGTTTAGGCAAAATAATTCTTCAAAATTTCCATTCTACAAAGTTTAAGCTCAGTTTTGCCAGTATATGCAGAGCTCTTGCTTTTGTCTAAATAATTAGAAATCAATTGCATTGTATTCTTTTGCACATTAAGCATAAGGGAGATGGAGAAGGATGGAGGGAGCAGGGAAGAAATAACTTCCATCAGAATTCATGCAATGTCTTATCTTACAGCTGGGTATTTTTGAAATAAGAGAAGATTATTGGTGACAAAGAAATGTTAACCACAAATATAAAATTAGTTCTAACATGGAACCAGGAACTGCAGGAACTTATTTTTCTTTATTTTTCGAGACCTTGCATGTTAGGATTTAGCAATTTGAAGTTCTTTTATAAATTGTGAATGTCCACACAGGCATTTCATTCTGCATGGTTCTGTGTTTTAATCCAAACTTAGATTTTCCTTTGCTCCCTGTGGGTGAACTCGTGGACTGTTGCTGACTGATTTTCTTTTAAGACAGAACAAAGGTTTTTCAGGGTAGCATCTGTGTTGGAAGACACGTCCTGTAGTGCTGGAAAATTAGTTCCTGAGAATTTCAGTAATTAACTATTTGCTGTTTATGATCAGTCATTTTAACTTGTTCTGAAATTATTGCTAATGATGAAATTTCAGCTTTATCAATTCTTCATGTAATCAGGTGGTTACTGTTTTCTGCTTTTGAACCTTTGAAATACATGTGGAAAACGATAAGAAACAAAAGAAATGTTTTTAAGTAATTTTAAGTAATTCTGAAGTAAATGAAAATGTATGCTAGGATTCTTCACCTTGGGAGAAGGTAGCTGGAGGAGGGAAACTGTTCATTTCATTTTTTTCTCTTGTCTGAAGAAAAGTGCTGAAATAATGAGTAAATTCAAAGCAAATTAAAAGAACTTGTAGCAAAATTGTGATGCTACTGCAAGGTGCTGTGGAGTCTGAAGACACAAATGGGTCATGCAAGGTTTTGATGACACCATGCAGGGTAGGCTGATGGCTCTCAGATTTGAGGTGAAATGTGGGGATTTTAGATCTAAGTACCCCCAGAGCATGGACAGTACAGCCCAGTGTTAGTCACGTACCAGGATTCTGCTGAGTTGCTTCTGCTTGTGGGGAATTTTCTTCTCTTGATGGAAAGGTTGTGACTGTCTTCTGAGTCAGGGAATGGTAGTTTTGTTAAATAGATTTCAGCTTTTTTCAAACAACTTACTTCTAGTCACTGGTTACAGTAAGGAAAGTTTGTATTTTTGCCTGTCAGGAAGGAGTCAGAGGAAGGTTAATAGGCAAAGATTCCTTGCTTCATAAATATACTTTCCAAAATTAGCTTAAGGAGAATTGCATTTAATAGAACCATATTATTAAAATGATTGTCCATCTTATTTTAAGACAGTTTTTTAGAAGTGTATGTGCAAGCCACGTTCAGAGGCATGAAATTAGAAAAGGTTACCTTTGAATATTAACAACACCTGGGTGCCTTGAAGGCACATTTCAAATTTCCCCTGCGATTTTGGAAACATTTTTATTAGAGAAATGTCATTTTTCAAGCAGAGCAGTCTTAAAATTAGCTGTGGCTTCCATGGTTTGACCCCAGCTCAGCCCCATGCTGCTGCTAGCTCCCCCTTGGTGGGGTGGGGGAGAGATGTGGAAGGGTGAAAGTGGGAAAACTCTTGGCTTGAGGTATAGACAGTTTTTAAATAGGTGAAGCAAAAGCCACACACGCATGCAAAGCAAAACCAGGAATTCTTTCCTTACTTCCCACTGGCAGGCAGGTGTTCAGCCATCCTCAGGATATCAGGATCCCATCACAGGTAACAGTGACTTGGGAAAACAAGCACCATCACTGCAAATGTTCTCCCTTCCTCCTGCTTGCCCCAGCTTTACATGCTGAGCACGAGGCCATATGGGATGGGATATCCTTGGGGTCAGTTGGGATCAGCTGTCCTGGCTGTGCCCCTCCCAGCCCCTCCCTGCTGGAGCTGTGTTTGGAGCAGAAAATGCCTTGGCCCTGGCTGAGCTTTGCTGGGCAATAGGGAAAACACCCCTGGGTTATCAGCATGTTCCCAGCTCAAACAGAAACCTCAGCCCAGTACCATCTACTGTGAAGAAAATCAGCTCCAGTCCAAACCAGCATTCACATCCCCTCCCTCTTCCCTTGCTCAGGGAATATTGACCACCCTTTCCCATCTTCCTCAGTTGAGGAGGATTCAGAGTTTTCTCAGTGTAGATACATTTTTCCTCATTTCTGTCCAAGAAGCAGGCAGGAGTAGGGACCTGGGTATTTGGCTTTTTCCTGGTGATGCACAGTGCAGTTGGACAGGCAAAAATGCTTCTCTCTCATATTATCCTGGTGTGTCATATTTTTACTTTTAAAATAAATTTACATTTAAAATAAATTTAAATGCTTTATTTCCTTTAATTTACCTTATTATTCCCCCACTTACCTTTAGCAGACTAATATTTTTGAGGCCAAGTTGGATGGAGCTTGGAGCAGCCTGGGATAGTGGAAGGTGTCCTTGCCCATGGCAGGTGGGGGGGACTGGATGATCTTTAAAGTCCCTTCCCACCCAAACCATGCTGTGATTCTGTGATTCTTCCACTGAAGATTGCTCCTGACAGAGATTTCTTGCACAAACGAGGTGTCCAGGAAGAGAAACCCATTTCTGGCAGAATGGCTCATCTCCTCCAGATTGTTTCTGTGGCACTTTCTTTCTGCCTGTTTTTTTTTATTATTATTATTATTTTTAAATTTTTTTATTTTTAAAATTATTATTACTATTATTTTATTTTTATTTTTATTTACTTCACTGTAGCTATTAAAAGTAGAATGTCATCACCCTCAAAACAGGAAAAACAGAACCTGCCTATCCAATCTATTCTCTAAATGGAGAATGTTGTAATTGGAATGATGGCAATTGAATGCTTATTTACTATTAAACTTATTTATTACTTTTGGAAATACATTTGTAAATACTTCCTTTACTTTCAAAAATAATAGGAATATGGTTTCTATACTTTGCAAATGTAGTGATGGTAAACAAGATGAGTTATATTTTGGGCATGGCACATTAGTTATTGCTTCAGCAAGAGCCTGAATTAACTTATTTTATTTCTATAGTTCATTAAAAATAAAAGATGTATATTTTGAAGATGCTGTATTGGTACTGGTGCAGTTAATTCCTGACACCCAGACACACAAAATACAGTGTTTTCTGCTTTCCTGTGAGTAGTAGCATACTTGCTGTGAGGTGAGTGCAGGATTCAACATGGACACATTTTGCTTGTGTTCACATCTGTGGTTTCATTGTCTGTACATAAATAAATCTGCAAAGAAGTAGAAGACTTAATACTTTTATATTTACATTCACCATTACATTCATGTCTTTTAACAACTTGTTAGCCTAGTTGTCCATGAATTTAAATTCTTTAAATTGTGTGTAAATTAAAAAAACTCTAACTTGACACTTCATCTTTAAAGTTCTATATTAGTGACTGGATTTAAATGCTCTGTAAATCACCTAACACCTGACAGCATTTATTTTGAGTCCATTGCCATGGGAATATTGTATCACAACCAATATTTATCTAGCTGGATGGTTGTAAGGAACTTCTACCCTAACACCTATTGCACTGACAGCAGTTTTTGCTGGAAATACTGATATTAGTGTGTCATCCATTGACCTGGGGAAGATTAAGTAGATTTATCTGCTTAATGCCTGAACAAAATTAGAGCAGATTGTTTTGGGGCTGGGCTGTGCAGCTAAGCCTGCAGGCAGCATCTGAGGGCAATTTCTGCAACTGCGTCTCTTTGTACCCGTCTGTAGTTCAGTCAGAGCTGCCTGGCTCTGCTCCCAGCTCCTCCACAACAGGCTCAGCCCTCTCTGGTGGGTACAGCCAGGTTGTGTGCATGTGAACACTTTTCAAATTGGCTGGTAACTTAGTTTTATTTGTTTTTCTGAGATGTGCCATGCTTTGGATCATATCTAATGGTACATGAAATAACCACCCATGGTTCTACATCAGTTACACCAAACTGTTCATGAGGAATTTTTACTACTATAGAGCTCCAATTTTCTAGTTGCCATTTTTTGGTTTTGCCTTCCTCCCCTTCCAACCCTCCTTCCCAAACTCAGCACCCTCTTTAAAAGACAAAGCCCTGCTTTCATTCTTAATGTTGCTGTATTCAGAAGAATTATAGCAGGAATTAGCGTGGGTGGGAGTTACACACAGTGCTCTCAGAGTGTAACTCAGGAAGCCCTGGCCAAAAGTAGGATTTATGATCTACCTCTTTTGTATATATTTAATAAATAGGAACCCTGGTACTCCAGCTTTTTTGACGTAGTTAAGGAATCTGTGGTGGAAATGGAAACAACAATTAAAGCCAATATTAAAAGCACTTAGTCCAGTGTTACTCATTTCAGTGAGGGGAAGAGAAATCTGCTTTACCAGTTGAGGCTCTTAGACATAACTAGTGCAAGTAGTAGTAATTCTGGGAGAAATGCAGCTACAAGACTCTCTCTGTAGTTTGGCACTTCTGTTTCCATTTGAAATCAGTTTTTTGTGCCTCTTATGTTCTTGCCTTTCTATTACATGGTCACATAACACTGATGTTTGGATAAGGGTGGATTACGGACTGAGCCTGTAAAGTCAGGAATGTCACTGAATCCCTGCCTTCTGTAGCTGGCAAAATAAAATTCTGATTTCCTGCTGTAGTGTTTTAGATTCTTTGTTGTTCCCTCTAGAACGAACAAGGCAACAGAGCACTGCTGAAATGCTGTTGTCAAATATGTCTGCATTCAGGCTTACTTTTTCAGAACATTTTATGTACATGTGTGTTTTACACTAAAGAGAATTTTAGCAAGTATAAAAGAAGCATTGCTTTTTCTAACAACTTCTATTTTTAAAATCGTAGCATATGAAAGAGGTTTTATAATTGTATTCTGATTTGTAGAGGCAGTCCCTACTTGGAGTTATCATTCCTAGTTCTGTTGAATTCAAATGCAATAATCATTCACTTCAATATTCTCTATTTGTATTTTACAAAAATTCATATGGTGCTAAATAATTGTTTAACATGTGACTCTAGGTAGGTAGAAGGAGGTACTTTAAGGAGTATGACTAGAAAAGCCAGTCAAGGGAGCAGGAGAATTTATTTAGTACTGATGTTATGGTTGGCACTGCATAGTACGCAAAAATAGGTAATGCTAAAAATAGTTTATCATCTGTTTTAATAAAATGAAATGCAGATTTATGGAAGGAAGGCCATTTTCTTCTTGGAAAAAAAAGGCTTGTAAAATTTGCTTTGTCTGTGTGTGCAGGAATCTAATCTGGTTTCAGCACTGGTTATTTGTAAATAGAATAATATTTTTAGCACCTGTTTCTTCCTTGTGTCATTACATTTATCCTAGTGAACTTGCACATGGAAGTAATTTGGTATTTATTTTTTCTAATCATTGTCAGTAGTGATGTAGGGGGTCAGTTTATCCAGCTGTGGCTGCTGCAGCCTCACTGCTCTGAATGCCCCAGCAGTTTCTGTACTGCTGGTGTTTCACAGAATTCCAGAGTGGTTTGGGATGGAAGGGACCTTAAAGTTAATCTTGCTTTGACCTGCTGCCATGGGCAGGGACACCTTCCACCATCCCAGGTTGCTCCAAGCCCTGTCCAACCTGGCCTTGGCAGCTCCCAGGGATCCAGGGGCAGCCACAGCTTCTCTGGGCAACCTGTGCCAGGGCCTCACCTCCCTCACAGGGAAGAATTTCTCCTAATGTAATCTTAATCTCATCTCTTTTAGTTTAAAACCATTCCCCCATGTCTGATCACCCTCTGTCCATATAAAAAGTCCCTCTCCCTATTTTTAAAAGCCCTTGTTAAGAACTGAAAAGTTACAATGAGGTCTCCCCAGAGCCTTCTCTTCTCCAAATGAACACCCCCAGCTCTCCCAGCCTGTCTCCAGAGCAGAGGAGCTCCAGCCCTTGGAGAGCAGCTCTGTGCCCTCTTCTGGTCTTGCTTCATCTTATGCAGTGTCCACAGATGCTGGGGACCCCAGATTTGAAGGCAGTGGGGTTTCCTTGGGTTAGCACAGGAGAAGGTTCTCCTGTTTTCCTGGTTCTTCTGGACCATGTTATGCCTAAAACTGGGTAGTAGTGTTTAGAGTAATTTTGACAGCAGATGAGGTTTCATTTTAAAGATCCTTCTCTGGATTCCTTGGCAGGGAAGGAATTATCCAGCCAAAGGCTGGGGGGATTTGTTGCACCTGGTAGTAATAGAGTAATAATTTTGAGGTCCAAAACCTGCCCTGAAAAGGGTAATTCTGTTGCAATATTTGCATTGTTTGTTTTTCTGGCTGTGCAACTCTACCAGCTCTCACTTCTTATCTCAGTTAATGCTAGTCTGTACACAAGCAAGCAGAAGGAGGAGCACTGGATTGAATTTGGATTTGTTCAATGTTATAGTTTCTCAACTGAAAAAACTCAGAGCTAATTAATCTCTCTCTCAGCATCTGTCTTGGTGACACTGGCCATCAGCTGTGTCATTACAGAACTTTCAGTGTAATGACTTGGAGTGGAACCACCTAACTAGATGAGACAGAAAACTCTCATTTAGTGCCAAAGTTCAGATTTAAGTGTGTTAGCTGTGTTGGCAGTGGTGTAGAATCAGATTGTTCTTAAAACTTTCTTTTTCTTCCTCATGATAGGGGTCAGACTCCTGCTGAATCTGACTTCCAAGTGCTCGAAATTGCCCGGAAACTGGAGATGTATGGCATCAGATTCCACCTTGCCTCCGACCGTGAGGGCACCAAAATCAATCTGGCAGTTTCACACATGGGTGTGCTGGTGTTCCAGGTATGAGAGGGGTGGCAGACTGTCCTTTAGCGTGTCCTGGAGTAAGGCTCTCATTTTAACGTCAGGTGTCTCTGATGTATTGAAAATGTGACATGTTCTATGGTCAAGGAGTGTCATTTAAGCCCCCCAAATACTGTTTGGTGCAGCTTGTTCTTGTGCAGAGCGCAGAGCATCAAAACCAAGTGGCAGTAAAGTAGAGGGGCTTTGTTTGAAGTTAGGTATGTGATCAGAGAAAATCATCAATTCATTTGGGACAGCCCTGGCATAGGTCTGTCATCCTAGAATTTTGGTTGGTTTCTTTTCACATTCCAGTGGATTTTTGCTGTGATATTGTTGCTCTTGTTGTATAGGAATGCTGATTGATTGGAGTGAGTGGACCAATCAGTGTTACTGTGTTTGTTATGTTGAAGAAGTGACTCAGTGCTCAGAGTCCTGTTTATGAATGCAATGATAGGGTTTTCCTCTCCCCAAAACACAGAAGCAGCTGATTTACTGAAATATTTCAGTTTGGGTGCTCAGCTGTCTCTTACCTGTTCTTTGTGGGGCAGCTTCTTGTGGAGGTGCATCAGCCATTGCAGTCCTGCAATTCCTCTCAGGCTACTCAGTAGCCTCTCCTGTTTAAGGGAATATTGTCACCAGAACTAAAAATTCAGCTGGATGTGTCCACATACACATCTATATACCCCACAACAGAATTTTGCTTGGTGCTCTGTTTTTCTGAAACTTTTGCTAACATTTGATCATTCTCATTTTAATTCAGGGTAATACGAAAATCAATACCTTCAACTGGTCCAAGGTCCGTAAACTGAGTTTCAAGAGGAAAAGATTCCTTATTAAGCTCCACCCAGAGGTCTGTGTAACCTTTACTGTAATTTGGACTGGTCAGTGTTGAAAAAAAAATACCTATGCTTTATTTTATTATGAATGCTTCTGGAGTTTGTGATTTTATAAAACAGCCTCAGCAGGCAGGCTTGGCTGCATCATTCAAGTGTAAATCTTTCCATTTCCACCTCACAACTTAGGATCTTTAGGTTTTGTGTTTCAATATCAGCTTATCCTTGACACAAGCTTACTCATGTATAAATGTAAGAGAAAAAGATTACTAGACCCAAGTATTTGGTGTGCCCTGTCTCAGTACTTCTACTTTGAAAAAGTTACATCCACTTTCTTGATTCAAATGAGAATTATCTGATACACCTCAGGTAGGAATAGGTGGCTGAATATATATTGTTGTAGCTTAATTTTAAGGATGGTGTGGTTACTCTTGCTTCATCTTTTCTGTACATCTCTGTAGCACAAGTGTTATTTTTCATAATTAGCTGATTTACAGTAGATGTCATCAAAATTATTGCTTCCATGCTGGATGACTAGATTGCATTTCAATATTTATATTAAAATAGAGGAGAAAAACATCTTTGGACATAATATAATTTCATATATCAAAGATACCTGAAACAGGACACACTGTCTGCTCATGTAGCAATGTGTCTCACAAAGAGACCCCCAGAAATTTCATATGATAACTGTACTCTGACATGCAGTATTTTCCAGTTTTGTCTAAATTTCCAGGGGACAAGCATCAGAACTCCTAGAAAAGGAATAGTATTTTTAAATAGCTACTATTTAACTTAAATATTTAATTTTCTTTGAAATTCCTAAAGGTGGGTTATATTGAGCATGTTTCTAAAGTCAAGTGCTTTTCAAACACTTACATTTTCAAGGTAAGGAAACATTTTTGGCAGCTATTAAATAACTTAACTGCATTCAGAATCACTCCCATTGTTTTAAGTCAGTTGAGAAGTGACTTAGCAAAACCCTGCACCTTGCTGGAGTTCAGCTGTTTTGTTGACACACATTTGTGCCTGCCTTTATTTCTTTCTGGCATTTTAGGTGCTACTGAACTTCTATGTTTTTTTTCCCCAGGGCCCATATCAAGATACGTTGGAGTTTCTTTTGGGAAGTAGGGATGAGTGTAAAAACTTCTGGAAAATCTGTGTTGAATATCACACATTCTTTAGGCTCTTTGACCAGCCAAAGCCAAAGGCTAAAGCAGTGTTCTTCACCAGAGGGTCCTCGTTCAGATACAGGTAGGGAGAAACAACACACTCATTATGTCTTAGAAAATGAGATCAAAAGGAAGAAGTATTCTAAAGACATTACATCTCTAAATGCTCATCCCCTGTGTTTGATAACCTTTTACTTCTGTGGGTTCACAGTGGACGAACACAGAAGCAACTAGTGGATTATATTAAGGACAGTGGGATGAAGAGAACCCCATATGAAAGGTAAGATGAAAAAGCTTTGTAAAAAGGTAAAACATAGCTGAGATTTTCACAGTGCCCTTATTGCCTAAATTTCAGTGTTTTAATTCTGCTTGGAGGCAGATCCATTCTCAGTTATCAAATTTAAGGTAGCTAAACTAAAATGTAAAAAATGTATTATTTTGTCATGATGTAAGAAGCTTATGTTTGGAAAGTTTTGATGTCTGCTGGCTGAAAGTTCAGCAGGTACTGAAGATTCCGTGAAGTCAGTGAGGACCAGTCTGTGCCACTGTAGCTGTGCAATCAGCCAGTGGCAGACACAATGGAACTTGGGATCTGCAAGTTTGAAACAGTGACCTTAAATACTCAATTGTTTCTAAACATATAAGTATATCAATTAAGATTATGAGTTTTCATTATAAAATAGATTTTCCTTACTTGACTCTAAACCTGTCCAGTCTATGTGTGAGAAACTCCTTCTACTCCAAATCCTAATCCAAACTATGTGTGGGGAAATTCTTACCCCTAATCCAAAAGATTGTAGGGACTTAATAGAAATTTTATAAAGCTTGCATTAATCTACTATTAATAAATATTGTTAGTGACTAAGACTTCAGTTGAGCTCTTTTTCCATTTGAAAATTTGATTGCCTATTTAATTATTGACATAGAATGAATCTAACCGTGAGTGTAATTCAGGATACCACTTTCTGGAGTCCAACATACAAAATTTTATATGGTCGACTGAATTTGTAAAAATTTATACAGTCATTGCAGATTAGCTCATTCTGGTTCTGAAGCCATTCTTCTGTATAATAATGACAAAGGATGGAGTTAAACTAAAATGTGCTTTAGTGTTCAGTTAGTATTCAGCCCCAAGTAGTTCTTGAAGTCTCCTCAGTGGTACCAAGAGACCCCCACCAGCCAGGTAGGGGTCAGTCTCTTCTCCAAGGTAACAAGGGACAGGACAAGAGGAAACAGCTTCAAGTTGTGCCATGAGAAGTTCACATTGGACACTGGGAAAATTTTCTTCATTGAAAGGTTGGTCAGGCACTGGCACAGCCTGCCTGGGGAAGTGTTGGAGTCACTATCCCTGGAGGTGTTCAAAAAATGTGGAGATAAAGCACTTGGGGACATGGGTTAATGCTGGGAGAACAGTTGGACTTGATGATCTTAGAGGCCTTTCCCAATCTTAATGATTCTCTGATTATGTGAATGATCTGGATCCTGCTTTATTCCGTTTTTGTACATTTCTTACTCTTGCATCATTTAATTTACAGCTCTTTTAAATCTTGAACTAGTTTTTAGCAAAACACGATAAAACAGAGCTTGAGAAGTTTCTATTGGCTCCTGGCCTGGCCATAAGTGTTGGGGGAAGGAAGAGGCTGATGTGTGTGTTGGGTGCTGACAGGCTGCTCTGTTCCACAGGAGGCACAGCAAGGTCAGAGCATCCACTCGCACCTCGAACACAGGCGTGCCAAAGCAGGTCAGTTCTGCAGCACTCTGGGCGTGGTGGGCAGGGGCATGGACAAACAGCTTTTGGAGGTGATAGGGAAGGAATCAACTCACCAAAATTGCTGCCACTGTTTGCTTTTTGTCTGGATGCACAGTTCTTTTGTTTGGTGTTACTGATTTGATGGTTGTAGCCAGTTGAGTGTGAAGTGGGTAAAAATTTTACTCAAAGTTCCACCGAACCAAAAAGGAAGTGTTGGAGGTCTAGCATGTTGTTATTCCAGAGGATTAGTTTATCTGCAGGTACTCTCTGACTGCTCTCTGGCAGTCTCAAAGCTGTTGTAAGATGCCTTCTGCAGGATGCAGCAAGTAACAATTTCACTGAATGCTAGATGTGTTACATGGGAAAGGTTAAGAAAGCATCACAGAATTTTATTGTCATTTTGCTGTTTTTCTTTGTGGATACTTGTGCAGCTATAAAATATATGCTTTTAACTTTCCATCCAGTCATCAGAATTAAGGAAAAAACCTTGCCTTTTACATGAGCTGCTGGATCAGATTCTGTACAGTGTCAGCTGTAAAATGAGCTCCTGTGAAGCCTATATTCCTTCTGCATAAGGATGTAACTGGATGTTACATTTGTTTTTGTGTATTCCAAAACCCTTTTTATGTGTTACGTTTCTGCTTTCTTTTTTCCCTTTTAGAGTGTCCCATTCACTGAGGGCTTGAGAGCTCCAGGGTCTCCTGCCTCAACAGCTGCCCCCTTCCACTCTGTTCACTCCAGTCCCGCTTCGATCCTGCCCATGTTTGCTGAATCCAGCCCTTCCTCCTTGGACCCCCGAGCACCGTACACAAGGATTCCAGACAAAACCACTGCAGCACCAGCGGAAGAAGCTGGGAGGAAGCTGATGCAGCAGCCTGGATCTCCTGTGCTCCAAGGTGTTGGGTTTGGTAGTGTTGCAGGAAACTGTGACCCGTCTTGTCCTGTCGTTGAGAACGGTTGCGGTGTAGACGTAGATGTAGAGAGGAGTAGTAAGGAGAGCAGGGTTGCTGGTTGTAAAAATGACAATGATGAGGATGACTTTACCACAGGTGTACTCATTGCTGAAAAAGAGCAGCAGCATGGCAGCCGAGGCGCCCCTCTTTTCACGCTGACAAATTCCCAGTTACAGGTGTCAGAGGAGTTCATTGATGATGACCCAGCAGAAATGTCCTTTTTTGCTGGGGGCTCTGAGGCGTTTTCCTATGTGTACGGTGGGTTAGAACTAAAGGGTTCCGAGTTTTCTAAGCGTCTGTCGGGGTCAGCTGCTTTAACCGCAGATGCCCTCCAGCAGAACACGGTCTCTGCTCAGTCGAGCCCTGACAGGTACTCAACCGAGGCCGTGGATATGAACATGGAAGAGGAATTTGAATTCGAAGAAGGGAGCGATTTCAACGGCAACGAGAGGCCATCAGACACCTCGGAGCTGTTTGAGGTGAAGGCCCAAGCCAGCAGAATGCAGAGCCTCCTGAGCCCCTCGGAAACGAGCTCCCTCATCAACAACCGCTCGGAGAGCAGCTCCCTCAACAACCTGCCGCTGAACGGGACCCCCTCCCTGCACACCTACGGCTCTGCCAACCATTCCGAGGCCAGCTCCATGCTGAACTTCCCCGCCTACTCCGTGCGCTCCGAGTCCAGCTCGGCCTTCCAGTTCACGGACATTATCGACCAGCTGGAGCAGCTGAGCTGCCCACCCACCGCCACGGAGGACTCCAGCAGCACGGACACCGACTCCTGGGACTCGGAAACGGCTGCGCCCCTGGATGTCAACCTTTTCTTTAGTAACCCCTTTGCTCAAAGCACGGGGGACAACTATGCCTTTGACTTTCAGAATAATTTAAAGAATCTCACGCAAGAAGACTGGACGGAGAAGTCACAAATCAATTGATTGTCTTGATTTTTTTTTTTTTTTTTTTTTGATGGATCCCTCTATGCTTTCCAGGCTTGGAAGTCAATAGGGTGTGATATCAGTCAATCCAGTGGCTGGATTTTAATCACATAACATAGTTGATTTTTTAATTTTTTTTTTTAATTCATGTGCCTCTTCAGTGTCCTTCAAAGCATCCTAGTTTTGGTGCTGTGTTCCTATGCATTGCACTATGTCTAAAATGGGTTATAAATAGGCTACAATGTTGGAAAATACTACATTTAGGAAAAAACACTGATTTCAGAGAATTTTAGGTAGCAAACGGCTCACACGGACATCACAACTTACAGTATCCTGAAGGATTTCTTCAGCTGTAAACATATCTGTAAGAGTCTCATATAATGTGCTGTTCCTCCAAAATCCAAATAAAGCAGTCACTTCTGCACATGCTTGTTAACCAGCAGCTGCATCCACTAAATTGCCTGTTTTCCAGCGCTGTAGCAAGATCCTCATTTTGGGTTTGTTTTTGTTTCCATAATCAAAAAAAATTGAACAATCTTCAAATCATCTCTGAAGGACAGTTTTAAAAATATGCAACCTATGCAACACGTCTGTGGTATGCTTTGAAGAATAAATAGCCTATACCTACCTCTGGAAGGTAGTTTGGAAGAGGGAATGTTTATACAACCAAATGGAAATAGCAATTTCCAAACTTCTTGTGAAGACAAGCTTATTTGCTGATTTCCAAGCGTCTTCAGCAGTCAAGCAGCAAAATTTTGCAGCAGTTTGGAGAAATATAGAGACTATGAAAGCACTTAATCCCCATCACATTTCCCTTCTTTCTCATTATTAATCACTCTGCATAAAAGTACTTACAAATTAATTCAGAAACCTGTCCTGTATCTGTGGAGGACAGCTGGTGGTAAACCTGGTGTTAGCTTTAACTTTTTCTTTAAAATATGGACTGTATTCAGAAAAATACTGTAATTTTTTTCTGAGAAATGGACTTGTTAGGAGAGGTAAATAATATAGACAACAGTTAGAGCTTCAGGGCTTTTGTAAATTCTTTTAGACAGGTGGCTTTGGTGTGAGACTTGAGCTGTAAGTTTGTAAGTGTAATGGAAAAGGCAGTTGAATTGTTTCTTAACTGGTCACATTTAATTTAGCAACATTTCTTGAGGCGAAACAACGAAAGTTATGAAATGTCCTTCCCAACTGCCATGGATTGTGGGGGGGAAATTCAGAGCTTCAGCTTGTAAGAGCAGTTTTTTAGACTATATACAAGCAAGAATAGGAAATCCATAACACCTGACCCAAGTCTTGTGATGGAAAGCATCACCTCATTCAGCTTGGTTTTGGAGTTCCCTTCTGCCCAATTTTCAGTTTGCACAGAAATTGCAGTACTAATACAGTTGATGCGTCCAAAACAAGCCAGCTTAGTTACAAATGTAACTTTACAGTCAATATTAATTGCTACCAGTTTAAATATGGTCTTGATATATCATTAAAGACCTTCATTGTTTACTCAAACATTTAAAAAGTGCTATTATTTCTCAAAATTCTGATAACTAAAACTTCTATGGAATGCTTTTCAACCTGAGGCAGAACTCGAGGAGGTAAATCCTCCTTTAGTCACCCATTTCTTCCAGGTTATTTTTACCAAGGTATAACTACTCTGCACAGTGCTTGCTTTTATTTTGTTCTTGAGTGAAATGTGTGTTGTCCTGTGAGAAACCTGTCCCCTTTGCCAGCAGCACAGAAAGACAAAGCACATTGAGAACCAAGTATTAGCTCAGACCTCCAGTAATGCATTACAAGGTGCTCTTTTTTTTTGCTATATATTACTTCTATTTTATTTCTTTCCTGCTGAATGTGTGTTCTGGCTCTTTGTGGGACTTTATTCAGGCCTGTGGAGATGATGATGTAGGCTGTGGGTGTGTGGTGTGAGATTTTGAAACAGGACTTGGAGTAGGTCTGCACTGATGTAAGAGCTGGTGCCTTTAAGTACATTTTTAGGTGATTTGTCTGATTTCTTCCCAGAATGAACTACATTATGTAACCTGAGGAAGAAAAAGAAAATCAACAAAAAGACAAAATTCTGTCTGCAAACTCTATAAGAGGTGGTAGCACCAGGGGCAAGTAAATAGATAAAGATGTAGAGAAAGGCTGTTGGTATCCTTGATCTTTTAAAAAGGATCAGCTATTACATATAACTGTGTCTGCCTCTGTTTCATGTCCTGTGCCTCAGTCACAAGCAATCCTTTAAATGTGTTAGAATAGGGATTAAATCCAACTAAAATCCCTTAGTTTTCAAAAGATCTTGGGAACAAGCTGCCTGTATTTTCAATGTACAGGCTTGCCAATTTGCCTTCTTGCACCATAGTTAGTTTGAAAAGGTATCTTCAGTGTTTTTCTTCCTGTAATTTAAACTGTTCAGATCTTTTATTGGCAGTTCTAACTCTCAGGGATTTTTATTTCAAGATTTTTTTTTTCAAAGAAAACAGCAAGATTCTTAATGTGGTGCCCCTTTTGTTTTCCAAAGGAATGGTAGTGACTAGGATTTCAGTCTTCTATCTTAGGGCAAGTTGTGTGGATCAAGCTTTGACCCTGGTACAGGCCTGTTTAGAGGAAGGTTTTAGGTACAGAATGAGAGTTCAGAGCTGCTGCTCTGCCCCTGTTAGTCCTGTCTGTTCTCTGGCTGACTTCTAGCATAGAGCTGTCATGGTTTTCTTCTGTGCTTCAGTTGATTTCCAAAGCCATATGGCTTCTGAGGATTTCTTTGCATGCTGAGCTGTGTTGTTTTGTTCAAGGTTTCCCAGACAGACACAGAGGAGCAGAAAATTTGGTTCATAGGTAGGGTTTTTATTATAGCAAGAAGGCTGTGAGCAAAGGTTCTTCATCATTTCCTTCAGAGACATAAGTTCAGATTCACTTTCTGATAGAGGTGGAGAGAAAACCAGTTGCCCTCAAGGTAATGTGGCAGCTCAGACCTCAGCACCTTGAGCACTGTGTGTGGGTTATTGCAGTGCAGTGGAGCTGTCCTCTTCTCCCCTGACTGAGCTCGTAGGAGAAGGTGAGACAAGGAATGTCTTTCCCTGCTCTGTCCCCTTCATTTGCTTTTGTGTAGCATGAGGGGAGTGGTGAGCTGGAGAGCAGCGTGGTGTGTCCTGAGTCCTGGCAAGGCCACTTAACTTCCAGCATTATTCCCTGGGGTTTGTTTTATTTTCTTGTTACAGTGTTGATACTAAAGCTTAGTTCCTGGTACTGATTTCTGTTTATTTCCTGAGAACACAAGGTTTCCTTTCATGAAGGTGAGTGGTGAGCTGGCAGTGTGAGAGCCAGGAGCCTCGCAGACCCTAGGCAGTGACCTCTGCTGTGGGAACCACATGGCATGGAAAACAGGGGAAATGACTTAGGAAAAATGGCAAGATCAAGAAGATCTTTGTTGAGTATCACATGCAAGAAAGCAGCATTTGAGGAGCTGTGGTAGAGCAGATAAAACCTAAGTGTAAACTTTGTGAGTCTGTGGCCATCAAGTGTTTGTCTCCTTGCTCCTCCCAGCACACACCTCTGCAGGTACCTCCTTGCTTTGTGCCTCCCACCCTGTGGGGAGCTGAGGACACACACAGGTATGAACATTTCTAGCCAGTGCACAGGGTTTAGTGCTGTGTTTTTCCAGTAGGAGAACCACAGGGGTTTCCAGGTGTGTTCTGCTTTACACAGTGCACCCAGCAGCTTTGGCAGCACTGGCTCAGCAAAGGGAGTGTGCCAGGGCTCCAGAGGGAAGCAGGACTCTTTTCCATCCTTCCACGTCTCTCTGTTCTGTTTCAGCAAGCACAGGCAGCTGTAGGATGCATGCCAGTATTAGTGGCTTTTCCCAGTGAGTCAGGCTGCTGGGCTTAACTCTCTGCAGTGCTCAGCTGAATGCTGCAATGCAACTGAAAGAAAGCAAAATGAGTGTTTTGAGTGAGCAATTTAATTCCCACGTGTACTTCTGTGTGTGTGTATTTACAACCCTTCTGGTGCTTAAACACATTTATTAAATATAAAGCGCTACATCAGAGCATTTTTGTTCATCATCTATGCAGTTAATGAAACTTAATTTGCACAAAACATGGGTCATGGGATATTCTCTGACCTATCCACCACCTGGTTAAGCTTTGTTAAGTTTATTAACCTGTGTTACCTATTGTGCATAGACTTTGTAATTTTAAAGTATTCATTAGTAAAGTAATACATGCTGTATATTCCCAGGACTTGCCATATTTTATCTTAGGGTGGAATAGGGCAATATATCCATCTACCCTCAACTTTCACTTTAATTTCCAGTAAATTTCAGAGTTGCTGAATAATCTGGATAACACCAAGTATTGATCTTTTTTTTTCCTGTGCTTATTTGTATTGTGGTCATAGGTGATTTTGTTTGAGGGATTTTTATTTTGGCTTTTTCTTTTTGGTGGCTTGGTTACAGTTTAATATTGGGTGATTTTACTTGGGGTTTTTGTTTGTTTGTTTGTTTTTGGTGGTGGTAGATTTTGTCTAGTTGCAAGTCTTGGTAAGGGTAACATTTTGTGAAGACACTAATAAAAGTTGTAATTTTATGCTTTTTTGGTGCAAACCTGTCGGTAAGTCATTCCCATTATTGTCATTTTGAAAAATGCTCTAAGCCATACTTAGTCAGTACTGAATGAGTGTAATCACAGGTCTCAATGTAGTCCTTTAGCAATCATTGCATGTCATTTTTAGGGACTCTTACACCTCGCTTGTCACAAGGGCTGTGTGTATATGTATGGCTGTACATATACATTCTCTGTCTGAAGATGGGGAGACTTCACAGTTCCAAATGCATCATAAAATCCTCTTAATTAATGACCTGCCCATGGGCTCCTATAGGATTACTCCAGTGGGTGAGCTGGAGGTTTGGAAGTTCATATTTGGAACGTGATCATTTGAACCTGGTCTGTGGGAAGCTTTCCTGTACATTTTCAGAAGTTATAATGTTCCACAGTTGCTGGAATCACAAAATTCCTGATTATCGGTACGTACAGGGGTATGTGTGCCTTGGTTAGAGGACTCCCCAGTTCCATAGGTGCTACTCTTGCCAGGAAAAACATTACATTCAAACAAAGAGAGCTGGAATTTTTTAATTGATCTCTTGAACTTTATCTTTTATATGGTAAATGTTTATTGAATTATATGTTGGGGTTTTGAGTATCTTTGTGTCTGTTCAGATTGCCAATTATAAACCTACAGATTTGTACTAATTCATAATTTTAATTGTTTATGCAATAAAACAAGGAAAACTTTGATATAAATGACAACATGGGCTTTTTAGCTTTATTTTCATTACCCTTACCTTTGAAATAGAATAAATATTCGTTCTCCTAGCCAAGGCATCTTATAGTTTTATTCTCAGCTTTCTCCACACAGTCTTTCCCCTGTAGCACTTTGTTGAAAGTAGAGCACAGTAGGCAAACACTAGTGTGTGGGTTTCAAATTCCTGGTATGTGCAGACCTTTTGCTTGAGATATAAATGGGACTAGAAGCTCAGATTCCTTTGTAGGAATTATATTTATTGTGGAGACCTTTTCTTTTAAACTGGGTATATCCCTTGAACTCTCTTTCCTGTATCTCTGTTTTTATTGGAAGATTGTCCTTTTTTGCAAACATAGCATGTGAAGGGGATTGCATATTTTCTAGCTGGCAGTTCTCCCTTCAGGTGTCTGTGACCAATGTTGAGGTAAATCCTCTTCCCCACAAACAGGGCTTTTTCAAGGTGGAAAGGTGGCAAAAGAAGGGTGATAGTTTGGGGTTGCTTCAGCTGTTTTATGGGCATCACCATAAAACCAGAGCCATCCTTAGGATCCTGGTAGTGCTCATGTAGGGGTGAGCTCACAGGTACACAGCACTGGGGCACATGCCAAGTGCTGTAACTGTGCTGGAATGTTTCACATGATCTGTACCTGTCTGAGGAGAAAAAAGACATCTTTGAATTTAAAGTCTCTTGCATAGGTTCTTTAGGCTATTAGATAATTTTTAAGACTCTCTTATTTCCCAAATATTTCTCGTCTTTTTAAAGGGAAGATATGCAGAGGGAAAATCGGCTGGCTGTGATGTTTTGAAATAAGGGAGATAGGGAAAATATCCAGGATTTTACTTGTAGTACATCAGCTTGCTAATTACTTCACTCTAGAAGTAATAATGTGTACTTTCACTCTAGAAATGATAATTTGGTCTGTGCATGATGTGGTGGGTTCAGCAGGGCATTGGGTGGAAGGCAGGCTCAGAGCAGGCTCCCATTGTCCTCTGGTCAGCCTCTGCAGGGCTTTAGCCTGCAAATAATCTCAGCTTTTGGAGCAATAGTAATAGCAATGAAATAATAATAAAGTTGTATCTCTAAAGGTTTTCTATGACAGGCAAGAGACTCTCCATTTGATAAGGAGCTGTTGCTGACATTTGACCTTCACATAGCTTTTGTCCATCCCATAATGCTCAGTATTATTGGGGTACTATTTTAGTTGTCTGTCTTTGAATTATTTTCAGCATCCAGGCATAAAGCTTACAAAATCTGTGTTTTTTGTTTTGGCCAGCCTGTACCCTCAAATCTGTCTTTCTGTGTAGAAATTGAATTTAGACTGAAGAATGGAAATACCTGCTGAAAAAAATAACTGGGAAATGATGCCAAAAGCTTGTTATCTTATTATTCTGCTTCTTATCTCAGTGAAGATCAAATGGAGCCTGCTTCTATGTGACCAATATTACACAGTAGCTGTGGAGGATATCCTCAGCATTCTCACCAGATTCTGTAGATGTGCTCTTGCATACAACAGAGCTTTTGCAATGTTTTATTGATTAGTTTTTATTTTTTTATTTCTGTTAGGTGTGTGCTGGTATTTATGAAACTGTGGGTTTGTTTGCTTAGGGATACAATTCTAACTATGTAGTGTAACTAAGAAGTGTTAGTATACTTGAAGATCTTTGAGTATGTGGAATATTACACAGAGCATTTTGCTTTTTGGGGTGTTGCCTTAAGTGCATTTGTGTGTGATGTGGAGGCAGAAATTGTTGTGTACAGGATGCAGCCATGTCTGACTGGGCTACAGCATTGAATTCCCACATCATTGCATGGAGGCCTGGCTTGTGCTCACAGCATTTACAGACACCAATTTGGGATGTTTGTGTGATTTATTTGTAGAGAACAAATTTCCACTTCATGCAGAACATTGAAACACAGGAACAACCCTCTGAAAGAATAATGCTTTTTAATATAACTGGAGGATGCTGCCTGTGGGGAAGGGAAGACCGCAGAGCACCAAGGTCTGATGTCAAAGGGAACCATTCACATGTTTTGATCTTCACATCAATATTTCTACCTAATTAGGAGTTTTCTACATTGAACAGCAGTTGAAATAGCTTCTCTCTTTACCATCCTTCTCTGTGATAAAGAGGAATTGCTGTCCATGTGCCTGCTTGCCTGGAGTCCTCCTGTGCTGCTTTGGTGGAGAAGACTTGGATTATGAGAATTAAAATTTCAGACCTCACTTCTAATATCATCTGCTAAGACACCATCACACTGAGCTTAGATCAGATATTTAATTAAACAAATGTTAGCCAAAAAAGCTAACTTGGGCTCTCTGTGACTTCTTAAGCCTCTTACTAGGAAAAAAAAAAAAAAAAAAAA
>WEIU01017243.1:366273-412532 GCA_013389925.1 Aegithalos caudatus | reverse complement strand
AAAAAAAAAAAAGGAAGTGACAGGACAAGAGGGAATGGCCTTAAACTGAAGGAGGGGAGTTTTAGATGGAGTAAATTCTTCCTTGAGAGGATGATGGGCCCTGGCACAGGGTGCCCAGAGCAGCTGTGCCTGCCCCATCCCTGGAAGTGTCCAAGGCCAGGTTGGATGGGGCTTGGAGCAACCTGGGATAGTGGAAGGTGCCCCTGCCCATGGCAGGGGTGGGACTGGGTGGTCTTTAAGGTCCCTTCCCACCCAAACCATTCTGTGATTCTGTGAAAGTGCCTCTCATTTCCATCAGGCACTCTGCCTTTGGGGAGGGATTCTTGCTTTCGGATTCAATGTTTGCAATTAATTTACTGGCCATCTTTTGTTGGAGGAGATAAAAGGTAGAACAACCTGACTGAAAAAGCAGGGTGGTTTATAGGAAGTTATATCCCATTTACTCCCACTGTGTCTGAGCTTTCAGGCTGTCTGGAAGCAATTCAAGTTACAGATTCTGGAATTCGTTGCTACTTTGTGTTAAATTCCATGAAATTAAAGAAGCTCCTCACCCCTCCAAACTCATTTGTTTGGAAACTGTTCCTTCAGCATTCCTGGCATGTAAAAGCAAACTTGAATCCTATTCCTGGATAGGTGAAACAAATGCATTTTTCAGTGTTGTTTTCCTGGGGTGATACAAAAAGCAATGGGAATGAACAAAATGCTCAGGGAGGAGCAAAAATCTGCTCCAGAATTGGTGCTGGACTAGTGTACAAATAGTTAACTCTGCAGTCTGGATGATCTGAATCTCTTCCAGGTGACCGAGTGCAGCTCTGTTTAGCTTCCTGCCTTTGTCCATGTGGAATTACAGGCTGGGGCTGCCTCGCCCTGGGTGTGCTTTCCAAGCCTGAGCAGCTGGGAATCGAAACTCCCAACTCCTCCTGCAGCACCCCTGATGGTGTGAGGAGATACTGGATATCTGGGAGGGCCGATTTTTTTAAAGCCTTTTGTGATGATTTCTAAGTAGTCTGGGAAATGATGATTTGGCAGTGTGGGGTTGGCTGTTGATTTCCCCATTTGTCTTGGGGAGGGTGGTTTAGCACTTGTGACAAAACAATTCCTGCTGGGGAGGCTTGGGAGGGTGTTTAAGTTGTAGTTGCTTAAGTGCTGATACTTGTTTAGTTGCCTGATCTGAGAAAACTCGTTTGTTTGTTACAGGGAAGATCAGAAAAATAGTATGTGATGTTAGGAGGAATTCTGTGGGTGTATTGTGTCTGTCACCTTCCTTTGGTCCAAAAGAGCTGATCTGGAATGGTCATTTTCACCCCTGTGGGGGATCTACATGCTGAAAAGAGGGGGCTTAAATTCAATGTGATCTGTCAGAATTCTCTAAAGGGTCCACAAAATAATAATAATAATTTCTTTAAAATATGTTTAATAATCTAAAGCAAAGTGGTACCTGCTTCTAACAGGTTTAACTGTGTCCATCCAGATAATACTCAGTGCTACAAAATTGTTTTCCTTGAGATTATTCTGTTTGTATACTTAGAAAAGCCAGGAATTTTTTTTTTTCCATTTGCTCCCTCTTTGTATAGCAATAGACTCTCCTTTCCCTTTGGAGCAATTTTGGAGATGCCCTAATTTCTGAATGTATTTGTAAACATACTTTGTCATCTGGAGTGGCAAGCCATGGAATAATTTGTCCTAGCTTTTCCCTGTGTTGAAAAGTAACTCTTAGATTGAAAAGCAAAAATTAAAAGCTGTATTCCTTTCCCTGCAGTATAACCCAGGGTTGTGAACTGTGCTGCTTACTCAGCAGCACTTTTTCCTTGACAATAAGCAATTTATCCTTCCCTTAACTGTGGTTGCTGCAGTGTTTGTCCTTCCTGCACTGCCCTATAAGCTCTGGGATGCAGGGAACACTCTGTTTACTTTGAGATACACACTGAAATCTTTGGATTTGTATGCTTTTTTCCTCTTTTTCTATTACCTTTTTAAAAATAATGTGAGTTTGCAATTCTGGTTTGCTGTAACAGTGGATAATCTCCTTCTTTGCACTATCTTTGAAGTAATTTTCTCTCCTTTTCCACTCCATTTTCTTGTTGTCTTCCCACCCAGGCCTCCCAGCGGACCATCCCCAGCTCTCCTCCATTGTGCTGAAGAGTCCCCTGGGCTTGACCCCATCCTTTCAGGTGAACTTGAATGCAGTCACTCAGGGCTCATCCCCTCTGCTGAGCCCAGTCCTCAGCGACGCCGGCGGGGCCAGGGTAGAAGAGGATGACGAAATGAAGAGGAAGGTAAGATCACAGAGCTGGGGAGTGCTGCTGCCCTGTGGGGGCTGTGCTGGGCACTGAGGGTGCCAGCTGTGCTTGCTGGGTGCTGAATGCTGATTGTGCTGTGTTCTGTGGTAAAGCTCCAGTGCTGAAGGTTGCTTGGATGTGTTGCGCTGTTGTGGCAGGAGTCCCCTGTGCCCTCCTGGCATCTTCTTGTGTCTTCTTGGCATGGCCACTGGGACAACCTCCCTCTGTTTTAGCAGGAGCAGTGTGTCAGGGAACTGTGTTCAAAATCCACCTTTTGTACCTCAGAAAGGAAACGAGTTCAGGTTGGATATTAGGGAAAGGTTCTTCACTCCAAGGCTGATCCCTGGAACAGGTTCCCTAGGGAAATGATCACAACACCAAGCCTAACAAAGATCAAGGAATATCTGGATGGTGCCCCTAGTCACATGGTTTATTTTAAGGTGGATCTGCAAGGAGTGGACAGCTGGACAAAGTAATCCTCAGAGATTCTTATTTGTTAGGGTTTAAGGTGTTTGTTTCCTGGGTTCCTTCCTTCCCATGCAGTCTCATCATGGTCTCATTGGTCCCTCACACCATATGTTGTTTCTCCAGCTCATGCTTTCTGATCATAACAGGACCTTTAGAGGGGTCCTGAGGTGCTCCCCTTGAACTGTGCAGAAGCTGAGCTCAGTGTGAATTCCCTCACATCAATTTCATTGTGGGCTTGGTCAGCAGAGCTGGCCGTGTTGTTGAAGTTGTCCTCTCCATGGGTGACCCTTCTGTCTGGAGGGAGGTGGACAGTGCTTTGGCTTTGCAGAAGCTTGAGTCTCACTTTCTGGAAGGAGGGGGACTAAAATGCCCCAGACTTTTGCAGGTGCCATGAGTCTCAAACCAGGAACAGCTTTTGGGTCTTCAAGATGTGCTTCTGTCTAGGTACTGCTCCATGCCTGGGCTGCTTTCTTCCTGCCTACCAGTGAGCACTGATGGCTTTAACCAGGGACACCCCACACTACATGGGGCTTTCCTCACCCCCATGTAGAGCTTAGGATTTGCTGCATTTCTTCCAGTAGGATAAAGAAGTCCACAGTAGAGTTCCATGATCATTTTTCTGGAAGGCTCTCTGCTCTCCTTGCTTTGCTTGCAGAGGTTTGTTGGCTCTGATGCTTGAGAAGGATCCAAGATCTTCCATTATGGTGCAAGGAAGGTTCCACTGTCCAAACTCAGTTCCATATGGAGTCAGTGGCCACACTGGGGTCTGCAGTTATTCATACAGCTACAAAGAAGAAATCAGTCTGTGTGCTCTTTGCTTCTGCTCTTCTGCTTGCCCCTTCCAGTGTTCTGGTTGTCTTAGCTCTGTCAGGATCAGGATCCTCAGGCAAGGAGGTCACAGGCCCTGCTCTTTGGTGTCTTTACCTTATCCTTGGGCACCTCCAGACACTTCTGTATCTGTGGTGTGGACGTGGTGGAAGTGCTTGCCAGAGAGGGGAAGGTTTAACCAGTAACTGGCAGCTGAGCTGCAGACAACCCACCTGACTGGCAGCTTCCCTGTCTCATTTAGACTTTTTGAGGTGGAGTTTATAGCTTTGGCTGATCACTCTACTATTGGTTTCCATAGTTATTTTAAAAATAACTCCTCTCATTTAACCTTATAGCTTGGAAATAATGAGCAAAGACAGTGTTAGCTGGCTTAAACGTGAAGCCCAACCCTTTCTGCCACATTCTGCAAGGTCTGGTTTTGGCAGCTTGTGTTCTCCTTCAGGCTAAAACTAATTTATGAAAGTCAGACTCCTTAGAAGGGAACTTCTTTTTATTGAATTGATCCTAAGCTTGATCAACTCTTGAGTATTCCAAGGCTTTGATGTCTATTCAGAGACATTGTTTTAAGTGAAACAGAGCAGGAGGAAACCAGTGTTAAATTGGTTACATTTCACAGGAGCTTTACAGCTTTGTTGTACAAGAGAAATGTAATCTTACTATCTCTCTTGACTAGAGCTCTGATTTGAAGGTGATACTACTGTAGTGCCTGGTTAATCAAGGCATGTTCTTCAAACTCTCCAGCCCTCACAATGTGTGCTGTCTGCTCTTTGCTGCCATGGTGCTGCTGATCCAGTACTGATAACTTGGGAAAGATGAGGGGTTTTTTGCTTTCTTTTTAAATCATTGTGCTTTTCTTTCATCTTATTGGTAGATTTCTCCCTGTTCCTTTTCTAATGAAGTTTGGTTGTAGCAACCCACTTTAGAAAGGGCATTGAAGCTAGGCTCAGAGCTATTTTTAACACTTCTGAAGCCTGGTGTTTGAAGTGAAAAGTTAATAGTTTTTGGGCATTACAAGTTCAGAGTAAAGCTCTTCACTCCCCACAAGCTGGGGTTGCTGCATTTGGTGAGTATTGAAGGTTTCCAGGTGGGATAGTTTGTACATTATGTGGTGAAACACCAGTTTTTCCAAGTGGGGATATTTGCCTTGATGCCTGCTATGGTTGTAGAAACATTTTGTTTGGACTCTAGAAGGAGACTGCCACCTCAGAGGGTTCTTGTGTTTGCTTTTGAGGCATGAGCTGATTTTCTTTCCTCTTGCAGAGCCTGAGGAGAAGATGTTTGGCAGGGCCCCTGTGCACTGACAGCCTTTAAACTCCTCTGGTGCAGAGTCTGCCCAGCAGCTGCTGCCAGCACTCAGCACAAGGGATGCACTTAGGACTGGTGCAAGACTGAAAAAAAGCAAGTTAAGGGCACTAAATTCCACCAGGGAGCACTTTGGAAAAAGCAGGAGCTAACTTCTGAGAATAAACAGAAAGGGCTGATGTGTTGGGGAGGGAGAAAGGAAGAGAAGATGCCTGAGAAAATAAAAGCCCTCTTGTGCCCCAGGTTAGCACACAGTCAGCTGGAGAATGAAGCAGAGACCTGCAGAAATGTTCAGAGGTGGAGAAAATCTTGATCCATGCAGGCTATGAGAAGTGACACCAGGTTATGACCATGGTGTGTTTTTAGTTTTTAAACTAGTTTTTAAAAAGTTCCCCCATCACTGCCTGCCTGTGTAGAAGTCATGCTGCCATGTTTTCACTCACCTCCATGCTCTGTAAGATTTTAAAGAAGAGCAATAAGATCCTGCTCATAGTCCAAAAGGGGATGTACCCAGGGCTGTGTACAGACATCCCTGACAGCAGAAACTCTCCTGTCATGTGAGGAACTGCTGAGGCTGAGAAGTGAGATGGTAAAACTGTGTCACTGTAGGCTCCAGGGAGGCCAGAAAAACGATATTGCTTCTTTTGGGAAGAGACTGCTTATGAAGGATGCCCACAGCATATGAGATGGCAGGCAGGTAAATAGCCCAAGGAAAAAAGCCAAGATCAGGTAGGACTTTGCCTGATGTACCTGAGACAGGTAGATTGAAGTTAAGGGGATGGCTATGGAGTGAGTAGGAGTATGTCCCCTGGTTACTCCAGGGAGGGGGCTGACATGTGGAACTGCAATAACTAGCATAAAATAACCTGAAAAGAGACTAGCGTCTCAAAATTAATTATTTGAGGATACACACCTCTAGGGATTCTCTGGACTCAGCAGAGAGGTCACTCAGCAATCAGGAGAATGTCTCCTCCAACACTGAGCTGGAGGATTGGGAAACTCTCAGTAGCTGTGCTGACAGCACTGGAGGCATCTCAAAGTGACTCTATAAAGAGAATTTTTAATTAATTTAGAACATACAAGAAAACCAAAGAAAGAATTTTCAAAGCAGTGTTTCCCTCAGGAGGGGCAGAGATGGGGGAGATCAAATTTTTACATAACTCAGTGGCATTTGGCATGGAACTACAGCACAGCATAGTGAGCTAAGGAGACAAAGCAGTCACTTACCTTTAGGAGTGACTAATTCCTTAGTATTACATGATTTTTAGTAATACATGTTTTCAGGCTAACTCTGATTTTGTGTTGCAACTGTACAAGATCTCTTACCACCATTTCATTCCTTTGTTCTTCCATTTCCATTCTGTTTTATTTTTAAATAGCAGCCCAGAGCAATCATGCATCCAAAAACTGCTGCAATTTGATTTTCTTTTTTTCTTAACTAATTAATATGGATTCAAAGGATTAGCTTGAGTGAAAGCTGTAAGTGGAAATAAACAGTTTTGGAAAAGGACTGTTTGCAGATCTGTTGGCCTGTGTTTGGTTAGAGAAGTGTTTAAAATCTAGGAATCTTAGATTATTTCCATATTTTTGTAAAGTGTTCCCTTGATCTGAGATGGAAGTTCTTGTGATGGAAGTGTCCAATGCCAGGTTGGACAGGGCTTGGAGCACCCTGGTGTAGTGGAAGGTGTCCCTGTCCATGGCAGAGTGAGATAAGCTTTAACCTTCTAACCTAAACCATCTGTGATTCTATGACAATGGCCATATGATTGACATTATTTTTTAAAATTCTTGCAATACAAAGAATATTTTATATTCAAGTCAGTCCGTGGGAGTGTGATACTGAACAAAGAGATATCCTCCAGCAGTGAGCTGCACCATTTGCAGAGAGCAAGGGGAAGTGGATGTAAGGTTTGAGCTGATGTTTCCCAGTAGGAAAGAGAGGCTTGTGTTCCACACTCACTGCTGGCTGTGTCCTTCCAGCGCTGCCCCACCGACAAGGCGTACTTCATAGCAAAGGAGATCCTTGCCACAGAACGCACCTATTTAAAGGACCTGGAAGTTATTACAGTGGTAAGTGGGCTTGACTTTCTTTCTTTTCCCTTTATTTAACAGATTTGTGGTGGTTAGGTTGGAAAAACTTGGAATTTCTTCTTGTGATGTAGCATAATCCATGAGCCAAGTAGCTGTCCCCTTCCTTGTTCCATTGCTCCTTCTGTGGGAGAGCAGATGCCCTCTCTGGACTTCCATCATCTGTTCCAGCAGCTATGTCCTGTGCCATCCTGATGACTTAGGCAAACTTTTGGTCTGAAAACTGTGAACAAGAAAAGCCTAAAAATGTTTTGCATTCGGTTTCAGTGATATCTGCCAGCTCTGCTTATAACCTGGCTGTTTTCTCCACGGTTTTCCTTGGGAAGCTTTTAGCCTTGTGCCTTTGGATCTGCGAGCAGATGACAGTTGCAAAGGGCATTGAAGTCATGGGGGTTTCAAGAGTTTTTTCTTGTTTTGTTCCTTCTGTTTCTTCCTCCCTCTTTCACCCAGAATAGACAAGTAAGTCCTGGTTTGGAGGGCAGCATGAATTTCTAGTTCATGCGCTTCTAAAAGAGCTTTTTTTGTTCATGAACTCCCTGTTTGAGCACTGTGACTGCTGCCTTTCTATAAGCCGTTGTTTTAATTTCATCAAATAAAAGCTTGAGTCCCTTACTGCTGCGTGGCCTCAGTGGAGGTGTTCTCTGCAAGCTCACTGAGCACCATCTCACTCCAATTCCTCCTACAGGCTTCCCAGCACTTCTCCTAAAAGAAGGGGGAATACCTCAGAAAAATCTCAGTGGATTTTTGTAATGTCCCTGGCAGAAAGCACTAAAGCATGGAATGTGACCTGCAACGAGATGTCTTCAGCTGAGTGACTTGCACAGGGCTCCAGGTCTATGGGAGCAGTTTTATCTGCGTGGAGGTGGCAGCAGCTGGGGCAGCCACTGGGTAACTGACTGTCACTCAGCTGTCCCCAACCATCACATCATTGCATTCAGAAACAAGCTTGTGCCCAGAACCAGCCATGGGCCTCATCTCCCTCACATTTGGCAAGGAAAAAATTCCCATCTTTTCATCTTTCACAAATTACGTCCTCCCTAAATATTTCTTCTTCCTTCCTGCTGTTTCCCTGTGCATACTTTCTCCTCCTCCATCACTGCAGGAGCAGGAATTTTCATACTAGCAGTGAGTTTCTGAGACAGAGGAACTGATGAGAATTTCTGGTTTTGTGGCAGTGGTTCCGCAGTGCCGTGATCAAGGAGAATGCCATGCCAGAGGGTCTGATGACACTGCTCTTCTCCAACATAGACCCCATCTATGAGTTCCACCGAGGCTTTCTGAAGGAGATTGAGCAAAGGCTCTCACTCTGGTAAGTGAGCAGGAGACCTGTTTCTACCTCCTCACATCAAAACCAGGCTACAGTTGGTATTTCTGCATCAATAGAAGCAAGGAGAAATCTTTTATGAAATTAAAGCTACTAAAAAAGTACAGACTACATTGCTCAAAGCCCATTTGCCAAGCTTTGCCTTGTATATATTGTCCTATAGTTGTAGGATTTGTGCACCAGACTGAGGATTTTGTTTAGGTTGGAAAACAGCTTTAAGATCATCATTATTATATCATTATTGATATAATCTGATGGTGTCTCTCAAGCCTTAGAAAAAAGAAGGAGCACGAGATCAAAAAGATGGGCTGTGTGCTTTTCCCACACCTTCCAGTTATTGAATCTCCAGGTGAAAATCTAGGAAACATTTTTGTGATTAAGGTGGGAGTTTGGTTCTTGCAATGCAGTTTATTTCACAGATTGTTTTTAGTCTTTTGAACTTTGTATTATTTTCTCCTGCCCTGACATGTTATATATTACAGTATATATATAGTGTATATATATACAGTATATATATATAGTTATATGTAACTATAATATAACTATATATATATAAAATTACCTTTCAAAAGGAGATGGTCAATGTAAACAATGTATGAACAAAAACAAATTCACAAAATGAGGTGGGGTCGTGTTATGACATTTATGTGGAGGTCTGAAATGTAAAACTCTCAAATAGACTTTCACACAAGTTCCTTTCTAGTCCTTTCTCACTTTTTAAGCATGTCTTTATGTTTGCTGTTTTGTGCTGCATCCGTATTTAATGTACCAAGTTTTCAATCTGAACAGTGAAATATGAATGTCAAAAGGCTAAAGATTATGTCCTGAATTAAGACAGGGAAGATGGAGGGAGAAAACAGAAATTTCTTGATCCCCCATGTATGCTGCCTTCTTCTTTCCCCACGTGTGTTCCAGGGAAGGCAGAAGCAATGCTCACGTGAAAGGGGATTTCCAACGCATTGGAGATGTCATGCTCAGGAACATGCGCACTCTGAAGGTAGATACAGGATTCCAGATGTGGAATTTGGGCATCATTGAGCTGTTTTGTTTTGTTTTGTCAAGGATTAGCGCTCAGGGTTAATATTTCCATTCATCACAGAATCCCAGGAGGGTTTGGGTTGGAAGTGACAGTGACCTTAAAGCCCATCTCATCCCAGCCCCTGCCATGGGCAGGGACACCAGGCTGCTCCAAACCCTATCCAGCCTGGCCTTGGACACTTCCAGGGATCCAGGGGCAGCCACAGCTTCTCTGGGCAGCTGTGCCAGGGCCTCACCACCTGTTATGGCTTGGTTCTTAAATTTTTTAGAAATGCCTCTGCTTTAATTAAGGTGCAAACGAGACGGTATCTGCAAATGAGGCCAAAGTCAATAGCATGGGCTTTATTTAATAGTGAATAGCAGAGAGAGAGAAGGGAGAGAAAGGAGGCAGGGGGACAGAAAGAGAGGGACAGAGACAGATTAAAGAAAATATCACCACTCCATGCATCCCACCAGCATCCTGATGATCCTGTCCAGCTGGTCTTGGTGGTGAGGGTCCCCCAAAAAGCATAGAATCCAGTGGATGAATGTATGCTGAGGCCAGGTGGAATGCCCAGGTACCTCCCTGGAGGGGACAAGTTTTACACAGTCTGTTGCAGCAGCCTGAATCACTTTGCATCCTGTGAAGTTCTGTGGTCCAAGGCCACAGGAATAAGTCTGGGGAGCACTTTGGGGGGACTTTGATGGATTAAGGCCTCCCACATGCATGTCCTGTGGATGTGGCCTTCCCAGGGTTGGAGGGGTTTTACAACTGATCCAGTTTGTGTAAGGGGAAGGATGGGTGTTTGTCATTGTTGGACACGAAATAAAGATGCTTGACTTCACTTCAAAGGCAGAAAAACATCAGAAGACTTTATTTACAATTCATCCAGCCTTTTTAGAACATGTTGTGCTAAAAAGGCACATTATTGGTCCATGGAATTGACACCTCTCTCCATTAGCTAAGTAATAGAAACAACACCTGGGAGAGGGGTTGTTATGAGAAAAATATTGTTTACTTAGAAATGTTATGAGAAGAAATAGTTATTTACAGAAATTGTCCTTGAAAGAAAATTCTCTCAAGAAAATCAGCCACTGACAGGCTGAAAACCTTTCAGAAATATCAGGCCCACAGTTGTTCACTGCCTCTGACCAGAGGTTTCACCAGCACCCAAAACTCTCCCCTTGTCCCCTTTTTTTGGGGGGTTCTGTGCAAACCTGGCCTCTTGGGCTATGGCCTCCCAAACCCAGCCAGCAATGATTTTCTGCTGGATTTGGCTTTCCTGGGCATGCATTCTTTTCCCTGTGCCTTGTTTACTTCTCCCTAGACCCATGATTATTCAATAATAGAGTTCCCTTTATCTTATCAAGGCATCTTAACTCACAGTCCAAAGTTCCAGTCAGGCATCTTCAGGGAGGGCTGGGCTTCTGTGGTTGTAACTTCTTTACACAGTTTTGCCATAACAGGCAAAAGGTTCCTAACAATGTTTAAGCCATGAACTGTGAGATTCTAGTAGCTGACACCACCCTCACAGGGAAGAATTTTTTTCCAATATCCCACCTAAACCTATTCTTTTTCAGTCAGTCTTGAAGTAACTTGCAAACAGTTATTGTTGAGAAACAAATTAAAAATAAATCATAGTAAAATAATGGGAGGAAGGTTTTGTATTACTGTTGCTTATTTGGCCACCTAATTTACCTTGAGAAAAGGTGTTTGTTGGTTATTCAGCAGAAAACAAAGACAAATTATTCAGCTCCCCTATTGAGGCCTTGATTCACATGGTTATTTAATTTAAAAATAACGTATTTTTTAAAGGCAGGATAATTTCTTCTGAAATGAAGTCAACTTTATTTGGAGCAGAGTGCCTCTGTGGGACAGTTACATTAGTGCTGTAGTAGTGGAGTCATTATTTAATTAAAACCAGTGGCTTGAATGGGAGTTCAGGAGTGTGGGACTGCTGCTTCCATTCGGTATTCCCAGCAGGCACAGGCACAATTCCATACAGACACCTATTTTGACCTTGACTAGGGATTGCCTGCCACTTCCTTTAGTTGTGAAAGTCTCTTTTCCTTTGATCCAAGTGACTTTTTGTCCAATGCCACAGGAGTTCACCAGTTACCTGCAGAAGCACGATGAGGTCCTGACGGAACTGGAGAAAGCAACCAAACGCCTCAAGAAGCTGGAGATGGTTTATAAGGAGTTTGAGCTGCAGAAGGTTTGCTACCTGCCCCTCAACACCTTTCTGCTCAAACCCATCCAGAGACTGATGCACTACAAGCTGATCCTGGGGAGGCTGTGCAAGCACTACACAGCAGAGCACCGGGACTTTGCCGACTGCCGCAGTGAGTGGAGCCCAGCCCAGCCCTGCTGGCAGCACCAGCACTCTGCTGGCTGCACCCCTTCCCATGCACAGCCAGAGCTCTGCCTGAGCCCTGGGAAAGACAAGAATTACAGACTTGTAGAAGCTCAGAACGGTTTGGGTTGAAAGGGACCTTAAAACTCATCTCATTCCCCTTTCACTGTGGACAGGGATACTTTTACCCGACCAGGATGCTCAGAGCCCCATCCAACCTGGCCTTGAACACTTAGGTTCACTTATGTTCAGTTATGTCCACAAATTCAATGTAAATTATTCTTTATCCTGGCATTCCAGGAAGTGGTTTTCTCATGATGGATCCCAATGGTTCAACCAAAGCTGGGAAATTAGTCCTTTTCTTGTCTCCTAACAAGGAAAGAAAAAAAGAGTAGGTTTTTTTTACAACCTTTTTGTCATATAGATGTAAAAATATGACCAAAAAATGCTCGTTTTGTAGCATCAGAAGTGTATGTAGCGAATTCCATTCATGACAAAGTAATCTTTGGCTGAAATAGTTTGGTTTAATTTTTTCATCTACTTTCAGCTACATGGTAAATGCTTTTTGTTTAAGCAGAATCTGAGATACACAATGATCTCCAGAAGCACAGGAAATGCTGTGAAGTCGCTTGCTTCATTTACCCTCCTCTAAAATACACTTAAAGAAGCTGGCAGTAGGACTGGGTGATCATTGTAGGTCCCTTCCATATGAACCATTCTGTTCTAAAATTTGCTCTAAATTTCAGATATGAATTTCATACTCAGTTTTCCAGGGGTGAAATGGGTGCCCTGGGTTTTGCTCTGGTCCCACTGGTGCTGTTCTCCACACAGATGCTCTGAAGGAAGTCACAGAAATGACCTCCCAGCTGCAGAACAGCCTCATCCGCCTGGAAAATTTCCAGAAGCTTACAGAGCTGCAGCATGACCTGATTGGGATAGACAATCTCACAGCACCTGGCAGGGTAAGTGCCTCTGCTTCATTTTTAGAGCCTTTATTGGTTTTATTTCCAAGGAAGTGCCTTTGAAGCACGGATTTGCCATCGCTGCTCCTCTGGTCAATGGAACAACTGCAAAGGCTTCACCCAACTGTCTTTGAGTGAATGCCATGGATGATGGGATCATCACCTTGGTGATATTCTGAGGAATAGATCAGCAGTGCTTCTGCTGAAACTCTGGCTGCAGTTTAGTGTGTCCAGTACAGATACTGGGTACACTGGGGTGTGGTACTCTGTGCCTGACTGGGAACTGCTGTGTCGTACTGGAAATCCACTCCCAGCTCTGCCTGTGCCTGCCTGGTGCAAACTCAGAGAATGGAGGGATGGCAAGAGCCACAGCACTGGGCTAAACTGGTGTGGGTGCCTCTGTGTTACAGGAGTTTGTGCAGTTCCTGCCTGGTGTTTTGTTTCTTTGTTTTTGATAGATGTACTGGGCATAAATACAAGAGCCTCGCATGTGCTTTGGGGATGCTATGGCAGTCACTGCAGTGGGATGTAAGTGTGATAGGTGAACTGCTGGTGTCCAACAGGAATTCTGCTCCTTTCCCTTCTCTTCCTTCACTGATTTAAATGCTGGCTGCAGCAAGGAGCTGATTCATGTCACAAAAAAGGAAGGAAAGTGTCATCTAAGGGCCTCTAAGAAATCTGTTAGTGATCGTTGCTGGGCACCAATCAACATCTGTGTACTCTGGGATGAAAATACAATTCCCTTGAGTGAGGAAAGATCAAACATTATCTGACTTTTTCTTTTCCACTGCAGGAGTTTATCCGGGAAGGTTGCCTGTACAAGCTCACTAAGAAGGGTTTACAGCAGAGGATGTTCTTTCTGGTGGGTGTTGCTTCTGACATTCATAAACCCAATGTCATCAAGATGAAGTTGTTGGGGAAGTGTGTTCTCATGTACTTGTGTTGGCAATCAGCACCTGAGACTGAAAACTCACTCTAAGCAATGTTTTTAGAGGGTGTGGCTGTGGCACTACTCTCTGGTCAGCTTGGTTCCTTAATAGCAGAGAGTTTTAACAGAACTTAAAAATTTAATTTCCTCTCTTATAAGTAAAAAAAAGAGATGTTTGAAGGGTATTTGGCCAAACTGACTGAGAAATGGCATTTTTCATGCATCTACAGTGGCCTTTAAACAACAGACTTTTAAAGGAGATGTCAAAAAATCCTTGGCCCTGCTTGCTGCTTTCAGAACACTGATTGTTCTCTTCCTGCCTTTGCAGTTCTCAGATATGCTACTGTACACAAGCAAAGGGGTCACAGGGACAAATCAGTTCAAAATCCACGGACACCTCTCTCTGCATGGCATGTTGGTAAGTGGTTCCATGTTGCATCACAGGGTTAAGGAAATGGCTTTGCCTAAGGCAGGTTGAGGAATTCCTTCAGGGCACAAGGACCAAAAGCCAGAAACTGTCCCAAGGCCTGTCTCAGCAGCAATTGGTCAAACAGAGCTTTCTTTACCTGCAGGTGATGAGTCTGTTCCTTCCCCATTAGCAAAACAGCTGAAGCACACCCAGTTGCCCATTCATTTTCACACCGCTGTGAGAGGCTGATCTGGAAACAGGGATTTATTTATCCTGCTGTTTTGTCCCCCATCACACACCTTGGCATGCAATCAATCCTCCTGCCTCCCCTCACCTTTTCTAACAGGATTGTTCTTTCTGTCTTTGGTTTGCAGCTGATAGTCCTCGACCCTCCGGTAAGTAAGGAGCCAAATCTGCTCCAATGCCTTCCTTTCCTTGCCCTGTTGGAAGTGGTGTTGTGCCCCTGCAGTAGAAACACACCCATAGATGTTTGTATAGAGCCAAAATAGGCTTGAAAGTAGGTGGTATTCATCCAAGAGTTGCTGTTCTGCACTTCCTGCAGCCAGGTTGGAATCCTGTTTGACTCCAGTCCCAGCCAGCACAGGACAGCTTTAGTGTTTATTGGTGACTGAGCACTGATGAGAAAAATCTTTTATTTTCCTGCAGGTGGAGGAGAGTGAGAATGAATGGTCTGTCCCACACTGCTTCACAATCTATTCTGCACAGAAAACCATAGTGGTGGCAGCCAGGTAATCCTAGTTTTCCTGTGGCTTTGATGGATTCCTTCTCCAGAAAGTTACTGCTCAAGTGATGCAGAGCCACAGGGGTGTTTGATGCATGCTCTTCAAAATAAGCCCAGGGCTCCTCACAACTCCCTTTTCAGTGTTGAATTTTGGGAAGGAGTAGTTCATCCTGGGTTGATCCCAGTATGGGCAGCAGGAAAGGGATTGGGATTCTGCCCCCAGCTCCGCTCAGGTGATTTCCCACCTGCAGAGCTGCCCCAGCCCTGGGCCCAGCACAGGGAGGACGTGGAGCTGCTGGAGAGAGTCCAGAGGAGGCACCAGGGGGATCAGAGGGATGGAGCAGCTCTGCTGGGAGGAAAGGCTGGGAGCTGGGATTGTTCAGCCTGGGGAAGAGAAGCTCTGGATGACCAAATTGTGGCCTTCCAGTACCTGAAGGAGCTGACAAGGAAGATGGAAAAAGATTTTGGGACAAGGGCCTGTAGGTACAGGACAAGGGGGAATGGCTTCCCACTGCCAGAGGGCAGGGTTAGATGGGATATTGGGAATAAATTCTTACCTGTGAAGGTGATGAGCCCCTGGCACAGGTTGATCAGAGAAGCTGTGCCTGCCCCATCCCTGGAAATATCCAAGGTCAGGTTGGACAGGGCTTGGAACAACCTGGGATAGTGGGAGGTGTCCCTGCCCTCGTGGAGTGGGATGAGATGAGCTTTAAGGTCCCTTCCCACCCAACCCATCCTGTGATCCTGTGTTTCTGTCTGACCCAAAATATAAACAGCAGCAATAAGGTTACCATTGTGCTTGTTTATGTGGGAGTTTCCAGTGTCATCCTTCAAACCACTTCAGGAGACAAAATCTAAACATAAAAATATCTAGAGACTCAAAAGAATTAAAATTCAGAACATGTGAATTGCTGTGAGGAGAGGAGAGTTCCTGCAGAATCTCATGGAGGAAGCTGGGGAGAGGAAAAATTAAAGGCTGAGTTGGAAATAAAAACCATCCCTTTTCAGCCTAAATTATCCCTGTGCAGTGACTTTGGTGCCTTTTTGTAATTAGGATGTCTCCTACACCTGGTGTCAGGATCAGCTTTAGGAACTTTTGTCTTTCTGCATGTCTACTGTGAAAAGACATCTGGAATCAGGAATGCCAACAATGCAGGGTGGGAGCACTACATCTCACATGAAATCATAGGGTTTTTACTGTTTGATGACCTGTTCCTGAAAAATAACCACTACAGTATATTTATAAATCAGGTGTGTCATGGCCCAGGAGCCAATATGTTTGGTATGCAGATGTATTTTTTTTTAATTCCAACCTAACACCTGAGAATGCAATTTTTTTAAGATCAGCCATTTCTCAATGGCTGTGAGTCATAAGGTGCTTGAAAGATTCTTAAATTTGGAAAAATAAATAGAATTTTTACCTTGTCATGAGTTTAAAATAGCTCAAAAGTTACCTGTCAAAAATAAAAATTGCTGCTAGGCTAAGACCATGTGTGCAATTTTCAGTCTAAATTAAAAACTTTCAGAAAAAAGAGAGGGTTACCAAAACAAAGAAATGTTATGGCTGTGTCTAAAGCCAAACCTGCCACTGTTGCATCCCCATGGATACAGATACACCTTGAAGGGTTGTGAAGCTCTCAACTTGTAGTGGATCTTTGGAGGGGGAAGTTCCCTCTTCCTTCTCTGGGTTTTACTTGCTTGAGATGTCAGGTACATCCCAAATGCCCTTTAAAAGATGGGCTGTGCTTCAGGTTGCCATTTATCCTTCCAAAAATCATGGCTTATATCCCTCATCTCCAGAATTCCTCTCCTGACCCCTGCCAGCTGTCTGTTCATTTTATTTGCTGTAAGTCCAAGTGTTTAATTGTTAGTTTAGTCTTGTTTTAAGGCTCGAATATAGAGGTGGAGGTCACTTTCCTCGCTGGAAAGCTCCTGCTTTGGAGGAATTCTAATTCTGGTTTTATTTATCTAATGGAAGGGTACTGTCCCTTGTTTTGGGCTGTGACCTGTGCCTTCAGCACATGGGCACAGCTCTGGGCTGGCAGATCCCCATTCCCACTGCTTCCCTTGCAGTACCCGCCTGGAGATGGGCAAGTGGATGGAAGACCTAAATGTGGCAATTGAAATGGCCAAGAAATCTACTGAGAAATCCGAGATGCTTCTGGAAAACTCCGTGTGCAACCGCTCCAACAGTAAGTGCTGTTCCCTGCCTCCTTGAAAAGCAGCAGTGGTCCTGTTCTTTCTGCTTTTCCTTTTGGAACTTGATAACATAAATGACCTATTTTTATAACTCATATGATAATGGAGAATTAATTGGGCTTTAGTTTTAATCAAAAGAGATAGGCTTGTCTTCCTAGCCTGATGTTCAAGGTAGCTTTAAATCCAGCAGAGATGCTCCCATTGCAGAGCTGTTAGTTTTATAAGGTCCTTAGTCACCCTTTACATAGATTTTTTTCAATTTAACTATGTGGTAAATTTTTTTTTGTCCAAGATGTAGTGTCTCTGGAGGTCAGCTTTTACAGCCCATTATTCCTGTGCCTGTCTGGTGGTGTTATGGCTGTGCTGAAATATGGAATATTTTTTCTTGGAGACCTCTATTCTGTTCCTTGACTCAAGATAAAGTGTGGTCATCTTTGTTTGACACAGCAGTGACCCAAACCACTCTGTGATTTTATTCTAGTGGAAGGTGTCCCTGCCCATGGCAGGGGGTTGGAATCACAACTGCCCCAGGCAGAGCTGAGTAACGAAACCCAGACTGATGTGCTTGGAGTAGGAGCCGTGTAACCGGTTCAGCTTGACGTGCTCAAAGCTGGACCACGGCAAGAGAAAACCTCCGGGCTCAGGAATCCCAGCCTCTCTTATTTCTGTATCGCACGGTTTTCTTAAACCACTGCCCAATTCTCCTCCCCCAGGATCCTCTGATGAGGTCTCAGTAGAACAGGAGTCCGAAGATGACATTCACTCCTCCCGTAGCTCCTTGGACAGGCAGAGCCACCACCGTGCCAACACAACCATGCACGTGTGCTGGTACCGCAACACCAGCGTCTCCATGACCGACCACAGTGTGGCCGTCGAGGTACCCGGGCCGCGCTGGCCCCGCTCTGTCCGTCCTGCCTGGGCTCAGCTCCCGTGGCCCCGGCAGTTCTGTGTGCAGGGAGAGCGTGGCCTCCACCACCACTGCCTGCTGTCCCCTCTGTACCTGTCTGTGTGTCCGTGCTCACGCTCTCTCCGCGCAGCAGGGCTTCGCTTCCGCAGCGGGACCGAGGCAGGGAAGGTCTGAAGGAAACCCAGGGTATCCTGGGGCTGGATGGCTCCTTTGGGCTTCATCCTGCTTGCTGGAGGACTGAGCATCCCCTGTGCTGGGCACTGCTGGTGCCTCTCAAATCCTGGGGTCAGTTTTGAGGCCCTCATGACAAGAAGGGCATGGAGGGGCTGGAATGTTCAGTGTCCAGAGAATGACAGTGGAGCTGGGGGAGGGTCTGGAGCACCAGGAGCAGCTGAGGGGGCTTAGCCTGGAGAAAAGGAGGCTCAGGGGGAACCTTCTGGCTCTGCACAACTCCTGACAGGAGGGGACAGCCAAGTGAGGGTCAGGCTCTGCTCCCAGGGAACAGAGACAGGACAAAAGGGAATGACCTCAAGCTGTGCCACTGGACGTGCAGGTTGGGAATCAGGATGAATTTCTTAATGGAAAGAGTGGTTAGGCATAGGAACAGGCTGCCCAGGGCAGTGGTGGGGTCACTGTCCCCTGAAATGTTCAGAGAATGGGTGGATGTGGCACTTTGCCAAATTGTTCAGTGGGATTTGGTCAAAGGTTGGATTTGATGATCTTGGAGGTCCTTTACAATCTTAATGGTTCTATGATTATGAGTTCCCTATCCATGATATTTTCTGTTAGAGATTGACTGTGCTATACTGAGCTCTGGTTAGCTGCTGTACTGCACCCAGAATTAAGAAGAGGGAATTCAGCTGGAATTCTCTTCCCCTGCTGGCAGGACTGAGCAGCCAACTGTCTTTTCATGGCAGCATCATTTCATGCTGAGCAGAGATGTTTATTTTGTGCCCATGGAGGTGCCCAAGGCCAGGTTTGATAGGAGTCTGAGCAACCTGGTCTAATGGAAGGTGTCCCTGCCCATGGCAGGGGTTGGAACCAGATGAGCTCTAAGGTCCCTTCCAACCCAAGCTTTTTAGGGATTCTATGAGCCACTGGTACCTGCAGTCTTGCTGTTGCTCACAGTGCAAGGCAGCACTGGTGACACATTTGGGCACTGAATCCTGCAGATTTTGAGACTGATCAGCTCAGCACTCCTTACACTGCTTGCACCAACTCTACAGTTTTACTTTAGGCAGCAGTTTGGCAGGATAGGAAGGACACCTTCCTGGAGGCTGGAATGCTTGGAAGACTTCCAGAAGTGGGAAGGACCTTAAATAACATGGAGAGAAAAAGGGAGATCACTAACCTGACAAAGGCAGTGGGGCAGGGGCCTGCAGCATGTGTCTGTGCCTGCCTGTCCTGCTCTGCTCTTGTTTAACTGGAGTTAAAAATTTGGGCACTGCAGCTCCTGCGTTTTTCTAATAGACTTTGTGGATCAGCTTAGTTAGGGAAGTGCTATAGATGTGACCTGGGCTTGGGGTACAGACACTGGAGCTCTAAGCTGGCTCCTGTTGTGGTTTCTGTTGGAGGGGCAGGCCTTTCCCTGCTGATACCTTGGGAAAGACACCAGTTCACAGTTCTGTGCATGGATAATAAGCCCACTTTGCTACAGGTTCTGGGATTGAATGTGAGTTCTTGCACTCCCTCTCACTCTGATCTGTTCCATGTTCTAACACCGTCATTTTTTTCACAATCCATTTTCCTTTGACAGCCACCTTTCTTGCATCACTCCTCTCACCCTAACATTCTGTTTTTCTCTTTCTCTCCCCCTTTTTCTGCTCAGTTTTCTGCTCTCTTGCTGTTTCTCCAGAGCTTCCTCCTCGCTATTTGCTGGGCCAGGCCCAACGGCCCAACACAATCACCCATGTTTGTTGGTACCGGAACCAGAGCCTATCCCTGTCTGATTACTTGTGCATGATCCAGGTAAAGATGCCTCTCACATTCTGTGCTGGTGGGGAGGAGCCATGGGATGCCCAGGAAAATGTCCTGCTTCCTAACTGCTCACGTGAGGATCCTCGTCCTCAGAGGCAGACATGTACCATTGCCTTAAGGCAGGATTTCCTCCCATTTATGCCTCAAGAAATGGTTCTCTCTGTAAATCTGCCATGTAGCTTGTCTTTTTCTCAAATCACAGAATCCCTGTGCTGTCATTCCATGCCATAGGTTTCCTTGTCCTGCTGGCTGACTCCTGCTGTTCCCTCCCTGCAGCCCCCTTCCACTCCAGCTTTGCTTGGTGTAGCTGCCACGTGTTGTTTGTCTCCCAGCTTGCAGTCCCCTGTTTGCTCTCCTTTATCTCCCTTCTCACACGGTGTGTTCCATGTGGGTTTTCTGCATGTAAGAAAGGGTGGCTGAAAGGGATGGACCCTGGTGGCTGTCACCATGTCACCTGGAGGCCTTTGACAGCAGGGAGCAAGCAGGAGCAGCGTTGGGCTGTTCACCTGCAGCAGGATGGCAGCCTGTGATTTCATGGGAGTCCTCTTTTCCCTCTGTGCCAGAACCAACTCTCTGGGTATTTGCTGAGGAAGTTCAAGAACAGCAATGGCTGGCAGAAACTGTGGGTTGTCTTCACCAACTTCTGCTTGTTCTTCTACAAGACACACCAGGTGGGCAGCTGTAGGTGAGGGGTGGTGTCAGGGTGGTGGGGGGACCTGGGGATCCTTGACTTCCAGCTCCAGGGGCAAATCTCTGCTCTTTGAAGGAGAGTAACAAGGGAAAGAAGAGGTACTTCATAAGGAAGCTGGTCTCTGAAAGGCTGTGAGCACTTCTTGTGGAACTTAGAATTTCCAATTCTTATGGTACTGACAACCTGAGGGTGAGGGGGAAACATCTCCTCATGCAGTGACTAAAGGATGTGAGGGACACAGCAGCCTTTGGAGCTTCTTTGCCCTCTTCTCTCTGTGCTGAGCTCCAGCTCAGCCTGACAGGCTCCAGGGATTTTTCTGCCCATGGTGCATTCAGCACTTGCTTGATAATGAACCATGGTGTAGTGCAATCTTTTCATCTTATTAACCAAATAAACTGTGTTTATTAACCCAGTAATTGGGTTATTCTTGTCTTGAGGGCACATTTCTTTTGTCAGATCTGTGCTTTGTGTTCCATAGAAAGGATGCAGAGAAGGAGGAGGGAGCCCAGGAGGCAGCATTGGGCAGAGGAGCAGAAGCAAATAACTATTAAAAAAAAAAGGAAATGGGGGAAGGTTTAATTATAAGCTGTTGGTGGCCTTGCAGAAGAGTTTTCCTGTTGTCTCCTGAACAAGAGTGCACAGCCCTCACCTGTGGTACCTGGGCTGCATGGCAGGGGTGCCTTGCACTCAGGGCTGGCTCTTGGGCTCTTGCAGGATGATTATCCCCTGGCCAGCCTCCCCCTGCTTGGATACACGGTCAGCTGCCCTGTGGAGGCGGATGGGATTCAGAAGGATTATGTCTTCAAGCTGCAGTTCAAGTCCCACGTGTATTTCTTCAGGGCTGAGAGCAAATACACCTTTGAGAGGTAATTTTCTGTTTTTTTCTGTCTTGGTTTATAATATGCTCTTAACTCAGTGGTTGGTCATCCCATCCTTTCTTTCCTCCTAGTCTGAGTGATCTTCCAGCACATTCTCAGGAATAATATTCCCTTCTTCTCCCCACGGATGATATTTGGAGATCCCTCCTCTGACAGAACACTCCTCTGTGTGTGGGAGAGCTGGGGATACACCTGGAGCTGTGAGCTCTGCTTTGTGCCAGGAGTCTGGGGCTTCCTTGGAGCCACTGAGGAATGTGGGAGGGGAAGGGCTGGGAGGTGTTCAGCTCCACCAGCTCTTTGGGAGTCAGATTTCCAGGTTTTGGCAAAGAGTGTTCTGGTTTTCATCTTTCACCTCTGGGAGCAGAAATTGTAACACGAGGCTGAGAGCAACAAGTGCAGGGCTCCCTTTCACTTGTCTGGTTTCTCTGTAATTACATTTTTTTATTGTCCTCTATATTATATTATTGTCCTCTATAATTACAATTAATTGTTCCTAGGGGCTTCCACAGGGAGTCCAAACTGTGTGTGAGATGCACCATGTACAAAACTTTGCTGCTATGTTGAGAACCCTTGTGCTGGGTCCTGCCATGCAGGGCTGTGGTGGTTGTTTTGGAATTTGGCTTTACTGAGGTGTCACATGTTACCCCTCCTTGGGAGGGTGCCACACACTTTTCAACAGCTGAGGTGCACTGGGCTCATGTAGGGATATCAAGGGAAAAATGTCCAATGCATAGTGGATTTGTCTTGCTTTTTTGACTGTTACTTTGCTTTTTTTCCACCTGAGCAAGGCTGTTACCTATTTCCTAATTTATTAGGAAAAGCAATATTTATTATCAGCTTGTCATCCTTGATGACACTGAGAGAACACAGTGAGCTCTCATGAGAGTTCTCTGGAGCTCAGAACACTGTAGACTTGTTACTTGGACAGGCAACCCCAGGGTATTCTGCAGGGTATTTACCATACCTCAAACTGTCCCTTTGAAGAGTTAATTCTCCAGAAGATTTGTAAAAGAAAGAAAACGTCTGTTTTGGGAGGTTTTTGGAAAGGGGTACAGCTCATACCAAAGGACAAGATTACCTGTGAGTGAGGGTTAAGCATTTCTCATGTCTTTTCTTGGCAGGTGGATGGAGGTGATCAAAAGAGCCACCAGCTCTCCGGCCAGGTCGAGCCTGCTGCTTCCCAAGGAGAAGGACACTCACACAGACTGATGTGGGGCAGAGCTGGATCTCTGCTGGCAACACCAACAAAAGAAGCAGGTGGGAACAGGAATCTCTGGAGTTGTCAAAGCAAAGACCCAGGAGGCTCATTCCCCGCCGTATGGAAAGTGGGAGTGAGGGGGCTGCAGACAGGGATCACATCCATTCCCAGTGGTGTGGAAGAGGGTCAAGTCTGTTCCAGCTGAACCTACTTACAGAGAACCCAAAAGCAGCAGTGCTGCAGTGAGCACACACCGTGGAAGGGTTCTTGTTCCCTTGGACCTGTACAGTGACACCTTCACCTGCCCTGAAGGCAGGCATCACCTTCTTTTTACATTGGACTGGATGATCAGCACACATGGGAGAACACCAGCTCTTCCAGAGGTGCAGCTGGCTGGCAGCAGTGGGTGCCAGGACTCCTCCTGTCCCAGGTGCTCCATGGGGCTGGCGGCACAACCCGTCCTGCTGCTGTAACCACCAGCCTGCTGGCACAGCTGCCTCACACAAACAGGAACACACAGAGCTCCTTCTGAACAGACACTGCAGCTCTGCTCCTCAGGAGCTGCCAAGGCAGCAGTTTTCCAGGGAAGCAGGAAGACTGAGTCTCTGCTGAGCTGTCCAGGTGTTGGTGTGTTGTGGATCGGTGCAGGGGGGTGCATGGTTTGTCCTCTGAACTCAATCACTATTCTCATATCACAGCTCCAGTTTCTTTATCCTGTAGTAGGAGTTAAGTAAGGCACGGGATGGCAAACACTCTCCACTCTGGTGTGGGTGATGTTTTCAAGGCATTTAAGCACTCTAGGAGAACAAGCCTCTGAAAGTCACTGTTGCTTGTGCTTTTGTGATGCAAAGACTTCTGAAAACCCCAAATCTTCTATTTCAGTTCAGGGTGGGATCCATCTTCTGTTTCTCATGAAGGTGTAAAGGTCACTGGATTCCAGATGGAGCATTAGTGTCTGTGGACTCTATTAAATTTCTGTATTAAATCTGAAATGTTTGCAGCTTGTTCTCTTTTGTAAAGCTGTCACCTTTGGGTGCCTCCACAGAAGGACTGACATATGCTAAGTGCCACAAGATGCTGTTGGACGTGGTTTTGATGGGCTGTGGGGACTCTGATTTGTATTAGATAGAAAAGTGTTTGTGTACTAACAGAAGGAACAATGCAGTGAAGCAGTGAAAGCAAAAGGAAAGTGTTGCATGCTGTGAGGATGGAGGAATGTGGAGATCCCATGGGACAATGGGAAGGACAGAGGCCAGCACAAATGTTCAGTTATGATCTCAGGCATACGTGGGATGAAGGCTGAAGGGAGGGGGAAGCCAGAGGGATTTTCTTGCTTGGCATTTGCATCCTAGAGGAGTGACTGCAGACCCAGCCTTTGCCACCGCTGTCACGAAGACCATTGTCCCATCTAAGTTAAATGTACTTAATTTATTAGTGTCTTCATTTATTTTTTTTTTTTAATTACCTGTTGTAGGTGTATCCATGTGGATTGATTAGACATCTTATACCGTGGCTGAATATGACTGTTCAAAGTAAATAGCATCTTGGTATAAAACTCTCTCAGCCTCTTATTCCTGACTCCTCATCCTCATTCCTGGGCTTACATCCCAGCTTCAAGTTACTCAGTGGTGTTCCACGGCTCTGGATCTCAGCTCACCCTGTTCTAAGCGCTCTCCACCCAGAGCAGGGATGGTGCAGAGGAGGGGGCAGAGCTGCCCTGTGGAGCTCGAGTGCCACTTGACCCACAGTGAGCAAGAGTCTTCCCTTAGGGTTTGTGGGCTGGGGAGTGAATGATCCTTTAGTTGCTTCTGTGCTGAACCCACAGTTCAGAATCGCTCTTGGGGATGCAGCTGCTGAGGTGGGGGTCTCTAAACCAGGAGCCTCTGGAAGGACAGCAGGCAGCAGGAGTCCCTTCTTGGTTTGAGAATGCTGAGCTCAAATGTCTGTGCATTTAAAGGGCAGGAGCTCAGGCTAGAAAAGCCAAAACCATTGCTATTCCTAAAACTGCAGCTGCCTTACCTTGTGAACTTTAAAAATGGTGAGGATTTCAGTGGTGTATCCACTCCGTGAAATGTTTCATTTTTCCAGAACTCCCCAGGAGTATTTTTGTCTTAAATAAAGGTATGAGAAGTTTCCTAACAGCAGCATTAGGCAAGAACAGAATTAAACCAGGTCCCTACACCTTAGTTTCCTGCCATGGTGCTAAGGTGTATGTAAGGGGAAGATGCAGCTGGGACTGCACAGCTTGATAGCCATGGTCTCCCTGTTTCAAAGAGCATCCAGTTCCACCTGCTCCCCTTCCCACCATGGGCAGGAACACCTCCCACTATCCCAGGTTGCTCCAAGCCCTGTCCAACCTGGCCTTGGACATTTCCAGGGTTTGGGCAGCCACAGCTTCTCTGGGCAACCTGTGCCAGGGCCTCACCTCCCTCAAAAGGAAGAATTTCTTCCTAACACCTGATCTAACTCTGCCCTGTCAGTGTGAAGCTGTTCCCTCTTGTCCTTTCAGCCTGGAGCCTTCTCCAGGCTGAACAACCCCTACACTCTTGAGTTTTGCCTCTGTGCTTGACCTTCACCCAGGCACTGCAGTAACTCCTGACACATTTAATGTAACAGACCAGAGCTGTTCTGGTGACTGCTGCCTTCTCCCCCCGGTGAGAGCAGTGATTCTGTTACACCCCTGAACTCTTCCACACTGGCCCCAGCATGGCTGTGCCAGTGGGCAAGGGCTGCTGTGCCAGGAGCCCAGTCCTGCTGGGCAGGGTCAGTGCCTGACTGGCATTTGTGTAAGGCACCACTCCAGCCACAGGCTCTGCATTCTCACCTGTGCCTCTGCACTCCAGCTGCAGGTGAGGCCAGCTCATCACCCCTGTCCTGGCAACAGCCTGCTGAGCTGAGCACATGGCATTTAGCAAAATTCCCCCCAAAAAAGCACAATCAGAAGTACCTCAATCAGTTCTGCTTCTTGGCTCCAAGGGAAAAACAGATGAGGAGCACTGTGGAGATGGTTACAGCTTCAGCTGTGCCCTTCACCTCTGTTTCTGCCCAGGGAAGGATAGTCAGAAAGGTTTAAACACAATTAAAGTGGCATCTCCAAAGTGTTCATCCTGTCCTTGAGGTCACATAGGCTCAGGATTGCCTGGTCCAGCCCCTGCTCATGCAGGGCCACGTCTGTGCAGGGGATTATCAGCAAACATGGAGACTCCACCACCTCCCTGGGCAACCTCGGGCCCCCTCCCAGCTGCAAAGTGAGACAGGAAGGCAGAGATGCCCTGCTGCCAGTCAAGCCCAACTCTGAAGATTGCAGATAATGAAGCAGCAAAAAACCCCAGTGCAGCGTGTTCCAGTGCACAGCTACACCTTGGCCAATAGTGTGGGCTTCCTGGAGTGCCAGCAGGAATGACTGATGTGCCTGGAGCTGTTATCCTGCACACACTGCACTTGGCTCTGTCTCTGGGGTCTCTGTAACAGATGCATGAGGAGGATACAGGTGAAGACCAAGAAGGCAGAGAAAAGCAGCTGGAACCAATCCTTTCCCCCAATAACACAGTTACACCAGCCTCATTTATTTTGTTACTTTATTGAAAGTGGCAGATCCCTTTCAATGTTTTTGAAAACTAAACCCATTGTTGCTTTGAATACTGGACGAAGGGTGTGGGGATTGTTTCCTTTAAAAACTTTCGTCGTTACACTGCAGAGCATGCGAGGAACGACACAGGTACCTTATCAACACAGTTTGCTACTGCTGTGAACAGCACCTTGAAAAGCAGCAGGGGCCCTTGTGCTGGCCTGCAGCCTCTGCCTTCCCCCTCTCCAAGCGTCCTGTCTGTACATTAACTTCTCCTCCCGAGGGAAAAGTGGGTTTGTTCTGTTCTTCCTAACTGCAAGCTCTGAGCTGGCTCTCACCACAGAACACTGCTGGGCATCAGAGAGCCAACAGCAGCACCTCTTCTCTACTGTGCAAGTTCATAGTGTTGCTGAGCCTGGATTTATCCATCAGGATAAATAAGGGATAGTCAAAAGGTAAAGTGAACACCATTCACCAGGATCAGGGAGCGGATGGTCCCCCTGAGCTACTTGCAGCCCAGCACTTAAAATCTGCAGGTCTGAATCTAAGTACCAAAAATCAAGCCTCGTTTCTAACCAAGTAGCCTGTCATTAAAAAGATGCTGAACAGCTCCAGCTTTTGTTCTCAGTGGCTCTGGGGTGAGCCATATCATCCACATACAAACACCCAGACAGAAAGGTCTGGGTAACTGAGTTCTTGCTGACTTCATGGGAATCTCTTTTCAGTTAGAGAGCAGCTCTCTAAGCTACCAGGGGTTATTTTCCTAAGTCTGTTTTTCTAGACCTTTAAAATGTAGATTTAAGATCCGTGTGCTTACCTCAATTAAAGATTTGCTTTATAAACTAGTATGATACAGAAAGCAAAGCTCCTGGGGATGGCCCTGCTGGGATATCTTAAGCAGCCAACACAGCAGCAGATACTTTACTTTCTCTGCTACCAAACACCACCCCAGCTTGTCAACAGGAGCAGAGCCCTGGCTGCAGCGAGTCTGGATCCCAGGCTGAAGGAGGAGCCACAAAGGGAAGGCTGAGAAGGAGAGGGAGGCCTAGGGCAGCTTTTGGGAATCCCCAGCCATTCCACACTGCTGTGAGCCATCCTGTTTCTGTCTTCCTGTAGAACACTGGTTCTTGCATCAAAAACTGCTCTGTAGTGTCCCTCTGCCCTGTGAACCAAAGCCCTGCTGATGTCTGCAGCTGCTGTGTTCCCCCCACTCCCCTTTTAACCCTTCTGCCCCATGTGGGCCTGCACAGCTCAGACCAGCACTGCCCAGCCTGCCTGCCCAGCTGCTTCAGCAAGGACAGGAACTCCAGCAGCTCCCACAGCAAACACACCCACACTTTGCCTTCTGCTCCCTGGAGACCCAGGGCAAGTTCTGCTGTTGCCTGAAGTAGATGAACTAAGGCCTAATACAAAATAATGTCCCAGAGCCAAAAAAAGAACAATCAGCAAACCCATCCTCCTATGAAATGACAGGCTGGGAAAGAGCAACCATGTATCAGCTCAGCTGCTGCAGCACTGGAAAGTGTTGTTACTTGTGTGTGAAGGGCTTCAAGTGATCCTCCAGAACAACTGGAGAGCTGGTCTCACTCTCCCAGAGGCCCTAAACGCCTGGAGAGCTTCCCAACATCCCTGCACTCAAATGACTGCTCACAAACACTTCTTTAGGAAGGGCAGGAGACTAAACCCATCAGACTTGCCTGTGAAACATATATCAATGGAAGAGAATCTCCCTTTTTCCAGCAGCCAGGCATTTACCAAAACAAGCTGTGAATCAAAGCAAGCCAAAATGGACACATCCATTGTAGGAAAACAATTAAAAACTGCATTGATTACATTGTAAAAACAATTAGACCACCCATCTCGGGTTCTGCAAAAGGTCTGAATTGTACTTGCATTGCAAACCCCACCCTGGGTTATCATGGGAACACGGCTAACATGAGGGCTCTGAAATGTCCTGGGGTCCATCACAATGTCACATCCAACGGCAGATGGTGGTCTGGATTAGAGATGGAGTTCTTATGAAGCTGGAAAAATCCTTCCCCCCTGACAACAACAGCAGGGAATGTGAGTGTCAGCGGGCAGAGGTCAGGTGGTTCCGACTGTGAGAAAACCTGCAAGGAGCAATGGACAAGGAGAAGTGCTCAGGGCTGGCTCTTGGAAGCTCTCACCTGGAATGGCACCCAGCAGTACCTCTGTGGGGGAAGGGGTCAGGCTGGGGGGGTCTGTCCCCACTCCCATTGACAGATTTGCTAGATAAGTCCTGGCAGACAAAACCAGCACTTTTAACAAAAAGTGTTTTGACACTTCTTCAGGCTTTCAAGATTCAGTTTTAACCTAATCAGAATTTTTCAGCACTAGTGTTTTATGGTAAGAAAGCAACCAGATCTTCGAGGTTTTGCAAGCTCCCCCCAAAAAACAAGTGTCTTGTGCTTCTACCCTGCCCAGCAGTGTCAATTCTAGGCTGACAGAAGTGAATGATGCTGAAACAACCACCCACACACATCTATGTGCACCTCCTGCTCAGTCAGGGGCTCAGGTATCACAGGACACCTTCTGTGACCTCTGTGGGTCAGCCACAAGAACGAGTGTTCTCTTCCTGGTGTTGATTATTAGATGAGGGTTCTACACAGGCCCATGGTACATTTGCTTGGAAGCTCCAATGCTGTAGAAACAGAAGCCCTCTAGGATGGCCTTTATGATTGGTCCTTAATATCTACAGCTCTTCTTTGCTTGACAGCAGAATGTAGAGGACAACCAGGGGCTCAGGCCCAGACAGCAGACTTTTAGGAAAGGTGGGTCCTGCATGTCCAATCCCATCTCCTGTGACCAGGTGACCTGAACAGTGGATGAGGGAAAGGCTCTGCATGCACTCCACTGTCTCAGCCAGCATTGTCCTGGAGAGGCTGCAGCCCATGGCTTGGACACATACACACTTTGCTGGCTTAAAAACTGGCTGGATTGGCTGAGTCCAGAGAGTGGTGGGGAATGAAGTCACCTCCAGCTGGGACCAATCACTAGTAGGGCTCCCCAGGGCTCAGTGTTGGGACTAGTCCAGTTTAATGTCTCTATCCATGATCTGGACAAGGAGATTGAGGGTCCCCTTAGGCACATTCACAGATGTAAGTTGGGTGGGCATGAAGGCTCTGCAGAGGGATCTGGACGGGCTGGACAAGACCAATGGTGTGAGGTCCAACAAGGCCAAGTGCCAGGTCCAGCAGGTCCTGATAAATCTGTGACCAGGTTACCTCTGTTGGTGTTTTGGTACCATGGATGTGACTGGACTTGGTGCCAGCAGTGGAGCCAGGTTTGACCCAACCAAGAACTAAACTCTACCAGACTACATTCCTTCACTGGTTTAATAAATAATTCTTGTCAGGCAAATTTACTTCTGTGTATGCCTAAAGGTGGGCAAGCAGTGACAAGCTGCACATAGTGCTTTGAAGCACATCCCTTGCAATGAAACAGGTATTTATTAACAGAAACCTATCCCAGAAGTGATGCCAATGAGATTTTGCATAGTCCCCACTGCCTGGGTAATGGGACCAGCAGGACATCATATGTATACAGATGTATGTGCAAAATGAGGTGAACAGCAGCATCTTTCTGTGCCCTACAACACACATCTACACAACAGAAACCTGTGAGTGTGAGGAAAGGCTTCTGAGGCAAAAGAACTCTCCCCATTAAATGAAAGCAGTTAAAAAAAGTGTCACAGGAACTATTAAAGCAGCTGTCAGCAATTTTGACTTTAGTCTGTCCTGACTGCTCAGCACTGACCTTTGCTCAGCCCTGGAGCACAGGAGCTGTGAGCTCAGCCAGCCCCACCCAGCTCACAGTCAGGACTCACTCACCTTTGGACCCGCTCCACCATGTGTGCTATCAGTTTGTCAGAGATGCCTGGGCAGGACTCCTCAGCCAAGCTGAAGGCATTCTCCAGCTCCTCCATGGCTCCCACGTTGCCTCCAGTCTGCTTGTGCTTATCTTTGAGCTGTAACCCAGAAACAGGGCATTAGGACCTCATTTTGCTGAAGAAATCAGTGGTCAAGAAGTGCAGCACTGACATTAAGGCCCTTTCCCTCTTACTATGACTCCCCCAGGGTGTAGGAGGGCACCCACATTCCACTTAAATGAACCAAAAAGAGCTCATTTGTAGGTCAGGAAGGTGGAAGTCCAATGTCTGGGGTTCAAATTTGCCTCCAGGTACTAATGGCAATTGAAACCCTTACCTAACAGGATGTACTCTTAAACAAACTAAATGTCATAAGAAATGGACCAACAGCCCTGAAAACTCATAAGCAGTGCCAGCAGAAAGAACTCCAGGTGTATCTGAAGCAGTACAATCACCTTAGTTCTAATGACAGCCCAGTACCCAGACACACACAGGCTCACAGGCAGGTTGGGCAGAGTATATCCAAAGCCAGGAGTTAGTCACCACCACTTTCAGTAACCACAAAAGAGTCTTAAGTTGCTTCTAGTGACTGGGAGGCCAAGGAATAAACTGCCACACCAGGGATCCTGAGCCCCTTGGCCTCAACACTCTGTTGAGAAGGAATGTCTGACAGGTCACTGCTGCTGAGCCTGAAGGAGTCTGTTGTTGGAAATCCTACATTTCCACCCCCAGCAGCAGTCCCCCACCTTCTTCCCACAAGCTGCTGATGTGACAGCCCCTCCTCCAGGGCACCATCACACAAGGAGCTGGACAACAATCAAGCATCCTGTTGAACAAGCAACATCTGCCAGCTTACCACTGTCCAGTCCAATTAAGCTCTCATTAGGCCCTGATGATTAAAGGGCTTTACATAAGCCTCAAAGTTCTTTACCTCAATTGTAGGATCAGCCTTTCCTGTTGTTGGAGCTCACCTTTTTTCAGAAGGCAGAACAATGTGAATGCTAATCCCCAACTGCAGTCATTCCTGTGCACCAGGTCCCCTGCTGGGAACAGTTTTGGCCCAGCCAAAAAGGGCCCTTGCTTCCTCAGTGGGGACCTGGTCCCTACCACAAAGCTGTGGGAACAACCCATGCACACCTCTGCTCAGCCAGAAGTGGTAGGGGCATGGAGGGCAACTCAGTTACACATCAAGGATACAGATTTCTTAGGCCAAAAATAGTTGTGATGCTAAAGCCACAGATTTGATGTGTACCTACCAAAGGCTGCCCACCTCAGAATAAGCACAGGGTCTGTCCTGGAGGTAAGTTTATCATCAGCCTTGATGCCAAGCCCCTGACCTTCAGCTTGCCCAGCAGCCTGTGATGGGAGCAGCGTGTGCTGGGCTGTCTCTTCCCACTGCACAGGAGCTCTCTGGAGGCTTGCAGGAGTTAGAGCACTGCACCAAGCTCAACCTTACCAGGCCCCATTTTACCTCCCTGCTCCACAATGTTTGCAGATTTGCAGCTGTCCACACCTGTTAACAACTCCTCATGGGCTCTTTTCAACATTAACATCCAGTAACATAGATGGATGAAGGATTACAAAGAACATCTCAGTCAGATTTCCACTCACAAAGCCCAGCTTCAGCCCCTTTAGCAAAGAGGGGATCAAACCTAGCTGGTTTAAGATGCAATCATACAGTAGCAAGGAAGACAAAGTTTTCAGTTCTAGTTTCCTACCAATGGCAAAGAATAACACATGCAACGACCAGCAAAGCAGATTTCACCTGGAGAAGTCTTCTTTCAAGTCCCCTCTACTGCACACAAAAGCCAGGTTATTTCAGAGTCTGCCCAGAACCCTTCCTGCTCCCAGTTTCACTCAGTGAGATCTCAGAGCCAGCAAAAGTCTAATCAAAGGAAAGGGGGATCAACAAACTGGGGCAAGGGAGTCAAAGGAGCAGAGATGAAACATCCCAGAAGCCACTTCCTGCCTGGAACTGGTGCAGTGAGGTGAGTAAGGAAAAGCACAAAAATGCATTTACAGTCACAGCTCTGAGCACTCTGCCCCAGGAGGCTCCTAAACTGAACAGAGACCCAGACATCAGTGGCTGTGCTGCACAAACCAACGTGGTTTTAATGTGGTTTGATCTCATAGCTCTAGGCCTGCAAGACCCAGGTCACTGGCCTCATGCTCTGACCTCTGAAAGTCAAGCCCTGTGGAGCACAGAAGAGGCTGGCTAAACTCCCAATTTCCCAAACTAGATAAACTCCCAAAAAAAACTCTCAAGAGCCTGCTTTTCAGAATGACCTCTGGCTCCTGCCAGGCAAACCCTCTTTCCACATAGCAGCAGACCTGAGAAAAGAGTTAAGTCCCCGGAGAAAGCACAGCTCTCTGCTGGGCCATGCCATCAGAATCCAGAAGAGCAGCTCCTCAGGACCAGAGAAAGGGTGTCTGCCACCAGCATCTCAGGAACAGAAAACCCTGAGATGCAGCATCTAACTGATTCCTTCCAAAGCCCCTGTGCTGGAAAGAGCAACCAGAGCTCATAGCCAGCAGCCCCCTTATGATTATCCTCCTCTTCCCTGACAACAACACCCAACTGGAAAGGTGAGCTGTCACCTCCCTGCTGACACAGACACCATCCTATCATCAATGGCAGCTCTTACTTCAACCACACATCCCCATCCAGACCACAAGGCAGGGGAACTGGGCAGATTTTCTAAACACATTTTCTCTGCCTGCCCTCAAGAGGCGAGGTGGCAGAGAACTCCTTGGTCTCTATTCTACCAACAGCAGTCTGTACAGATGAAGAAATGGCCTAGTAACCAGCAAAGCCAATTCCTGCTCTATCCCACCTGCCTTCCCCTCAGTAACTCTGCTGTGGGCATGCACAGTGACAGGCTCAAGTACCTATCTGCTCAAACAGGAGCTGCACCTCAGCCATGGACAGCAGAGTCTGGAGCTGCCCAGACATCAACAAGCCTAAAATGCAGGTAAGAGACAGACACTTCTCTATCAGATCCTCACCAGAACACAGATTACCACAAGGGAAATGCCTTTCTTCCAAACACAGGTGTTTTCAGGGGGACACACCAGGGACACACTCACTTTTCCCACATATGGTCTAGCCCTCTGAACTGGTACAAATGCTTCAGAGTCCTTTTACCCTACTAGACACCTCACCATCACCTCCATTCTCCAAATCCTTCCCATTTACCTATCATGTCAGGTATCTCTTCATTTCCAACCAGCAGAGACATCAAGAAGGTTCTACTCACCTCCCCAAAAACTGGGTGAACAAGTGTGGAGAGACACTGTGACCGTGGTTGCCTCTTGATGGGCTCAGTAGACTGGAAAGCAACAAGAAAAGAAGTTAAAAGCACCAGCAAAAGCTTCCAGGACACATGAAGTACTAAGCCTTTGGAGAATTCACAGCACCTCCATGGCAATCCCACCACCAGATCTTGGGAAAGCCACATGTCACAATACCCTGATGATGTGGAAGAGGCAGCTCTGGAGCACCAGCCCTTGGTGCCAGACTGAAGTAAATTTCAGACGGAATATGAGTGCCTGATGGCTTCCCCAAGACACTCAAAAGCTCATGTTAGTTCAGTCAACTCCAGAAAGAGCAGACAGCACACAGACCTTCTGGGAACCATGAAGAGCCATCCCTTTGTGCAGCTTGCTCAAGGAATTGGGGCGAATAGTTGGTGGGAATGTCCAGATTGGACCCTGGTCTCCATCCTCTGCATCTCCATCACTGCAAATGAAAAGGGGAAAGTCAAGACAAAGCCTCACCTCCATACATTGGGAGTTTGCCCACACCTTCCCAGAGTCACCGGTTCTCTGACTGCCATATTGCTGCAGGACATCAGGCCTTCCCTATCCCAGAAAAAATTCTGAAGAGAAACCACTTCAGTCTCTACAGCACATATCCAGCATCAAGATCTGAGCACAGCACTATATCATGTTTCCAAATCACCACATTCACCTCTCTGATCCAGCCAGATTGAATAAGTTTCTAGTGCTGGTTAAATTTAAGACAATTTCAAGACAACCCAAGCTCACAGTGTGAAGGGCCAGACTTAGATATTAGAAACCAATCTCTCCAAGTCCTTGGCCATTCGAGTCACTGCCACTACAGGTGAAGAGCAGCTCTGTGAGCTTCATTCTGGCAATGAAGTGCCCTTTCCACACCCAAGGCTCATAGCTGGACTGTCCTGCATGGCAAAGATTTACCTGAGTACACATACACACCAACACAGCTCTTGCCACAGTTACCAAAGCCTGGAGCTCGTGTAGTTAATGAGGGGTTCATGAAATACAGGCAACAAGAGCCCTGTTCTACTGGTTACACACAGACTAAATGTTTTGTTCAGTATTCTGATTCCTTACACTCAGCAAAGAGGTTCCACAGGTTAGGACCAGAACAGAGAACTGAGTCCCACTGAACAGGAGGTAACAGCCTGGCTCTTCAGGCAGCACTCACTTGCTCCCAGAACAGAAAGCTCAAAGGTAAGATCTCACGTGGGAAAAGGACCTGAGCTGTCTGCAGCAGGCTGCCCTGGGGCACCCCTCCATGCACAGCATGTACGTACATATCGGAATCCCCAGAGCTGGAATCCTCTCCGTGGCCCTCTGACTTCCAGCGTTTGAATCGGTCGATCAGCTCCATCAGGAATGAGGTTTTCTTGGTGTAGCGTGTGATGAACTTGTGCTTTAGCAATTCTTTAGCTGTCGGCCTCTGGAGTAAGGAAAGCATGTCACATCTAAGCATCCCTGCACACCAAACACACAACTCACTGACTTCAGCTGCAATCACAGAATATCCTGTGCTGGAAGGGAGGCACAATGATCATCAAATCCAGCTCCTGGCCCTGCACAGGACAGCCCCCAACAATGCTGCCAATCCCCAACAAAGCGCCTGAGAGTGTTATCCAAATATTCCTTGAACTCTTGGCAGCCTTGGGGCCATGGCCACTGCCCTTAGGAGCTTGTTCCAGTGTCTGACCACCCTCTGGGGGAAAAGCCTTTTCCTAATATCCAACCTAAACCTCCCTTGACACAGCCTCATGCCATTCCCTTAGGGCCCATTGCTGCTCATCAGAGGGAAGTGATCAGTGCTTGCCCCTCCAGGCCCCCTCAACAAGGAAGTCCTGCCAGGCTCATGTGTCCATCCTGTAACCTCAGCAATTCTTTCTCTCTGGGATTCTGGAACCTTCCTGTTGAAGGAACTTTGATCTCTGCTGACCTTTACCCAAATTCACAGGTGGGCAGCAATACTCACAAATCTAGGATCCTTATTGAGGCAGGCTTCCACAAACTCCTTGAAGGGCTTGCTGTGGTGACCCTCAAGTGTTGGTGGGTTATTTTTGGGGATCAAGAAGAGAACTCTCATAGGATGCAAGTCAGAATTTGGAGGCTCTCCTTTTGCTAGTTCAATGGCTGTAATCCCAAGAGACCAGATGTCTGCCTGGAAAAGAGAAGAACACAGAACAGCAAGAAGCAACTCTATAACATGAAAGCACAGTTTTAGGACAGCTAATCACATAAATCTGATGGGGCATTTCATGTCTAATACACAAACTTTTCCATCATAACAGAAAAGAATTTCTCAGAAAAGAATATTCTTAGAAAAGAATAACTCCTGCAGTAAGCAGCACTTCCAATCCCTGTTTCTGTCCTAGCACCACCTCACGTATAGCAGCCCCAAGCAGCAATCCTCCTGTTCCCAGCTCACCTTGAAGTCATAAGCAGACTGTTTGATGACCTCTGGTGCCATCCAGAATGGAGTCCCCACAAAAGTGTTCCTCTTGATTTGGGTGTCTGTCAACTGCCCAGCCACCCCAAAGTCAGCCAGTTTCACATCTCCCTGTTCCGAGAGCAGCACGTTGGCAGCTGGACACACAAACAGGCAATTAGGTCTGCTGGCCTAGGAATCACCTCCAGCCCTCACAGAACTGAACACTGAGCACAGCCCTCCCATGCCATTCTCCTTCACCCCAGAGATAACCCTCAGCCTGGATTTCCAACCTCAGACCCATTCTCATGCTTTCAACTCCACTGGGTAACAGGGAACAAGTTCATGCACTTTGCTGGATCAGAAGGGGAACCTTGCTAAGGTAGGAGCAGTGAGTAGATGTGAAGGGCCACACCATCTATTAGATGTGACTCCTGGCCACACAAAGAAGGGAGGGCAATACAGTCTCTAATGCTCTAGATTTTTTTCTCCAGAGTAGCATTCAGCACAGGTGAAATAGCAGATCCTTCTAAAGAGCTCAAGTTCCACTCTTGTACTAGTTCCCACTCACTCATAACACTGTAACATTGTGCAGGTGTGGGAGTGGGGGTTTTTTTTGTAGAAGTTTTCATTCTGAGACCCTGCCTAACAACTTTCAGCATTTCCCCACCACTGGCAGCCAACACCCCTACACACCTTGGAGTGCTAGAAATGTGCAATCTCACATATACAACTAAATCCTTTCTCCCCATCTCCCTGCATGAGGTTTCTGTGCCCTGCCTGCTCATTCTGTGCCCTGCCTGCTCACATCCCCTCCTGCCATGGGTCACAGGAGGGAACATCCAGCATTGGCTCAGCTCCACAGCACTGTCCCTCCATCCTCCTGCAGTACTTGGATGCTCTGGGCTTGCTGGGACACTGCTCTTGGAGAGGCAGATGCCAGCTCTCTCCACACTGCACGTGGCCAGGGACTATAAAAAACAGCAGCAGGATAAGCTGACACAAGCTGCCCTGATTTTCTGGGGCTGTGAACCCTGCATGAGGACAGCTCACTTCTGCTGAGAGCTACAAGCACAACCAGCACACACATCCCTGGGGGTCAGCAGCAAAGCAAATGTCCAGACACAAGTCAGCTAATAACTGAGCATGCCTTTCATTGACTCCTTTGCTTTAGCTCCCTGACTGTCCAAACTCCAAGTGCAGAGGAGAGCTACAGATCCTCACTGTTACTCTAAACCCTAAAGACAGGAAAAGCATGAGTTGTGATACAGTGACAAGCACCAGATTCAGAAAACAGCAACCCAGCAAGAAAAGCAGCACTAAGAAACAGTATTTGAAACCTTGCAGATAATGATGAATATAATACCTCTGAGTATTATGTTACTAACATGCCTTACAAGAAAGGAAGCTGAGCTCTCCAATCTTACCTTTGATGTCCCTGTGGATCTTCCTCTCTGAATGTAAATAATCCAAACCCTTCAGGATTTCTCTCAGGATAGTAGCTATGTAAGTCTCCTCCAGTGGTCCTGGCTTCAGCTGATAAAAGGCAGAAAGATGAACTAAAAGACGGTGACTGATGCCTTGGATTTTCCAGGCTCTCAGTTTTTTACTTGGAAACCTTGGCCAAGCAGACTGTACTCAGCAGGAAGTACCTTCTTGTCTTGCATACCTGATGCACATGCAGAATGCTGGTGTTTGCACCTGGCAGCATTCAATGGAAAAACCTTAGGGGATTTTCTGCTAGTCTATCAGTCTGTTAAAGGCTTTCCAAATAAAAAGCAGTTCACCTCTCTCTTTGGCCTGGAAATATATTGGCCAACAGAATATTTAACAGTTTCTCTTGTTCAGGTCTCTCTGCAGCATGCAAGTACTGAATTTCAGCCTCTGAGACATAACTCTCAGGCTGTGGAGTACAGTATCAAAGCTCTTCTTCTTTCCATCAGTTCTCCTCTAACCAAGTCCTGCCTTCTCAGTGCAGTAACTGAGGTTCTGACACTCAGATAACCTCTGCTGATGACAGCCCCCCACTACACCTTCCTCCAAGTCACTGTAGGCTCAGCAATTTTCCCTACATCATCAGTTACTGCTCTGGAAAAATGGGAGTTATTGTCCTAAGGAGAAGAGAAAAATGCTATGACAGAAGAAATAAATAAATGTGCAGCAGACCTTTGCCTATGGGTAAATTCTGCATTTGTATTCTCTCATAATTTAGGGTAACAAACACAGACCATGTCTTTACTGAGCTATGTGAGCACTGAGCAATACCATGACTCTGACTAGGTGAAGTCCAGATTTGCACTGCACAAAAACCACTGGCTGTGCTCACTTTTCAGTTCAGTGGCTCTTTCCATCATACAGCAGAGCACAGCATGCTGGACAACAGTGCTGGGACAGCTGAGCTCCATGAAAACATTCCCCCTGTCCTGGGATAAGCATAACCAACATGTCTGTCCTGCACTGCTTACCCCTCAGGCATAGGGCTGCCAAAAAGATGGTATGTGGCAAGGGAGTGTCTGGCTTATGGGCATTGCACAAACCAAGCCTTCAGTCAGTATTTTTCATAGTCCAGAACTTGCCACTTACTCACCAAATCCAGGGCTGAACCTCCTCCCAGGTACTCCATGATTATCCACAGCTTAGTGCCCTGCAAGCAAGAGCACAAATCAAGAGCAAAGACAGTAATAAAAGCAGACAGAAAAATCAAACACACATGAGGCAGCAGGACACAAGAGTAGTCCTGTACACAATACAAGAGATGCTGCACACTACAGCTCTCAGGGGCTTAAGGAAGGAGCCCCAAGCTCCCTCTTTTTCTGCTGACACAGCATTACAGAGGTGGACCTGCCTCCAGCACATTTCTAACTCCAAATCTGCAGTTTTACCTGGGCAAGTGCCCCTACAGGCAGACTGCCCAACCCAGAGATAAGCTGTTCCCAGGTTAGAGCCCTTTAACATCTCTCCAACACCTCATCCAGCATAAGTCCTTCTTGACAATGGCAGGGGAGCAGCCTTTGATCTCTTTAACAGGGCTGCCAGCTTGAAGGGTACAACTGGCAAAACACTCCATGTGAGGTTCACAGGGTCTCAACAGAAGATAAGCAGCACGTCCACGAAATTACAGCAGAAGGCTGAGAAAATGCATTATGGCCTTTGAAAAATAAGGGACCCAAAGAGCTCAGGAACTGTTTGCTGCAGTCTCATTGTTACATTCATCTCCAGCAGCCAGCATGCATAGGCCACTTCTGATAAACACTACCTCCATTAGGGATTCCCAAACCTGTTCTCAATGGAAGCAGTATTAGTACTCCTCCATAGACTCAGTTCATATTCTTTTCACCATTTCTGATGAAGCAGTTTCAACCTCCTCTTTTTTTTTTTCAGAGGCATAAATCCCTCAGTGGTACTGCCTTAAGACTCTGCTAATGTGGAAAAGTATTCCATCAACTTCCTTTCCAGAATTGTCAGACCAGGGAAGGCTCAGTCTTCAACAAATAATTTGCTCTCCAGAGAAGTGCCCTGCTCACAGTACCACAAAGTACAGGGCACCTCATTTCCATGTGCTTAGCAAGTGCCTTAAAGCCCAGCCTGCTATTAAGTGCACATGAATGCAGTGAGCAGAGCCACCACCGTTCCTGCTGCCACTCACACGTCACCTTGCAGTGCCACGTGCCACCATCCACTGCAGCATCCACAGAGGAGCCTCCCCACTCCCAAAGAATCACCGTCTTTGTCCTACCTTCAAGTAGGAGCCATAGTACCGGGTAATGTAGGGACTGTCACACTGGCTGAGCACTGTGATCTCCTGCTGAATGTCCTCAATCTCATCCTCAGCCTCCTCCAGGTCAATGATCTTGATAGCCACCACCTCCTTGGAGCGGTTGTCGATGCCTTTGTACACCTCACCGAAGGAGCCTTTGCCGATGCGCTCCAGCTTGGTGAACAGCTCCTCAGGATCCACCCTGGAGTGCTGAACCGTGAAGCAGAGATGGGAAAATCACTCAAAGTTCCCAGGGTGAGGAGCACCACACATATCCATAGAGCTCATCTCCATACCATGCACCTACTATGTTGATAAAGGCACCTGAAACTCACGTATCCTAAATGGTCTTAGAAACTTAGCACACGATATATCCAAGATTACAACTGAAGAAACCTTTTCCACAGGATTTCCAACCCTGCAGACCACAGGAGAGGAGGAAAAGGAGGGAAGTCCAGCATGAGAACGGCAGCAAATACTGCTATGGAAAGTGCCAGCTCCATTGGGACAGGGCTGCTCAAGGGCAGGCACCAACTGGTGCCAATGCTGCTCCATGGGCACACTGTTCACACTTCAATACAGACCAGCCAGGGGTACCAGAAACAGCTTTTCCTTGGAGATCTGGATGAGAAAATGGGCACAAGCAAGAGGCCATAAAAATGTTTCCCTAGTTAGCCTTCATGCACTCAATGACTGGAATGATTAGAAAGATCTGCACCCTTCCCTACTTGTCTGGAGGGTGAAATATTGCAGTAATACAAATTCACATTTACTGTCTTCTCTGCTGCAGCCTGATTTCCAGGCAGCACCCAGCCCAGCTCCCCTCAGACATTTGCAGATGGAGCCTCACATCTTTTGGAAGATAAGCAGGCAGGAGGAGGCAGGAGAGCAGAATGGACAGTCCATCTACTTGACCTGCTTTTCTTTACCAGCCTCTTATCTGGCTGGCACACCCAGATGCAAAGGCAAAGAGCATCTCCTTCACTAGATAAGCACATCAACAAGGCAGTTACTAACAGAGAAGTACTGACTTTTTAACAGCAGCTGCACAGTTAATTCTTTATTAAGGTGAGTATGGGTAAGAAAGGGAACAAATCACAGTCACTTTCTCATGATATTTAAATCAGTCCACCTGCACACCACGAGGTCCTTCATGCTACTAGTAACTTCATGCTACTAAAGTGCTCTTCGTGATTACTTTTTCTGCCATTTTTTTAAGAGTTTGAAAAAAACCCCTGGAAAATATGGCCTGACCTTAGGAAGCAGCCAAGCCATTAGAAGGAATTTTCCACACCCAGAACTTCTCAGTCTCACCTCCAGCACGTCACCCAGTGAGAGTGCTCTCTCACAAGGGCCTTGAGTTGGCAGATTTTATCAGAGAACACAGAAGCTGCATTTTTCCATCTCATACCAGGTTATAGCAGCAGGCCATCATTGAGCAGCCCAAGGTGTTGCTTAATGATTAAACCAGTCTGTCATCACAGGTTGTTTGCCTTCTGTGCATTGCTATAAGCCAGGCCCAGGTGAGCTTTACAGGCAGCTCACTCAACAGGATTTCCACACAAACTCCAGTCCAAGATACAGAGGGATAACCAAATATCCTTTTGCATCCATAGCAACACCCTAAGAGCCTGTACTCTGAACAAATGCACTGGTAACAGACCAGAAGGGATGTTCAGACATAAAAAGAACTGGAGACACATAGCAGAAAGTGGAGAGAGAGAGGTGGGGGGAAGAGGATTTAAACTTGAGAAATGTTAGGGAGATGAGAATGATGACTGCAGGCAGGGAGAACAGTCTGACTAGTCCAGGCTCACTACAGACCAGGAGCAGTTTCCACCTCTTGACTGACATGGAGGAAGGGGCAAGAAAGTGCCTCAGACATTACTGTACACAGTGACCTAAAAGTGACCTCTGCACCCTAAAAATGCCTATCAACACATCAGCCACTCCCACACATCAGGGAGAAGGGAGAGAAGAGGATCATCTCCTAGAAACACCTGCTCAGCTCAGAAAAGAAACATTACCCATACGAATACTGAAGGGAAGCAAACCTTCAAGAAAACATTCCTGCCCACCCATGTAACTTTTCCATGAGGTACGAAACAGCAAGGTGGAAGTAACTGCTCCCCTCTCAGCTTGGTAGGACACATCAGAGAATCAGGACTGATTTCTCCAGGTTAAGATATCAAACATAAGAGCACCCACTGTGGCAGACAGCTTTTGGGACAATAACTACTTTATGTGGCAGGCTCTGTAATCATGGACAGCTTTGTAAACAAGCTTTCAGACATGGATGTTGGTCTATCCTGTTTTCTGTAGAACAAAGAAGTTCAGGTAGGTGCGGTGAAGGAGACAAAGCTTCCAGACAAGCAGACAGAAGTTTTGCCCAAGGGACTCAGGAAAACGATGTAACTGATGGGCAGATGAGACAGGCCCACCCCCATTAGGGTGGAAACATTAGGACACTTCCTTTGTAGGTATTTACCTTCCCAGTACTGACCTGGAAATGCTTTAGAGCTCACAGGTGACAGGGCAAGTCTGACTGTGGAGGGCCCGAGGTGGAACATCCCTTGCTGCACTGGCCAGAAGCGCAGAAATCAGACTCAGCAACAGAAACAACCCAGGGAACCAGTACAGGGCCAAGGGGTGCAGAGCCATTCCAGCCACAGTTACAGTCTCTGGACACCCCTGGAGGAGCACAGTTTGGTGATGAATTTCTTCCCTTTCTCTAAACAGGGAGGAGGAAACAGGTCCATCCCCAATTCAAGCAGGTCAGTATCTGTTCAAGAGAACACCTTGTGAACTACCATTGTAGATACCACAGAAGAAATTGCCAGGTGGCATTTTCAGCAACTCTGAATTTCCACAACAAATTAAGATGTCCTGCTGCAGGACATTGCTCAAAAGCCCTTGTCCATTAAAAAAATCCAGTTTGAGACCACCTGGTGACCTGTGCTGACAAACAAAAATGTTCAGATCTGTGGGAATAAAAGCCTCAGCACTCAGAGGGGAGCACAAATGCAGTTCCAACGAATGGAGAGCTATGGAACTGCACTGTTCTCTCAGAAAGTGAAGGATGCACTCCATGAGCCTGACTTTCCCCTTCCCCAACACACCTACACCTGCAAAGCACCATGGTGAGAGGGGTAACAAGCACCATCCCTCCCTCTCCTAAACATGAATTATCTCAGGACCAGTCATCTTGTTAGAGAATCACCCTGGCTGGAAATCCATCTTCTGGAATTGAACTGGTACAAACACACCCGGAAAATTTCATTAGTAAGAAGCAACAGATTTATACCTGCTTAAATGAACACAGATAACCCAAAGCAGCTTATCAGGACCTGTCATAGGACCTTTGAAACTCCTCACCAGCTTGGGTTCTTCCCATTTTTCTTCCACATTCACAGAACCCACCAGAGCTGAAAAATGGAGCTCCAGGTCAGCAGCAGCAGCTCCTTGCTCTCCTACAGCAGGTAAAGCCCTTAAGGAACGGTCACTACATTGTAACTTTTTTGCTTGACTGAATGCTTGTTACACAGGAGTTCTGAAGCAAAAAGCCTCCTGCTGTTCCTCTCCACTGGAGTTCTGAAGCAAAAAGCCTCCTGCTGTTCCTCTCCACTGAGAGCAGTCAGTCAGGCACTAGAGATGGCTGAGGCAGGCCTGGGCAGGCTTTGGAGGGGGAGCACACAATGCACCATCTCAGTTGGAAGTGCAGGAAGGGATTAAGCATGCGAGGGATGATGACAATTTCCTAGCAATGTGCTCCACTTCTGCCCTCCGGGATCCAATCTCACAGCACAGGAAAGAAGGATGCTCTGTCCTGACAGGTGTGGGAGTGTTTGCCATCCTGACTGATGACACCATGTTTTAAAACAGACCAACTCACTGCAGCCATCAGCAATTAGGAATTGCAGTGTGTTATGAGACAAGCCTGGCAGGAACACCAGCTGCTTCATGGGGAAAGAATGGTTTTGGCAGCTCTGCCACCTCCAGCTGCGGAGACATGATATTCCACAGTCTTTGAGAAGATGTGGATAAGTACTAGAGAAGAAGGCTAAGTATCTGCCCTCATTTCAAAAACACTGCCTGGAAAGATAAGCTGCATATTGGGAACAAAAGCAAACACCATTTGAACTAGCTGAAGATCTTCTCTCTGGGCCGTGTCCAGCTGGATCTTAAACCCCAAAATATTCAAGAGCAAGAATCAGGCCTGCATTTGTTGTATAAAACACAGAGGAGTGTTTAAACCCTTCTGGAAATGAGAACTCCTTAATCTGGGGCAGTTTGGAATTGGAATCACTTTCTATATGGGAGAGGTCTGTCTCAAAGATTGCCAAAGCCACGATATTTTATGAGCTGAATCTGACCAGGAATGTGGCAACTTCCAAGGGAACTACAGCCACATTTAGTGTTATTTCTGACCAGAGAACTTTCCAACCTAACAAACAAACAAACATAATTTTGCCCTGCCAAACACAGTGGAAGAAGGAAGCTGGTTTAATAGAACTCATCTGCTCTTTTTCCCTCATTGCCTCCTCTGCTCCCCAACTTCCCACCCAGCATGCTGAACATCTTTGGGCTACCAGCAGTCTCTTTGGTGAAACCAGCTTTGTACCTGGAACCATCTGAAAGCTTCCCTGTCTCTATGAAACCTGAGCACAGCTCTATGCAACTGCCAAAACCTGGGACAGTTTTGAATTTCTGGAGTACAGAAAAGAGGGAAGTTTGTGTTCTACACTTTGAAACACCCATGTTTGTCTGAGACTCCCAGCTCTCTTCACAGACACTATTCTTTTGCTTCAGGGGGCCACGCATTACCTAGCCAAAAAAAAACCCTAAATGGCTTCTCCAAGGTCAGATAAGGAACAGCAAATCTAGAACCAGGGCTCAGATCAGAGCTTTACACATAGTAACTAACACAAATACATCACCTGGCAGATAGAGCTTCACACCAAGACCTGCAGTGCTGTATGTTCACAGCACAAGGGAGCCAAGGGAAGAGAGGAGACAACCAGGTGAGGCAGGGAAACAAAGCCCAGGGGCAGAGCAGCCTGGGCAGTGGCCTGAGGTAACTCTGCCCATCAGCACCAGAACTGAGAATCAAAGACAAGTCAAGCATCTCACACCCCAATGCAAGCCTTAGTCTCTTGATTTTCACAGCACTTCCCACTGCTCCCTAAATCCCAGTGAAGAAAACTTCAGGCCAGTTCCTACTGGCATCGTGCAAACTAAGGTGCATTGCAAAACAATTTTAAATCACTAAAGGTTCAGAGAAAGCATTAGCTCAGACCACTAAAGCTTTTAGCAATTCTACACCTAGGAGCAGAACAGAATAATGCCCAAAACTCACAAAACAGGGTTTAAGAAGGCCTATGTTCAGTATTGACATTGCCAATAATCAAACACACCCCACAGGTGAAGAAGATGCAAGCCAATACTATTGATGTGGTTTAGCTTTTAGTCCCATCATCCTTCCACCCTCCTCTTATGAAAATGTCATCACAACAACCACAACCACAGAGGCTGAGATCTCTTGGAAGAGTTATGACCCAGTATCAAATATCACTGCCTCTTATGCAGCAATGTTACAAGCACCATTTTTCTGAGACTAATGCCATGAACACTTTGGGAAGGTATGTCTGGCAGAGCCAGCATACACAGTTTTTCTGCTCCCATTTCTAGACTTCCCCTTCCAAAAATACTCAGAAAGCCAATGACTCCCATCTCCCTAAAAAGAACACAGTTAATCCCAGAGAAAAGCTCCATAGTGGGTGAATGGCTGGCAACACAACACTATCAGCCCAGCACCAGGCACAGAGTGAGACACAGGTCAATCAGCTAACAGGAGTAAGCTGAGACCCGTGCAAGAGAGATAAAGAGTGGCAAAAAGTGATTTTCTGGTTATTTGTTTGAAACCCTTGTATCAAGAGCAAACACCATCATGTAAACCCTTGAAGATGATTTTAAAAAAATTTTTTTAATCACCACTTACCTGGCTAGCAAATTCTCTCAGGTGAGCCATGCCTACAGGATGGGTTTTTTTGCAAAATCAGGGAGGATTAGGATGTTGCAGCACAGCAGGAAAGTGATGATTTCTCCACTGGTCAACTGTGACAAGCAAGAATACACAGCTCTCAAGTGAGGTTCTTGGAAGCTGGCTCATTCCCCTGAAGAGTTACCTGCAGCTTTTTTCACTTCTTGATCTGAAGTACTCCTTGAACCTGCCAACACATTCTAAGTATGCTAGGTCCTCCTTGCACACCGCATTTCTGAATTCTTTACAGAAATGCCTTCCAGATGTGTCAAGGAACCTAACTGTAACGTATTACACTGACCAAGTCCCGGGCTCCATTTTCCCTACCATCACCTCAGCACGCTCCCCAGCATTATCGCCAACCCCACAGTTCTATTGCCTCACCACCACTCCCAGCATCGTCCCCAGCACAGCCCACAACATGGTCCCCAGACACTCCTTTTCTCCTCCTCAGCACTCCTCTCATCGAGAGCACTCCTCCGCTCCCACCGTCCCCGGTACAGCCACCGGCAAAGCTCAGCTTCTCCACACACACCTTCCTCCTCAGGGAACCCCCACCCTGCACCTCCCCGGCCGCTCCCTCTCCGGTGCTCTCCAGTTCTGTTCTCCTCAGCGGCCCTTCCCCTCCACCCCAGCAACAGCTGAGCCCCAGCCCGGCCCCCTCGGCCCAGCCCTCTCCAGGGCCCCCCGATCCCAGCACCCCCGTCCCGGTGCGGCCCCACAGCTGCCCTCCAG
>WEIU01017243.1:300685-365915 GCA_013389925.1 Aegithalos caudatus | reverse complement strand
GGGACATCGCTTTTGTCCTCCCAGCCCAGCCTCACGGGGCTTTCCTCTCGCCGGCCCTTACGGGACAGTGCCCGGGGGCCCGCCCTCAGCTCTTTTTCTTCCCGCTGCTCCTCCTGAGGGTGAGGGGCTGCCTTCTCCCCGCCCGCCCCGGGGCTGCCGGTGGCCCCACCGCGCCGCGGGACGCCGGGTCCTCGGGAGAACCGGCAGAGCGGGAGGAGGAGAAGCGAAGGATTGGAAACTCCCTCATGGCCTCCTTGCTAGCGCTGCATCTGCGGGGTTGGGTTTTCCTTCACGTGCTGTAATGTCAGTGACTGATTCACGTTTTTCAAAGGAAGGAAACAAACAAAACAATTTTCTCAGCCTCTTGCCAGGGCAGCTTTAGCGCTGGTCCTGCATTTCTTCCCTGAATCGAACAAACCAGGCACAGCTGACACACAACGCCTTTGTTACAACCTGCTGCTTCTGATGGTGCTGGTCTGAAGCACAGGTGAGCTGCAGCAAGAGGAGCAACCCTGGGAGCTGTCACTCCATGAACAGATGGGTCTGGGCAGCAGCCAGCAGCTCCCCCACATTCCTCTTATTCCCTCTTGCGTTGCCTCCCCCATCCATCTCCATTCCCTGTTTCTCTGCCCCTGATCAAAACAACTATCACTTTGAGGTTCTTGCGTGAGAACATAAAATAGATAAGAGCACAGGTATCAAAAACTCTTCAGTGAGATTCTGTTTTTGTATTTAAATCAACTGTGCCTCACTGGAAGGTTTTCACAAAGCTCTTGCCTGTAGGATCCTTGGGTTGCTGGAGCTTTGAATTTATACCTGCAGCCTTCTAGCCCCACAAAAATCAGACCATCTTGTCTCATAAACAGCCCTTTTCCAGCATGATACCTTTACTTAGGAGATCTATGAAGAGGGAAATCAAAGCTTTATGTGAAGCAGGAAAGGAAGGAGAATGAAGTTCTGCTCTCATTGCACTGTAGCAAGGACCAAGGGGTGAACAGTTCTCCGAGTCCCTGTGTGTGTTAATGATCACTTGACTCCAATGCCTCAGCTCTCCACCTCTTGTCACATGGACAGTCATTAATTTAGCCATGATTGGCATGAAGGGCAGAAGTCTTACCAAAAAAAAGTGCATGTTAATTAATGTGCCAAGTCTGAACACACAGGAGCAGCAATTAATTTGTTTTGTCACTTCAGGATAAGTCTTTCAGAAGGGTAATTGTCACGTGTGGCTAGCATGGCAATGCCTTCTGGAATTGCTAGAGCTGGCTCAGGAGCACAGGAGACAGAGGGGTTCAGATGTGGGCTGGTGATTTTCCTCATCGGCTTCATAGCCTGTTGCTCCATGGATGGGACAGGAGAGACTGTGTGTGGGATGTTGGTCTGGAAGAAATTATTTATGGATCAGTAGCTGGTCACTTTGGACAAGCTGGGGGGTACAAGGCCTAGAGATGATTACTCTGTTGTCAGGCAGCTATTTCTGGGCCTGTTTTGTAGGGGAGAAGATTATTAATGTGCTCAGAAAAATGTGAAACAAATGCTGAGGCTTCTCCAAGGTCAGACCCTGACTTCTCCATGGTTGTCTGTGGCATGTTGGTATCCATCATCACCTCCATTTGATTTCCAGAATGTATCAACTGGAGCCAAAGTCTTGCTTCCTGGTTTTCAGCCAGTACTGTATTCCTAGCAGGCTAGTTCTCTTTTAATTTATTTTGACATTAGCAATTGTGACTACAGAGCAAGCATACTACAAGTTGTGGATTTGTATAAATATAATTTTTACTTCGGTATCCTTCAGTACCATCTACATCCACTGAAAGAAACCCAGTCCCTGCCTCCAGGAGATCTATGTTTAGAAAAAGCCAGCTAAGCAAGTGCAAAAGAGGAGGTATTTCAGCTAGAGGAAAGGACTAGAGAGTTAATTACAGGCTGGAGTGCCCAAGCCTACAGTTGCTGAGTGTTCAGGGTTACAGCTCTCACCTGGCCCTGGGAAACAGAGCTGTGGGAAAGGGAACTTTGTGCAGGACAGCATTGTCTCCTGGCTCTGGCCCTCAGAGTAAGTTCCTCCTGGGTCTGTTGGGGTGGTATGGAGGATTACCTTGTTCCTGGAGCAGGTGGGGATGATGGAGAGTCCTCTGTTGCTGATGGAGCTGAGCCAGCCTTGCTGCTGTCCCTTTCTTCTGTGCTAATTCTGATGCTGCTGGTTAGCCTTTGCCCTCATGGCAAGTATTAGTAAGTTCTTACCTCCTCTTACCTTTTCACAAAATTTTAGGATTTTCATGCTTTCTGGGCTCCTACTCCTCTTCCTATGCTTTTTAAAATTGGTCAAGAGCTTTGAGGAGGGACAAGTCAAATACCTACACCTGTAAGCTCACATATTTGCTGTGTATGCTGAGTGGCTGCCTTAGCTTTGATGTGGTGGAGAAATCAGGCTGGAAAATGAAGGCATCTCTTGCATGGGGTTTCTTCTATTGTTAGGGTTTCTTACTGTTTTTTAGAAGTTATGTCTTCTCTATTGTACAATTTAGTACGAAAAGAGGAAAATATTGTTAATTTTTTCTTCTCCCTCTTCTAGTTCTTTCTTTTAAAGCAAAGGGATAAACAAAAGCAAACCTTCTGAATAAAAAAAAAAATGGTTAAAAGCTGGTGACATAAAAATGTAGTATTTAAACAAGTCTTCTGCTCAATACCCAGCCCCTAAACCCCATGCCAATTATGAAAGCTACTTACAAGTAAGCTGTAAGCAAGTAAGCAATCCCCATTCCCAGGCAAGTTTTATGTCCTCATGGAGTCTGCTTTTTCCTGTCCACAGGACTGGAACCTTTATCAGAGATGTGTTAGTCAAAATTGCTAAATATTCTCTCTATAAGAAGGCAATTGTTTCAAAAAGTCAATGTTTTCTTCTGACAGTGTGGAATAAACGCTGCTTCAAGTAACCCTTATAATTCTCACATAAAAGCGAAATCTTGACCCAGGTATTTACAGCTTTTGCCCAATGATCTGACACACCTGGCTCTGTTTCTGTCGAGTCCAGAGAAGAGTGTGAATAGTTACAAGAAGCTTTGACTGACATGTTCTTAAATGTCCTACTAAAGTAACTCAGCTTTTCCTTTTTGCTACAGAGTGTGTAGTGAATCTCCAGAGGACCTGTAGCCTTCTCTCCTGATGCTCCCTGCCCTCTGTTTATGCTTTTGAGAACAAGGGACTTTTCAGCAAGGTATGCCAGAGCTGCCTTCCTACTTGAAGGTAAAATGCTGCAGTTGCATTACTGTACTCCCATCTATTGCATACCTGCCTGGGTCAGACAGAAAAGGGCTGAGGGGGTGGGCAGGTATGAAAATGTGTGGTAAGACACAAAATCATGGAATCCTAGGGCTGGAAAAGCCCTCTCAGACCATCAAGTCCAACTATTCCTCCAGCACCAACCTGTGTCCACATCTACACTATCCCTCCAGAATGGTGAGCTCACCACTACTCTGGATAGCTTGTGCCAGAGCCTGACCACTCTTTTGGGAAGAATTTTTTCCTAAATATCCAATCCAAACCTTCCCTGGTACAAATTGAGGCTGTTTCCTCTTGTCCTGTCCCTCGTTCCCTGGGAGCAGAGCCTGACCCCCACCTGGCTCCATCCTCCTGTCAGGCAGTTTTAAAGAGGGAGAAGGTCCTGCTTGAGTTCCTTGCAGGCTGAGCTCCCATCAGCTCCTTCAGCTGCTCCTCATCAAGCTTGTACTCCAGACCCTTCCCCAGCTCCATTGCCCCCCTTTGTACATGCTCCTCTCAGGGGAGGTTACTCTGGAGCCCCATGTAGTGATAAAAACAAAGAATGCTGGTCAGTAGGCTGGTCTAGTACCACTGCAGGCTGGTCTAGCTATTTATGGCCAAAATGAACTATGAGGAAAGGACCTCAAGAGCTACTGCTCAACACCCTACCTGCTCTGGATTGTGAAATCTTCACGGTTGGTCCAAGGACTGGTGGATTTTTCTGTATCAATTACTCAAAGTACCTGGATTTACACTGTTCTGTCTCTCTTGAGAAACTTTTCATGCCGGTGCTGTCAGAGAGGCTGTGCAGGTATCCTTGGGAGAGCTGGGCAGAGCAGTGTGGTATGGCCTGAGGTTTTGGAAGCCAGCCTGGTTTGCTCTGTGTTGGTGCCAGCAGGTGGCAACAGCGCTTTGCAGCCCCGGCTCCTCGCAGCACCGGCAGCTCCACTCGGCCCCTCGCAACAAGCGGCTGTACTGCTGCTGCCAAATCCCCGCTGCTCTGTGTCTGCTCATCCCTTTGCTGCGTGGGTCGTGCAGCCCTTCGTGCCGGTGCATGAAGCCGTGCCCAAAGCCAGGAACTCAAAGCTGTTCACTCAGTCTTGAAGCAGAGATCGCCCTTCCAAAGGAGGGAGCGGCAGGGCGGGTGGTGGCCTGTGCCTGGATCTCTGTCCGGGGACTCTGAGCTTTCCTGCTGTGTGAGTGGGGCCAAGTCTGGTTCAGTTTCTTCCGTCTACCCTGGGTACCACGTTAAAAATGCAGGCACTGCGAGGGTAAACCAACAGAGACTGGGGTGTATCATGGAGGGTGACAGTAACTGCAGGGAGATGGGTACAGGTGACTGGGAACATGGTGGCTGGGGGATATTAGGGATATTAGGTTCCTTAGTGACTCCTTAGCTTTGGAGTCACTAAGGAACATGGCAGGGGGGTTGGAACGAGATGACTTTTACGGTCCCTTCCAACCCAAACCATTCTATGATTCTACGATTGTTTGAAGCAGCAGCTTAGGCACCTTGAGCCTGGAGAGCCCTGAAAAGTGGTAGCACTTTCCTTGCATAAACAGAGCTGTGGAGCAGAGTGGTTAGCCTGAGAGTTGGGTGTTAAGTGCTCTCCCTAAAGGTAGAAATACTTAGCAGGATAGATGGGGGTCAAACTTTCCTGTAAAATGTGCTGCAAGAACAACTCAGTGCTGCAGTGCTTGTTTGGAGAGGAGCTATTTCTGCCTCCTTTTGGATACTGAGAAGCTGGAGTGGTTTGTGGCTGGAGTGGAATTGTGGAGAGCAGTGATGTGGAAGAACATTATTGCTGCCTTGTGCAGTTAAGCAGTACCACTGTAGAACAGAAGGCAAGCTATCTTCTTGACAAGAGGATCCTTTTGAATCTGTCATGTTCCCAGGGAATATGGTTTTCAAGCCTTAGGAAAAAATGCACTTGTACAGAAAGAAGCAAGATCTGGACTCACTGGCAGTTCTACTCTTTGCTGTGGTTTATAGTTTTTGTCTGGACTTGGCCCCTGAGCTTCTGTATAGCAGATGCAACTCAAGCTCCTGCCAAAACAGAGTCTGCCTGAGCTTGCAAGCTACATTGAGAGTTTTAACTGGGGATATTCTTCCTACTCACCTTACTTTTTGGGGAAGATTGTGAAGTGCAGCAGTAGCTTATCTTCTCTGTTTGGGTGCATGACAGCTATTGATAAGAACAAAGTGATTGCTTTGTATTGGAAGTTATGTCCTGCTGCAGGCCTTAAACAGTGCTCATTTTAGGAAAGCCAGGGAGAATTCAAAGATACGCCTACAAGATAGATCAGTCTGAGCTGATACTGTGGAAATCCACTGGCTCTGATGATGCCTCTTCAGGATCTATGCTTGTATGTTAAAGTATCCACAGTATCTACATCAGTCTCCATCCTTCTTTCAGACTGTATCACTACAAATCTTGCAATATTGGCTGCACAGGGCTGATTTTCTGCTGATAGTGTTGCTCTTAAGGCTGTCTTGAGGGCTGAGCAAAGAAAAGAGCCTTTATCTCTCAATCTTGCTGGCAGAGTGGAACAAGCAAGAGTGATGCTTGCAGCTGTAGAGCTCAGAGTGAAGCTGACGCTCCTGTTGGCTCACAGTGACTAATCCCTAAATTAAATGATGGTTCCTCCAAGCCAAGAGCATGGAATGCTTGTTTTTCCAAGTCATGTTTCTGGGTAGTGGTAGCAGGCAGTTCAAGAGGATTGAGCTGAATTCTGGGTTCTTGCACGCCTCTGGTCTGTGCAGAGGCAGGAATGGATGTGGCTCATGTAATTCTGGAGAGATTTTTGCTTTCCTGCTAGTTTCTTCTGGCTGTCCTGGCAGCTGTATGCTGGTGAGTGGGGAGACTCCCATTTAATAGAGCTGCAAGGGAGAGTTGCTGGCATATACTTTATCTGGAAGATGGACCTGGGACTCACTGAGTACTTCAGGGGTGACTCCTGTCTGGTACCATGTAATACCTATGAAAATTGTTGTAAACGCTCTTTGCAACAGAGGAAAAAATGCTTTGCTGGAACTGATAGGGTGGCATTGTGCTTCAGTGGGTCAGACTTGCTTGTAAAGTGGAGCTGCTAAATGTGGTTGACTCACCTCTGAGTTATCCACCCAGAAAAACAAGGAGAAAGATAGTACTGTCCCGAACTGCTGGAGAAAATAAGCTTGTTTTGGTTGCATGCCTATTGCCTGTGCAGACTGGCCAAACACCTACTTTTTCACTCCTGTCCCAGTTAGGAACAGGAATACTAGCTGTAATTCTGGGAAAACCACAGTGTGGTCACACGTGTATTTACAAAGATCTCTGCAATTGAAAATGATCACCTAACTCATTCTGAGGTGCTTCTGAGCCCCCTGTGTTCCAGCTTTCTCCTGTGAAAATTGCACAGCATTTCTGTACTTCCACTGCCTCAACTGCTGCTTGGTGAGGCCAGCACCAATATGTGTGAGACATTTGGAGACTCCTGGAAAAGAAACTCAGGGTTTCTATTGTGTGTAGAGAAACCATGCTGAAGTAAACCTAATGTAGTGCTGATCCCTGGGTCTGAGTTTAGCATGCAAGGTTTCATGGACAAAAATCTAGAGAGGACTTGGCAGCTGATATTTCTCTTTCTAACAGCATTTTTTTTTTCTTAATAAAGCATGTTTTTCAAGCCATTAAACTAAAATATAACACTAAATAAAACCAATTATCCAGATTCATGTACTTCAGAGGAAAGAACTAAACTAAACTGAACGGAGTCCATGCTCCCATTAAATCCCAACACACCTTGTGGAAGGGAAAACTAGAAATGAAAGACTCCTCTTTTATTTCATAGAATAGTTTGAGTTGGACAGGACCTTTTAAAGGTCATCTAGTTCAACCCTCCTGCAAGAGCAGGGACATCTTCAACCAGAAACATTTCAAAACAGGAAGATGCTGTTACCTGGTTGAGTTAATAGTTGCTTGGATTAGGATTCTGAAGAGCTTTCTTTCTGTCTTCTTGTAAATCAAGGAGCTGCAAAACTACCTGGTCTTTTAGGCCTCTTTGTGTTGAGGGACTTAATGCCAGCATCAAACTTCTGTTCATTACTGAACACTTCCTTGGCCTCTGCTGTCTGGGCCAAAGCCACCATTAGCAGCTCTATCCCCTCAGGTTCTGCAAGGTTAACTCATAATTTATGTAAATTGCTCCAGGTCACTGCAGTGTGAGATTGATGAACTCACAGCTGCTTCTAGAACTGAAGTCACAGAGATTATATTTCTCCTAACAAAATACTGTGTGTATGTTAATGCTAGCAAGGAATTGTGTCCTGCCTTGGCTTCTATCCAGAGAAACTGGTCTGTGGTTTCCAGGATATGAGAAATTGAAGCTTAAGTTAAGATGGGCTTTGGGAGTTGGTGAGAGACACAGATCCTGTGCAGGTCTGTGTGAAGAAGCTGGTTTTGCTCTCATAACTCACAATGACCACCATCTACTTCTTTTATGTCAAGATTGTCTATTAAATTACTCATCCTGTGTTGGTGTTCCTGGCTCTATCGTGCTCCAAGGTCAGGGCGAATAAAGCTCAGGAAATGTTGTCTTTGAAGTCTCACTTAGAAGTTTATTATCTTTATCACAAACTCAGGAGATGTGAGTTCTCCCTAACAAGTCCAGAAAGTGAAGTAAAATGGTGTCTTTTCTAGGTTATTTCAGTTCTAACTATCCAATAAACAGTTGACATCTATATTATTTAGGTTTCTTAACCAGATTATGATCACCCAAAACCTGCAATGTGCACATCTTTCACCCAATTAGAGAAAATCTCACAGATTCATGAAGAAGAAGGAAGAAGAAGGTGCAAAAAGACAACTAACCTACACCCAGAATTCTCCATCTTGGCTCCCATATACCACCATACACTAAAATCTCAAATCTAAGTTTTCTACCCTGTGAGATCACACAATACTATCTAAACTACACACACGCTGCTTCTGTGTTATCACTCAATTTTTGATGCCTTTTCCAAGGTCTCAGGTCAAATGAGGTGTTTACCTGGGGGTTGGCACCCTCAAATTCAGAAAGCTCAAAGCTTTCAGCCTCCAAAGTTCCAGCAATGGTGTACATGTGCCCTACTTTGAGGCTTCTGCTAGGGGCACCAGTGTACTTTAAACAGATGGCAGGAAGTGTACAAGACAGCTCAGTGGCTGCTTGTCTTCCTCACAGAGAAGGAAAAGTGTTTGGCTGCTGCTAGGGGCTTGGTGGCAGTGAAAAGCTACCTGGGAGTGTTTCTCTCATTGCTTGCTCTTATCCAGTGCAGCAGTCCTTAAATATGGATTTGATTGTGTGTTATTTCTCACTGTTTTTGCCACACATAATGATGCTGACCAGCACTCGCTCTCCTTTAAACCACTAACACTTCACTTGCAAATACTGAAGTAACTCCACACTTCAGCTGAGACTGGTCACTGGAATGAGATGCCTCTCTTCCCCAGAACTATAGTTTTATGAGTTTCTGCTTCATTCTTTGACAACACTTCCCCTAATTCCATTTTATTATTAACCTCCTCCTTGCTGCTGCGGAGAGAGTTCAGATTTAGCCTGGCCTGGAGTATTTCTGGTTTCTCCCCAAAATCACCTGTGGGACACTGCACTCTTTGCCAGTTCAAGCAATGAGTTCATTGCTCAGGTGAAATTTGTGCAATGCTAAAGGGATCTTTTAGTGCAAATTTTCACTTAGAGTTTATTAATGTAGATTAGTAAATATTTCATAGAAAAATTTAGATTGGAAAAGACAGGATCATCAAGTACAATTTAAGCCCTTTCTTTGCTGTAAAACAAAAATATCAGAGCTGTGAGGATTTGTTGAAATTCTGAAGTGATGGAAAGCATGGCATTAAATTTGAGTGACTTTTAAAATATAAGCAACCAGCATTGTTATGTTGAGGTGATTCTTCAGACTTTTTATGAAAAGTAATTAATCTTGCCTAACATGTAGTAGATATTTTTCCCTCTACCTCTGTGGTTCCTTGTAGTCAAAGGACAAACTGAATTAGCTCGGGAAAAATGACTTCTCTCAGCTTGCAACATCTCAGAAGTCTTGAACCTGTCTCCAGAGAAGGCTTTTGGTCTCCAACTGGTATTCATTTCAACACTTGACTCACTTCAGTACCTGTATAAGAACAGTTGTGTTATGATTTTTTTTTTTTTTTAGTGCTTTTCCACATTCCAAAACCCTTTTCAACTTCATGTTTGAAACACTCAAAGACATAATTTTATTTCTATTTTCCATGCATTTTAAATTGCATTTTTTCAAATGTTCAAGGGTGCATACACTAGCAACAGGAAGTTAAAATAGCACAAGTAGAAAACACCCTGGACACATTCAGGTTTCTGATGGGTATCAGCTGTAAAATTGCTTAAATACACATCACTTTTCTCCCTTTTTGCTGAGAGAGAAACCATAGCAATGAGCTGTGTTCAGATACAGAGTAAACAGGCAAGTCTGGCTTGCCTTCTCTTAGAAACAGATAAAATTAGTGACTTCAAAACAAGATTTCCTGCTTGCTGATCCCTAAATACGATTAAGATTGATTTGAATCACTTTGACTAAAGTGGTTTCACCCTGAGCATCTTTAGCAGTATTTTTTTTAACATCTGGCCAGATGTTTGCTGTTGTCATGCCAGTGCAAAGTGACACACTGGAGATGTGCAGGCTGGGCAAGAAGCCTCCTGGCTCTTGCTGAACTGCTAGTCCAAGATCTGTAGCAGTTCTTTTCCAACCAGAATGTACTAGGGAGCCTGAGAAGGGGTGATGGTGATGGTGAGGTTTTCTTTCTTCCCTGAACATGAGTGGGCATGTAGATCACCTGATCCCAAACACAGCAGCTACTGCACCCTACTGCCTTTCAGTATCATGGAAACACTCCAGCCCAAAGTGGAGTGAAGTAAGGAAGACAATGAAATTCATGGTCAGCAGATGCAAGTTAACTCTGCTTTGGACACCTGCTTGATCAAGCTTGTGTTTCAGCCTGAAGGAGGGAATTGCTTTTGTCCCAGCTATTGTACATGCCAGATTTGGATACCTTAGTGTCAGGTAACAGAATGTTGCCATCTCTTTTTTTTTTTTTAATTATTTAAATTTTTTTTATTTTTCCTCCCCCCTCCTTCTGGTTAAGGTCTCTTCCATCAGAAGCCACAAAAGCTCTCATCTTATAAATGCAGGAAACCCCAGACGTGGAGCTCATGGGGGGATCTGTTGATTACCTTCTCTAAGCATTTCTCTGTCTTCTGCAGTGGATTAGGAATCTCCAGATCACCACAGCTGCATTTTTTATGTGGACAATCCACTAATGTGATTACTTCCTGGGCATTTTTCTTGATGGAAAAGCTGAATTTGTTTCCTTTTGCTTGTACTAATGCATGTCTGCAGATGTGCTCTGAATGGAAGGTTTATCACATCCAGATGAAAAATAACCAACCAGCTCCCTGAACCAGTCCACAGTGCCAGCAATCCCTTAATCATTGCAGTACAATTTGGAAGAATGATTTAGGAATTGGTATGAGCAGCTGGACATGAAGGTTGCTGTAGCTGACCCTGCTGCTGAGGAAAACAGCCCTATGCTGCTCCACAGAGTAAATGAGGTCACTCTTGTTAACCAGTGCAGCCTTGAAGAAAACTTTTGCCAGTGTGGAGTTCCACAAAGTCTAGGGGTGTATCAAGTGTTTAAAAATGTTTTGCTTCACTCACAGTGGAACTGCATCCTAATGAAAGTGCTGTAAGATATAATGCTGTGTATGAAGCAGCCATGCATTCTGAGTTTGATCTGTGCAGACTTGAGACATCAGCCTTACCTCCTTGTCTCAGACCAGGAAAAGACAGGTTTTTTAAGGCCATAGCTGCCCAGCAGAAGAGGCTAAGACTGAAGAGCCTGAAGAGGTTTTCCAAAAGTCACCAAGGGTTTAATTACAAGTAGGGTTACACTCTGAACGTGCAAAACTTGTGTCTAAATCCCTCGGAGCATGTTTGGGATATGAAGATGTGTTCAGGGTAGAGTCCTGCCCAGTGTTATCAGATCCAGCAATCCCTTTGCCTATGTAGGACATGTCTGTGTGCCAGCACACGTCTTGCAGCTGCAGTTAAATGCGTCAGAGCTCATAAATGCTGCTGAACCAGTGCAGAAGTGCCTGTACCCACTCCAGGCTCTCTGATTTAGGGATCACTGCAGGCAGAGGCACCCTGTCTTTACCTGTCCACATGCATATATCCCATGTGTGAATGTGAACTGAATCCCAAACCTTGTTGGTGGTCAATTGCTAGAATGAGACAAAGGTTTTGCCTTTGTCTTTGTTGATTAGAGTTTGAAAGTGAAGAGAACTCTGATCTCTTGGGGACAGTGACCTCATTAGGTGTTTTCTGCCTTTTCCTTTTTGGTGGTAAATATTCGTGTTTCAAAACAAAGCTATAGTTGTTGAACAACCTAAAAGTTTTTATTTCTTTGTGTCTGCTGCTTTCTTGGCTATGAGATGATTGATCCATTCAATAAAATGTGTCACTAAAGCAAACTAAGAGACAGGAGACAAACAAAAAGTTATATTTACTGAAGTAGGTTTTGAAGCAGATGATGCAGCCTCATCAAAATCCTAGATGTAGCTAGAAGCTGCTGTCTTGCAGTGGGCAGCTGATTAACAGCTACTTGAGTAACAAGGGTTGGTTAAACTCTTCTCAGACAACATTACCAGAATAATATTCAGGAGTATAGGTAGAGGTATTCTGTGATTCAATTCCAAAGCTAATGTTAAATTCCTGCTACAGTTTCCCCTTTGCCCAGCTTGTATATCAGTTCTGGAGTGCACCATATCTCTGTTCTGTCTTTGTCAAAATGTATGGATATCAGAGAAGTTGTGTCTGCAGTGACAGTGGGCATGGCAGTGGGGTAAGACATGAAAGCATTGGGTATCAGTGCTGGACTACATCAGAAACCAAAGTCATGGGTTGGTCATTGAACTCCATGTGTTTAAGTCACTAGACCTGTATCCTCATGAAGGAGAATTGTCTAAAGGCTGTGGAAAATAGGTTGACTGTGACACAGCCTCTTTGGTCTGGTATGTGACACTCCAAGGTGATCCCATAAGGCAAGTAATCCAACTCACTGCATGGCTTTGAGGAGGCCTTGAATCAGAGCCTTCAGAAACAAGAAAAAGTTCAAAAATCCTCCATGTTTTACTTGGGTCCCATTATGCTGCTGCTTCCATGTATTGTTTCCCTATTGCAGCTGGCAAAATATTTCTATGTAAAAAGAAGTGTTTTGTCCAACCTTCCTGCCCTCCTGTACAGCTTTGCAGCACATGTCCAACTTTCCTGCCTTCCTGTACGGCTTTGCAGCACAAAGCCTGACATTGTAAGCGTGTTTGCAGAGGTAAGTGATAACTTCACAAACACAGGCTTGAAGTATTGCTGCAAAAATCACATAAGATTGTACATTAAAAGTGAGTGAGACAATGCAGAAGGTGGTTCAGGCTTGGTTTGGTAGAAGGAGTTGGCCTGGCTACAGTGCCAGAGTTTTGCCAGGGCATTTTGTCCCTGAAGGGACACTTAGAGTAGGTAGAGGTTGTCAGGGTTGGTCCCCAGGCTCTCTGAAGATTAACTGGATGTCTTTGGCAACCTTTGGTCTGCTTCTCAAAGTCCTTACTCTGCAGGTGTTTATGACATGGGATCTCTGTGTGTGGTTCCTGCTGGAATTGTAGGCTGTGTGAAGTGGCTGGGATAGCCTCTACAAGGTGGGACACAACAATAGCTCCAATCAGAGCCAGGCTGTGGGAACATGATGTTGAATGACCTCCTTGGCCTTTGGGGCTATTCTCATGCTCTTGCAGGCATCTATGTCATGCAGACCCTCTGCAGTGTGTTCACAATTCACTGGCTATTTTGCTTCAACTACAACTGATGAAAGGCCTTCCCAGAGACTTCCTTCTCTAGCAGTTGAACTGTTTAATATTGAGCAGAAGCTGTTCACAATTAAACTATCGCTGTGTTCTTGCTGATGTGGCTTCTCCAGGATTGTTCCCACTTGACATTCTTATAAAATATAGTCATATCTTTGTGGTCCTCTGGTTTTACTGAAGGAGTGCTCTAAGCTGTTTTGGTCACCCCACCTGAGACAGGAGCTGTGATGTGGAGCCTGTTCCAGCCCAGAACACTGTCATCCCAGGAGCAGCTACCCTGGATGCAGTGTTTTTGGTTGATAAAAACTGCTTTTGCACTGTTGGCTGTCATTCCTTTGCCACAGGAGTTTTCTCATTATAGATCAAGCCCCTAAGCATAAACATTCTATGGAAAAAGGGCTCTGGTTACACTGACAGTACCTTGGATTGTAACACCCTCTTCTTTTCTGGTCAGCTGAGCACTATATGCAGTGGTTTCATCTGTTTTTACTTATGGAGGCATCAATCAGTGTGAAACTGTATTTTTAATACAAATCTGTAAATAATATAGATAGAATACCATGCACTATTGGGTGGAGGTTTTGTAATAGAAGGTTTGGTTTTTTATTCACAGCCCCCTCATGCTTCTAGGTTTTGTGTCTTTGCTGCAGGGTTGAAGTTGAGGGGGTGCTGCATGCTGTGACAGTTGGCCAGGGAACACATGTGGGATGAGATTGGCACTCATGGGGAGCTGGGAAGCACTGTGCCACTTGCATATTTGCCAGATTTCTGGGAAAAAAATATCATTAGTTAAGCAATACTGATATTTAAGCATTCCTCTTCATTTCATAGCCCTTCTGAATAGGAACAGTTTAGATAGGGCCCCTCTGTGAAGCTGCCAGCTGCTGCAGGAAGCTAAGGCATAATTATTAATGATTTTTTCAGCCATCAAGGTGGCAAAGGCAAAAATACAATTTTCCAAGACATTATCAGGCCCACTCTGCAGAGAATAGGTGGCTTAAGGGTATGCAGTAGCAGAGAATCTCTGGAGTCTTGATTTCAGCTTCTGTGGGACAGGCCTTTTTCTATATTTAAATCTGAGTGAGGCTAGTGGATAAAAACAAATTCCTGAGAGAATCTTGGAGCAAACACATGTGCTGCTGGAGGTGCACAGTCACTATTGCCATGTTACCCTGATCACACTGAGCTGGGCTGGGGTCCCAGCTGGCATCACTGTGTACATGTACATCTCCTTGACCCTGCTCCTTTCCCTGAAAAAGCCAGCTCAGAAAGAAGATCTGTTGCTGAAGGGTATCAGGTACCTGAGCCCTTTTCCAAGACAGCAAAGCAGGCTCCAGCGATCCAGCTAACGGCAGCCAACATGCTTTGTGTTAATCTGTGCTTGAGTTGTGTGTTGGATGCTGGCCAGAACGTTCAATCCGTCACATAATAAGGTTTTTTCATGCAGTTCATTTGTTCCTTTTTATCCCTTGATTTGGAGACCAGCCCTGATGCACGTTGTACTGGAGGGATTTATGTGCTCAGTGCCTTGGAGAGGTGTACTTGCTTCAGTCTTTTCTTGAAGGCAAGAAGATGACAAGCTAGGTCTCACTTCTGACCTCCTTTCAGAAAGATTGTGTTTCAAACGTACCAAATACCCAGTTGCTGATATACAAACTATTACTGGGGAGAGTTTGTGTTTGGTCTGGTGGAATTTCTTGGCTGCAAGAAGCTTCTGTTATTAAAACTTCTTTTGTTTCAAATCGTAACACAGAAAGCCAACATTTGTACGTGGTTTATTGAGATGAAATGGTATAAAACATGCACATGGAAGAATGCTGAACATTGTGGCATCAATGTGATAATGCTGCAACAAGAAATTGATGTTGAAATTAATTTAATGATATATTGGAACTCATTGAAATGTTTTTCATAACACATTGAGATAAAGTAGGCGAGTTCCTGCAATACACTTCATTTTGGATAAACTATTTCCTATCAACAAAGCCACTTCATTTTTTTAAACCAGACTACTTGTAGTTCAGGGGGAGTTGTGAACCCAGCTTGCCTTAGCCCTGAGCTGTGGCTCTCTATGTTAAGCATAAAATCATCATAGAATTTGATTTGGGTTGGAAGGGACCTTACAGATCATCCATTTCCAACCCCCTGCATGGACAAGGACATAGTCCAAAAAGATGGAGGTGATTGAATTGGTAGGACTAACCCACGGCTGAATATGACAGTGTATAATTCCCTCACTTGGCTACCCTATGAAAATGACTGGCCCACGTCAACTCTGGGAATCCAGCAGGAATTATTCCCGTTTCAGCACTGCATTCATCACTGTCCTGGTCCAGAAATGATGCTCCCACCCTCACCCTGAAGTTGAGTCCTTGAGCGAAGCGCCGCGAAGAACAGCAGAGAGCCTCCTTAAGAGAGAAGAAAGGGGAGGAGAAAGCGTCTCTCTCTGGGCATAGCAACCCCACCTCCCGGTTATTTCATCTTCCTTACAAGGCTACAGCCAGAAGCTTTCCTCTGCGCCTGGGTCCCTTAAAAGCAGGAGAGCAAAGCCCGAGGATCCCGGTGGAGTGCAGCCGGCATGTGGGGCTGACAGGGATGGGGAAGGAGGCGCTGGCATGAGCCCCGTGGAAAGCTCAGCAAAGGAGGCTGGTGCTCTCCTGAGGAGTATGACAGTAACCTAGGAATCCTAAACCAGGTGTCCAGTGATGCAGATCTTCTAAAGAAACATGAAACCAAACCCAAAACGAAATCACTGAGGGGGCAAAAGTGCAGCATGAGAGGTAATTATATTTTTCCTTGGGCAAACTGAAGTAACTGGCTGTATTTTGTTTGAAAACCGTCATTGTTAAGTAGGTAGGTGTCTGAAACTGCAGACTGAAAAATTCATTTATTAACATCTAAATAAAGACTGGTCTGACTGACTTCAAAAGCAGCACTGGGTTAAAAACTCAGATCAGCAGATGAATTCAGGTGCCTCTTGAAGAAATTTTTATGTTTCTCTATAGGCATTCACAGCTTAAACCTTTTCAAAAATCTAATTTTCTGTTTTGCTTTCTCTGCTATTACTAGATGTTTTCAAGTAGCCGTATGCATGTTGTTTTGGGGAAAAAGTGTGGCACATCCATAACCTAAACTGAGAATATGTCTCAGAAAACTATCCCCATCAAGACATTTCAAATTCTCCCATAGCCTTGTTCTTGCAATAGTGCCATTTCTTCAGAAAGATCCATGACCTACTGAGCTGGAATGTCTGTTGACATCTGGTTGAGGTTACTGTAACTGGTATTTGGGGTTCTTTTTTTTTTTCCTTCAGTTTAATTGAAACAAGCTGAGATTGTCTGCACATTCTGTGAAGTGTTTCCATGCTCTGACTGTCTAGTCTCACTGATGGGTAATTCTAGAACTGCCAAATCTGAATGGGAAAAGAGGAGACACCTCAAGAGTTCGAAACTGCAGCCCTTCTGTGGACTATGCTGCCAGGGATAGTCAATGACTGAAAGATGCAAGACTTTTCCCCCTGTCTGTAAGATGGACCAAGACAAATGTTTTGCAAATGTGATTCTTCATCATAACTGTATTCTTGAGCTTCTGATTTACATCTTTGCAATGCTAGATGACTTACAGATGCTTTTATTTACCAGCTAAAATGAAAAACTGGCCTGTGGAGAAGAGCTGCTGGGAGTTCTGACAGACCTTGAGGCCAGAGGATTACTAGACACCTCCTGCAGATTCTCATCCAGGGCTTTGGCTCAGCCTTGCAGTCAGTGCATGCAGCGCTGTGGGTTCAGCAGTCGAGGATGGAGGTGCTACGTCGTTCCTCAGTCTTTGCTGCAGAGGTGATGGAGGTTTTTGACAGGTCTCCCACTGACAAAGAGCTTGTGTCCCAAGCCAAGGCTCTCTGCAGAGACTACATAAACTCAAGGCTGATTCAGGCAGGTGTCAGCTGGAGCAAACCCGAGTACAACGCCCCAGTGCCTGGGGGTAAGCTGGCCGAGGTGTCCACCATACTGCTACGACTGGGTGAGTCCTGCTGGGGTGGGGAGAACTCAGATTGGATGGACCAATTTGGACCAGACTAAGCCTTCTGGAAGAAGCTTTTCATGTGGTGATACAGAGGTTTTATTCTCTGCTTTCGGCATTTATTTTGGTTTTGGTGATCTTCACTGAACAGCTCCTTTGCTTGAGTTTCCTCAGTCTCTTGGAGCACTGCTCAGCACAGGGTTTTTGCAAAGTTGCCTTTTTCTGAGGACCTTTGTGCAACAGCACAAAATCACAAAGCAGTCTAAGAAAGCCCAGCAGCAAACTGATTCTGTATGCACAGGTCTCCAGCTGTGTAACAGTTCTCATAGTACTTAGAGCAGTATTTCTCATCTGGGCATTTTAACCAATCTTGCAGTATTTTCTCCAGGGTGACTTGGTTGCCACAATGCATCTGACATCTTCTAGGACACTGTTACTGCTGGACTTGGGCTTCAGCAGTAGCTCACCCAGCTTTAATTTGGGGGTAGTTGCTTGGAAAATGTGTTTTTGGAGATTTTATAAAAGCTGCTTTTTAATGACAGTGTGTTTAATTTTCCTTTGTCTACCTTAGTTACTCAAGGACCTGAGTTTTCCTGCTTCTTGCTGGAGCAAGGAGTTGGTTGATATTTGGTGTATGCTGCCATTCGGTGCCACCCTCACAGCACAGCAGCTATGGGGACTTCAGGGAGAGCAATTTGAAGGTCATGCTTGGAGGCTGTGACATAAAAATATGCTTTAGAGGAAAAGAACACCCTCTTAATGTTAACATTAGCCTGGTCTTTGTTATGGGTTGTGTAGCGTCCTGTGTGCTCAAGTCTGGCTGTTTGTCATTTGGGAACCCAACACTCTTATTCTTGGAAGTTGTTTCCAACATCCCTCTCTGCCTGCAGGCTGGTATATTAGTTCACATCTGGCGTGGAAACTACCACCAGCATTTGCATCTGATTTAATTACATCAGGGTTCAGACAGGTCTGCTGAAGTAAGCATTAGCTGGGCCTAACAAATCAGGACCAGGACTGGTGTCTCCCACTTTCTCCCCTTTCTACCAGTTTGACATTATCCTAAGTTTCTTTTTAGAGTATAGCTGTCTTTCTTTTACCTGACTTTTTTTTTGATTCATTCGTTTTCACTTTTTCTTTTCTATGCTGATTTTGCTTTTGCTTTTGTTTCCAGTGATTGTTTGGTCTTTGGGGGAATATTTTTTGGTTCTTCTGTCAATCTCACTGTCTATTTGTACTCCCTTTCTTCTCTGCCTGTGTTGGGGGTTGAGATTTATGTGCTTTCAACCCAAAATTCTGTGGGTGGCCAGGAACATGTTAAAGGGCAAGCAGGTGGCACACTGGATCTGAAGGCGTCTCCTGGGTTGTCCAGATGGAAAGATTTGGCTGGTAGTCCCAGCAACTTGGTGCCTTCTCTAAACAAATCTGTTTGGAGAGCACCATTTGGTACCCTTGCAACCAGAAAGGTGAGCACTCCTCTTCTTTAAGACAAAGAATAGTTTCTGTCCTGTTTCTTTAGAAACTCCACTTGTCACATGGCCCATGCCTTTCTTTTCGCCTTTGTTGCTCTCACCAGCACAAGGCCAGCTGGTATCCAGGCACCTGCCAGGAATGGTAATCCTTAGCCACTTTAAAACTGCAACAAGCAAGACCAGTTTTTTCCTTCATGATAGTGCTGAGAAGCCTGTGGAGATGGGAAGTTGGAGTATTTCCTTGCCCATTCTGATGAACTGCCTGGTGGGCCAGCAGAAGTCCTGGGCACAGGCAATGCTGTTGGAGGTCATAAGGGAGGGAGACTCCATCAGCTCAGTGAGGCTTAGCAGCTAATTAGGGCAATTAATGAGTCAGACATGGTAAAACCTAATGGTGTAGCCAAATGAGGCACCCCAGACCAACTGGCTGTGTCTGTCTAAGCATGGTTTATCTGAACTTGTATTCCTCTGGCCAAGGCCCAGGAAGGTGCCCTTTGACCACTGCAAGGAGATTCTGTATGTGGAAACTGTCACTGCTGCCCTGCTAATTCCTCTATAACCACTGGAAAAAGGAGGAGAAGTCCCCCAAATTGCTCTAAATGGTGCAAAGTTGAGCATCAGAACAAGGAGACCAGCACCAGTGTATCGTGCCACAGGAGAGGTCCTGGGGTTGCTGGGGCAGGGAGGTTCTCCAAGCATGGGAATGCTTTCCTGTGCTTTCCTTCCCCAGATGCTCCTGCATGCCCTGTGCCTTGCTGCAGAACAGGGCATGTGTGCCTCCAACCAAACCCTGATCTCATCTGGGGCCTCCAGGCACTGCTTGTTAGAAGTTGTAGCAGTGGCAGGCTACCAAGTGCTGATCCCAGCCTCCTGTTCCTCCCTCTCAGCTAGCAGGGCTATCCCCATTTCCTTACATTTACCAGGAAGCCTGTGTGCTGCCTGTGAGGAGAAAACGGCTGTTGAGTAGTCCAAGTAAGGTTTCCTCTTATCAGGGCTGACCATGTGTTGGCAGGTTTCCTCTTGCTGTCAAACAGGGACAATCCCATACTCACAAAGGGCTGGGAGAGCTCAGCTGTGCAATTCTGTAGAGCTGGGGTTTGCCTGTGCTGAGTGCCAGGTAAATGAATTAAGGGTCAGTGGTTAATGGCTGTATAACAAGATCCTGATTGCAGTGACATCTTCCTTTTTACCTCTCATATAAATGAAATTTTGAGGAAGATCAGTTGCCCTCTGGCTGGGCCACCTGGGTCTTGCAGTGGGATATAAAGCTGTTGGGATAACTCTTTCTCTTCCCAGAGCTCCCTTGTGCAGGAGAAGAGGACAGTGATTTAATCTAAATCTAAGCCAAAAAGGGCTCTCTGTGCACAAAGGGCCTTGGTCCCATGTTGTGTTTGCATTGTGTCATGCTCCTACAGCAGCTGTGCAACCTTCATTAAATATCCATGAACCTCTACAGAGAGAGAAATTCCTTGGAAACTGGGCTTTATTAATTCTACTGTTCAAAAAATGGTTTGTTTTGCTACAAAGGAAAAGCTTTCCTGTTTCCCAAGCTCCATGGCTCAGTCCTTTGGGAGGAGGTTCTCTGCTTGTCCTTGGTATTTTTGTCTAGGTTTCCAGCTGGCCTAACACCTCCTGCCATTTCCCAGCTGGGCAGAAAGCACTCTGGAAGTGAAAGCACACAGACACCCTGCTGCTGAGCGGTCAGCCGTGCAAATGAACATCTCTTTAACGATTTGGAGGAGAGAAAGAACTCCAGATTGACTCTCAAGTGCCTGTGTGAGCATAAAATAGCTGAGAGTCTCTTTGTTTAATTAATGTTGTGCAGCTCAGGGTGGATCCTTGGCTTTCATCAGCCTTCAGCATTCTTGAGTTGCTCTCTTGCACTTGAGGCGTTTTTGTACAAGCCTGATGGGGTGCTGAGGAAGGGCGTATCTCTCAAAAGCTTACATGGATGGATATGCTTCCTTCTCACTTCTGAAATAAAATGACATGGCTTTGCTTATCTGAGGCCTGTCTCCTGTGTTGGAGGAAAGGCAGGCAGCCAGCCTGGGAACAGCATTTATGTCAGGGATTACTGCAGCCACACCACTGGTACAGGGCCACCGCCTGCCTCTTTTCCCTTTAGAAGTCCCAGGGTGCACATGGCAGGGAATTGCAACTAAACAGACCCGAGCACTCTGCTCCTGCCTAAACTCAGGTGTAGCTGGGGCTCAAGCTCTTTGCCTGACGGCATCCCTGGAGCGACCCCAGCTGTAATTGCTCCGTGGTGAGAGCAGCGTCGGTGCTGACTGCCGTCTGTCTGTCCGCAGGGGATGAGCTGGAGTACATCCGCCCCAACGTGTACCGGAACATCGCGCGGCAGCTGAACATCTCCCTGCACTCCGAGACCGTGGTGTCCGACGCCTTCCTGGCCGTGGCCGCGCAGATCTTCACCGCAGGTACGGGCTGCACACACGCGTGCACAAGCAGGGCTGCGTGGGGAGGAGCAGGATGCAGCCACCTCTCTCGGAGAAGCCGTGTTTCTGGGATAGCCTGTGAGGTGGGGCTTTGCTTTCTGAAAGGGCTGTTGGGCAGTTTGGCGGCGTGCCCTGCTTTAATGATTTAATGACGGCTCCTCTGTGCTGTCTTCTGGCAGGGAAGTGTCCCGGGTTGTAACATCCTCCCAGTAGGTTCTGCCTCATTCTAGAAGGCACCTCCTGCCCTTCCTCGTTAGGAGGTGGTTGTTACCTCATTGCACAGGGAGGTCACTCATTCCAACCTTATATGCTCACCATTGGCAACTGCAGAAGATTCATTGCTTGGGAGTCTCCCTTGTTCCAGCTCATGCTGCTGATGCTAGGAGCCAGGATCAGCTCATCACAAGAGAGCTCCTCTCCTGGCTTCCTTTCCCACAGCAACACCCAGAATTGCAATGGGACCTGCTGTTTCTCCTTTCTCATGCTGGGGAAGTCTTGGTCCTTAAGGCTGTTCCAGATGAGCAGGTGCTTTGAGCTTTCTCCCTACTTAGATGTGAATGTTCTGCTGCTGCTGTTAGACTGGTTCCAGAGATGATGGTCAAAAGCAAAAATATGCCCTGTGCTGTGTTCAGCTTTTCCTGGAAACAATCCCTGCCCACAACTGGAAAAGCAGCCTGTGAGAAGTGAGGGAAGAGAAACCTTTTAGAAAGGTTTATGTCAGGCAGGTTCTGACACGGTTATAGGTTTTCTGCAATGTCTTCTTGTGTCTGTGGAAGGGATATTAAATGGGGGGTTCTGGAAAAAAAAAAAGAAAAAAAAAGAAAAAAAAAAACCAACAAGCTAAAGAAAACAACTTGCTAGCAGCATAGCAGTTTGAAACCACTGGAACCAGTGACAATAGCATGGTGTCACAGGGACTCTTCTCACTTTGGCAATAGTTGCTACAGGATAGAAGTCCAGGTTTCAGTTGTACTTTCAAATAGGCTAACTCACTCAAAACCTTTTAGTCCTCACAATCAGCTGTGCTTTCTCTGGAACCACTGATATTCTGGAGAAGCCTTGACATGCAGAAGGTCTGAAGGGCTGTGGTGGAGAGCACAGATCCTTCCCAGAATCAGAACAGATGGCAAAATAGATCTCTGAGAGAGACTGCCCAAGCAGGGCTTCTGGCAGTTTGAGCAGGGCAGATTTTACTCCCTGATCTAGGGAAATTGCTGCTGTGTCATTGGAAGTGGATGGAATTGGACTGTGTGGCTGCTACTGCAGCCCTCAACAGCCTCTCAGAGCATGCCTGGGTTGCAGCTTGCCTTTGGCTTGGGAGGGCCTGTGAGCTCAGAAAGCAAGAGCTGGGAAAGTATGGCAGGAATGTCTCAGTGTGGCTGTGTACAAAGTGCAGGTGGGCTGTCTTGTCGCTTAGTGCTGAGCTTTGCTGGTGACCAGGCTTAAAGAAAAACCATGTCAGGCTGGCAGGCTCAGGTGCAGTTTGCACTGCAGGTGAGTAGGTGGTCTTAAACACTACAGCTGACTGCATTGGGACTGGCCCACCTCCAGAGCTGAAGTGACACAGAGAGCTAAGCCAGGAATGCTGCAGGTGGAGCAGACTGTGTGTGCTGTGATGCTGGGGAGAAAGCCTGCTGCCTCCTGGGAGTTGTGCTCTCAGTGTGTATTGACAAATTCACAGAGAGCTGCCTTTTTTTTGCCTTTTTTTTTCTTGTGTACTCTTCAACTTCTCAGCTCAGGAGCAAAGTGTGTGGGTAGTTTAAAATTAAAGTAGAAGACATATCTCATAGTTCTAAACCTGGGTTTTCAGAGTATTAAGAATAGATTCTGGACTCAGCCCTCTGAGGCTGACAATGCTGGAGGCTTTGGACTCAAGCTCTGCTGACAGTGCTGCCCCTCCTCCTGAGCCACCCTGCTGCAGAAATGCCTGGTGGTGTGCTGGTTGCACAGGGGCTGATTCAAACCTTCCCAGAGCTCTCCATACTCTGTTCTTAATTCTTTCTCATCTCTGCTGAGAGTTGTGTATTTAATTGCTTGGATCATCTTGTTATTGTAATTTCTCCTAGGTAGAAGGTTGCTGAGTGGCGGAGGGGTAGGAGCTTGCTGTTTTTTAACATTCCTGGATCCCACTGCAGTCTCAAAACTCAGCATTCAACAATAAATCCAGCAAACTGGAGTTGGCTGTAGCAGCCAGACATTCATTCCTTTTTTTTTTTTTTTCTTTTTTTCATAGTTTAGAGGAAGGAGGCTCTTATTGAGCAAAGGAAACCAGACACTCAAGTTCAGTCTGAGTTTTCATGCCAATTACTGAGTTTAATAAGAAAACAACCTGACACTACAGTGCATAGACAGCTTGGGGAGCCCCACTAGTCACTTACAATGCCTTTCCAGCAAGGAAGCAGGGGATTTTGACCCTTTTTTTGCTGGAGGGGTTTTCTCCTTAATCTTTTACATGTCTGTCTTCCACATTCTGGTCTGGTTTTGAGTCTTCACAGTGTAGTTCTGTCTGTGTTCACTTCCTGTCCACACTGTCTACAAGTCTTCACTAAGCTCAAAACTGCCCTTAGCAGCCTGTTTTGATGCCTCTTCTTTCAGTGAAGAAATTTTTATTAATACCAAATCTAAACATCACCTGATGCAGTTTGGGGGCCATTTCCTCTTGTCTCATGGCTTGTCATCTGGGAGAAGAGACTTTAGGCCAAAGCTGTATTTTGTTCCCCTGTTTCCAAACAACTCATTAGTTGTTTAGAGTGAGGAGACCCTATCTGTGTGGAGACAAGCACTGCAGAGCCCTGATCTGCCTTTGATGGTAAAGGATCTGCAACAGCATCATCTCTGTGATGTTACCACTAGTTCTCATGTGTGGCCAAAGCTGCTCTGCAGGTAGCAGGAGACTTTCCCCTGACTTGAACAAGCTTTGGTTTGGGGCCTGGATGAGCTGACATTTACCTTAGATTTTAAAACAAATTCCAGAAGGAAGAGGTCACTTGGTGGGAAAACAGAAGTAGAAAAGGGAGAGGCATTTTCCTTTCCTAAAGGAATCAGTTCTGTCCTGTTAGTAAGAGCAGTTAGGCAAAAGGGCTTTTTAAAAGCTTTCAGCCTGGTTTTTGCTGGGTTTGGCTTTTACTCAAGAGTGCCTGGGCTGAAGTGTAACAGGAATGCAGGGTTAATGCTTTCTGAGGAGAAAGCACTTTCCCTACAGGAGCAAATGGATGTAGATGGTGGCTGATGCCATTGACACACTTGAAGGATGGGAGGACCTCTGGAGGGACCTGGACAAGCTTGAGAAGTGACCCATTGGAATCTCGTGAGGTTGTACAAGGCCAAGTGCTAATGCTGCATGTGTTGAGGCCCCCACCAGGATCAATCCAGACTGGGAATGAACAGATCAAGAACAGCCCTGGGAGAAGGACTTGGGGGTGCTGGTGGGTGAGAGCTGGACATGCCCCAGCTTGTACTGGGACCCAGAAACCACTCATATGCTGGGCTGGTCCCCCAGTGTGGGCAGCAGGGGAGGGGGAGATCCTGCCCCACTCAGACCTGTCTCCAGCCTGAGAGTCCCAGCACAGAAAGGACGTGGAGCTGCTGGAGAGAGTCCAGAGGAGGCACCAGGATGATCAGAGAAGTGATGGAGCAGCTCTGCTTGGAGGAAAGGCTGGGATTGTTCAGCCTGGAGAAGAGAAGCTCCCAGTGACCTCACTGTGACCTTCAAGTCCCTGAAGGAGCCAACAAGGAAGTTGGAGAGGGACTATTTACAAGGGCCTGGAGAGACAGGATGAGGGGGAATGGCTTCATACTAACAGGTAGTAGGTTTAGGTTCAATATTAGGAAGAAATTTTTCCCTAGGAAGGTGAGGCCCTGGTACAGGTTGCTCAGAGAAGCTGTGGCTGCCCCATCCCTGGAAGTGTTCATGGCCAAGTTGGATGGGGCTTGGAGCAACCTGGGATAGCAGAAGGTGTCCCTGCCTGTCAGAAATTGGAAAAAGTAATCTGGAAAAACATCTTAGGATGCTTGGAATGTGTGGTAGGGGGTGGTGAGATAGTGCTTTGCTGTGGTGAGGTCGTGCCCTGCCCCCTGTACCCCCAACCCTGCAGTGTCTGTCTGCCATGGCACACTGAAGGCAGCCCCCCAGTGCTGCCTGAGCCAGTCCCTGAGTGTCTGAGACACTGCAAATCCCACCTAGGAGGAAGGCTCAGGCTGGGCCAAAGCTTGAAGAGGCTGGACCACAAGGCACATTGTCCTTTAACCCTACCTTCATTTTGGGGTTTTACATCACTGGAACCTCGGAGTTGGTAGCTATATGTCTGTTTCTCTATATCTTTCTTGTCTTTCTATTTTTCTCCCTTTCTTCTTCTCTCTTCTCATGGAACATTAAGTGACATTGAATGGGTTTAAAGGTTTTCTATGTTCAGTGGGCTAAGTCTATGCAATGGTAAGTGATGTTATATTGCATTTACTCTTTTGCCACTGTTCCTTTATTTTCTATAGTTTACCATCAAACTTTCATGTGTTTTTTACCTCTTGAAAATTTCTGGTTGGGATTTTCTCCTTTGCATCTATCCAGAGCAAAAGAACCTTGGTTTTAACCCTGGAATTAAGTGACTGGGGTGTAACACTGCCCATGACAGGAGATTGGAATGAGATGAATTTTGAGTTCCCTTCCAACCCAGACGATTCTGAAATGCTGTTAGAAATGCATCCTGCTGCTCCCTCATCACTTAGGCCTTATGACCTGATCTTCCTGCCTTGTGCACACCCCTCTCAGCTTTTCTCTCCACCAAAGCCTGTTCTGTCTGGCTGTATTCTCCCAGCTGTTGAAGGGTAGCAGTGGATCGTGTTTCTTTAAGGTCTGGTTTGTGAGCAGGACTTTGATGCTGAGTGGAGCAGAGGGAAGTTTATTTGAATAACCTCAGGTATTGTGGTGCCCTGAGACTGCACAGTCCTGTCTCTTGGCTTCTTCATCTCTCCCCTGGGGCAGACAAACTCATATGAGCAGGAACACTTTCAAGAGCATTCCTCTCCTGCTAATTCATTTTACCCTGGGCTCAGCAGTGTTTACATATCTTCAGCTCCATGGCTGGCCTGAAGAGTCCAACTTGTATTTCTTATTTTTTATAACGCCTTCTAAGCAGCCCTTCACTTTTTCCATATCCTTTTGTTCCATGTCTGTGAGCAGAGCTTTCTCTCTTTTGACCATTCCTTTTTGGACCAGCTTTCCATTCCCTGTTGTTGTTAGCTTCTGTGCATGTTAATCCACGCAGTGGGAAGCTGTGAATGGATTGTCTTGCTTGGTGATGAGTGCCTGTTTTACCCAGCGTGGATGACAGCCAGGCCTTTTGAGGAATTTGGAGCAAGCCAGTGTGGTTTTGCTTCTCATGTGCACTGGCCAGATGGAATTCCAGCTTGTGCTGAGATGCATCACACTAGTGTCACTTTGAACTGGCCTGGACATCATGGAGAACAGAGGCACTGCCCTCTCAGTAACTGTGCTCCTCTGCTCCTGCCAAGGGAGTCCTTGAGAGAGAAAAGTTAGAGGAGCTGGTGTCCTGGGAAAGTGCAGAGGAGGGATGCTGGGCCATGTTCCCCTGCCCTCTCCTGCCTGGGGCTGGATGAGTGCTGAGCCCTCCTGGAGCACAGGGAGCACAGCCACAGATGTGGCCCAGGTGTTGGAGATGCCTGCTCTTCCCTTGCTTCCTACAATATCTAGTGGGAAGGAGAGCATAAGCTGTGCCCTGCTGTTGTGAGTGAGAAGCCCAGCCTGCTGTCTCCATCTTCTGCCTCCAGCAGTGGTAAGGACTTCAGACAAATGGAAATCAGGAAGGGATTTCCTCCTCTCCCTCCCCCATGGACTGACTCTACTAGAAACAGGAAAGGGAGACTGAAGGATTGGTTTGACCCTTCTGGGTATGCTCTGGAAAGAGGATGTGACCCCTGAGCCTTCCACATCCATCACCATTATAAGAGTTATCCAAGAGCTCTTTCTGCTGTGAAAAGGAGAGGGGTTCTCTCCATGTGCCAGGGAAGCACTCACCTCGTCCAAGAGCTGCAGCAGGTACCACTATGGAACAATTTTGGCAGGGAAGCTGAAGGGCTTCCTCTCCAACCTCTCTGGACTTACATGCCTTATAGCAAACTATTCCTGTGCTGGGGAAGCCATGGATCTCTTGAGCCTCTATCTTTCACAGGTTGTGTTTACACATTTCTTCTATTGGAAAGGGAAACTTGCATTCAAAACAAAGTTAACCAGGACTGGAGCTGTCTTTCTGTACCAGAGTGACTTTAGTCCTGTCAGTCTTTGTTACTGCCATGTAAATATCTCAGAGCTAATGGACTTGTTTCAGATATTTAAAGAGTGCTGTCAGCAAAAGCTTGGGAATAAGCCAGTGAACTCTTCCCTGGAATTTTGGGTAACTTTTGTTATGTAACTCAAGATGCAAGGAACCACATTTCTGCAGGGATGGAGAACTGTAAAACAGACTTCTACTAAAGCTGAATATAAGCCAGCTGAGGCTCTGGTCCTGAACATATCATCAGCAAGGAGTGTTAGCCCTTAAAGCCTCTTTCATTAGGTAGAACTGCATTGACCTGCACTTGGACAGCCTCTTCCTTGCAGGGAGAACCCCTCTGTCTAGTCTTCTGTGGTTTCATAGCCTCTTCCTGGCTCATTCTGCTGGCTGTCATGGTGATACACAATGTGAGAAAGGCAGATAAATAGTGTGAATGCCAAACAGGCAGTGAACTTCCTGAGTGACAGCGCTGGTGTCAGGGACACCGCAGGGTCTGCTCAGCAAATAAAACCAAAAGAACAACAGTCACTTTAGCTACGTTAATAACTTCCTCAGATCTTGAGTATAATATTGAGGAAGGACAGAGTATCACAGAGGATTTAAGCTATTGCTTTTATTGTTGCTGCAGAGCCTCACACAAGGTTCATCTGTAGATTTTTATCTTACATTAGTCATGAAAAATGGGGTTTTTTGTAACACTGAATAGATTCTCTTCAGTCTAACAAGGTATTCCTGTGGCTGACATTTGAAGACTTCCTATAAAGTTTATGTTTTTTTTTTTTATTTAAGGAAAAGAAAAGCAAGCAGTTCCTAAAAGTGCTAGTGTGAATGTCACTTTTGAAACACCAAGTGTAAGAATTGTGGCAATGCTCTGAAATCTGCATGTTTTCTAAAGAAATATAGGGCATTCTGCTGCAATGAGAACTGCTGTGAGGAGGCTGGAGCTCCATCCCAGGTTCAGGCTACCTGGGGATCTGAGAGTGCAGTGAAGGAATCATTACCCCATTTAAATTGTATTTTTGCTTGCTGAGCAAATCCAGTTTTCTAATGGTGTGTTTAACCCCTCCTGATCCATAGATCTAGTCATTGCACACGTCTTTCCATCCTCTCACCTGTTCTCTTTCTTGCTGCAACCCTGCCAGAACAGTTCTGTGTGGTTTTTAAATATCAGAACTTCACCAGGCTTCTGACTGTGTTTGGGACAGACTTTGGACAGATTCCAGAGTGACCCAACACTGTAAAATATTTCACAGTATGCTTGATAAATAAAGCTATTAGAGATAATAAAGTACAGGGGGGATGTGCCACTGTGCAGCGGTAGTTCTGCATGGGAGCAAAAGGGTTGTGTTTCCAGGTCACTGGTGCTGAGAAAAGCCTGATGAGGCCAGAGTGACCCAACACTGTAAAATAGAAGGAATTATGATTGCAATGTTTGAGCATGAAGGATTTATGACTGCAATGTTTGAGCATGAAAGATTTATGCCCAGTGGAGTTGGTAAGGCACAGGGTTGGCTGGTACCTAGAGCTGAGCTCCTGCGCTTATCACTAACACCAACAGGAAGGTGACCACAGCTGGGACAGCTCCTGTGGAGCACTTGCTGCAGGCAGGCCAGCCTGGCAGGAAGGCTGTCTTCTGGGAGATTAGATAACTCACTCTCCACCCCTGCACTGTCTTCAGTGGGGTAGCACAGGCAATGTTAACTAGGCAGTGGCCAAATCCTTGAAGCTATCTGTATTTCAGGTGGAGGATTGGTCCTTGCATTGAAGAGGACACCAGCTCTCATGAGTGCAAGTGGAGGAGCACTCTGCTCTCTGCTGAGCAGTGACAGGACTCAGGGGAATGGCATGAAGCTGGGTCATGGGGGTTAGATTGGATATTAGGAAAATATTCTTCTCCAGAGGGTGGTCAGGCACTGAACAGGCACACCAGGGAATGTCACAGCCCCAGTGCTGGCAGAGCTCCAGGAGCCTTTGGACAATGCTCTCAGGCACAGGCTGGGATTGTTGGGGTGTCCTGTACAGGGCCAGGAGCTGGTCTCGGTGATCCTTGTGGGTCCATCCATCTCAGGATTCTGTGACTCCTCTATACCAACTCCTCTATTCTGTGAACCCTCTTGGCCCTTTCACTTTGCCTCCTTTTGTTGCTTTTGTGCCATTATAGAACTGAAGATGCTTATCTTGTATGCTTTGAGTGTCACATTGGAACAGTGATTAGAAAAGAAGAACAGGAATGCTTTGTCTAAGGGTGATTAAGCTTTATGTTGAAGACAAAACCCCCAGGTTGTTCAAAGTATTTGAATTCTATCACCTCCTATGCAGCATATGCATGGCTGAGAGCAAATGGCAATACAAACCAGAGTGGTGCACATCTCCCCCATCCCCATGGTGCCTTTGGGTTGCTTTTTTTCCAAAGCTGTGCAACCAGTGCTGGGAGCCAATCAAACCATACCAAAGTCAGATTATTTCGTTCTGCTTCTCTGGAGAGCTTTCCCTGATTCTGGTCCCCTACTATTTCTTTTCCCCCCTGTGGGGAACACACAGAACGATGCCTGCACACAGGCAGCATGGGCACATGTAATGAAGCAGAGTCATTTCCTTTGGTTACTCCAGACTCAGCTGAGTGTCTGTGTGTGTAAATACATTTTTCTTTTCCCAGGCATCACGTGGGGCAAGGTGGTGTCCCTGTACGCCGTGGCAGCCGGGCTGGCGGTGGACTGCGTGCGGCACGCGCAGCCGGCCATGGTTCACACCATCGTTGACTGCCTGGGAGAGTTCGTCCGCAAGACCCTGGTGACGTGGCTGAAGAGGAGAGGAGGCTGGGTAAGAAATGCTGTCTCACTGAACTTGTTTCTGCCTGACCACACCAGAAAATATCCCAGTTAATGAAAGCTTTATGCAGAAAAAGGTTGTGTGAAGTTCTCTTTCACAAGGCTGTGGCCACCTCTACACCTGTGTTAGACTTACATAACTCTGTTACTGCCTCGTGGTCCCATCCTCAAAAACATCCATTATTCTTGTCCTCAGCTTCCTGCATAGCTGAGACATAATAACTCAATCCTGACCCACCAATGCTTGTTGTGTTCCTGATCTTCTCCAGAACTAACAGCCAGTCACAGTGGCACACTGTAGGGGTCATTCCTGTGAGGCCCTGGCACAGATTGCCCAGAGAAGCTGTGGTTGCCCCATCCCTGCAAGTGTTCCAGGCCAAGTTGGGGATTGGAGCAGGCTGATTTTAGAGGAAGGTGTCCCTGTCCATGGCAGGGGGTGGGACTGGATGATCTTTAAGGTTTCTTCCAACCCAACCCATTCTTTCATTCTATGATACTCTTGGCCAGATGTTTTCTAGAAACTGGTAAAAAATGAGGCCTGCCGGCTTAATTCTCATACCACCTCTAAGCCCTGGATTTCTTTGGTCTCTCTGTATCCAAAGTGTGCATTGGCTCCCGTGGAATATCATTGATAGTAAGAACATTATTTTGGTGTTGTTATAGCTAGATACCTTTCCAGTGACCCCCCTCAGCTGACTGGAGAGACTGGCTGGCTGTGTTAGTGGCTGGCAGCTGGGTGATGTCTTCCATGTGCCTGTCTAGCAGGGATACAGACGGTCCTTGGATCCTCTAGTGTGCTGCTGGGCAGATGCTACCTGGGGCAAAATATTGCCTTATGACACTCAGTTCGTAGGACATCTTGTTCCCAAGGCGTGCACTCTTTCCAGACTGAGCCACAGCAGCAAATTCCCTCTTTTCCAAGAGGTGAAATTTATTCCTAAGCTGTCAGGAAATGGTCAGGCTCCTCACCCATACAGATCTGGAGAGAGGGGGATGTCTTCTTCCAAACTGAGTATTGCTCCTTTGTGCTGAGGCTTCCCAGCTGTGTCAGTGGCTGGTTCAGTTACCTGATTTCTTCAGGAGTATGAAGAAGAACTGGGAAAGTATCATTGCTCAGATTTTGGATCCCATGCACTTAGTAACTACCAATACTATCTTAAATCATCCCTGCCCTCTCTAAAACCGTGTCACCTTGAGGCCAGCTGACTCAGGGAGCTGTTTGGTTGGGCTAAAAGGAACCTTTGATTTGAATGTTTGAATCTGACCTGTTTCATTGTGCATTTCAAAAATTAATTGTGCTGAGGCAGGTGAAGAGAGTATCCTGGGATTAAGTAACACTGTTCCTGCCTGTGAATGCCAGTCCCTGCCTCAGTATCATTTGAGGATTATTTTAACTGCAGGCCTGTAGAGCTGGTTGAAATGTATTCTGTGAAACATTTTTTCTAAGATCTAGTTTCATTAAACAGCGTAGGAACGCATCTCTTTCTAGTTTCCAACTATTTTTTCCTTGTTTTGATAAAACTTGCATGCTGTGATAAGTTAGCATCTTGTTTTAATTTTTGCATTGCTTCATTAGAGTTCAAAACAGAGTGTTAGTTCCAAAAGGATATTTTTGGAAAATTTGTTGCATAGCAAACAAGCTGCAAAACCCATCTCCAGACGGACACAGGTTCTGTGCAGCTGAGGAGATAAATCCACCACTGGCTCCTTCTGCCAGCCATCCCTCTTTAGATGGGCAGCACATTCCTGTTGGAGTTGCTGAATCCATGCTGATTGCTCTTGGGATCTGGCCCTAAAGAAGGGAAGCCAACTTCACTTCCCCCATCAAGCACAAGATTGTGAAGGCTGCTGGGTTGGTCTGATACAGCCCATTTCCAACACCCTTATCAGCAACTCTGAGCTGTGAAAAGGAAATACTTTCCCTCCTGAAAGGACCCCTTCAGTCTGGGGAAAGGCTGCTAATCCCATCTTTGTACTGTGCCTCCCTGAATGTTCTTCCTCTTTATCTAGGCACTGCAGCAAGGAATTTCTCAGCCCTGTTCACTCACAGGCCAGACCAAGCAGCTCTTTGGTGGAACCCTCTCACCCACTGCCAGGCCTAGCTTGTGTTGCTTTGTCCTGGCATGCCATCCTTGTTCACATGGCCCCCATCTCTTATGCATCAGCCCAGGCTGAGGCTGCCAAGAGTAACCCCTGTGCCCTGAGCTGGTCCAGGAGAGACACCACGGAGACTTTGGAAAGGCATTTGAAATTGTCCTTTCATTAGCAGGTTCCCATGCCCCTCCATAGGGTGGAGAAGACTGTGGAACCCAATGCAAACCTCACAGGAAGAGTGGGAAAGAAAGAACCTTTGAGGCACCATTTCTTCCTGGAAGAGTTTGCAGCCTCAGTAGTGGCTTTACAGTAGAATAGAAAGATTTGAATTTTTTAGCAGCATTTGCTATAAAGCAGTGTATGTGACTTGAATTTGTTTGAATAATTAACATGGAACATCAAACTGCCATTGCAAGAGTTTATCAGTGCCTGACAAGGCAAAAAGCCCTAAGTACCTTTGAAGTTCTCAATTCCACTGCCTTATCAGGTAGGCTTGATTTGGATAACAGCAGCTAAGGCAATTGTTAAACAGCTGAGCAATTTTGCTTATCTAAGCAAGCCCCATACAAATTGGTAAGTGCCTCTGAGTGCAGTTCCTCTTGGTTAGAGCAGTGAGGTCATTGCCTTTGGGAGAACTTAGCAGGGCTTTAAGGAGTTCACCATTTCTCCTCTGGCAGTTGATCCCCTACAGCTGTAATCAGCCCAGTGTGCACGGGCCTTGAGCTGGCTCCCATGAGGCACTAAAGCCCGGTAGAGCTCGTGTTTCCCAAGGATCAGCTACCCTAACACGTGTGTTCAGACAGGTCCCTGCATGTCCTGGCTTCTCTCAGCTAAAGGGACAGTTTGACACAACTGTTTGAAACATGACCCCCGTGCAGGTTGCTAGAATCTGACGGGTTGAATCAGTTCAGACTGTTTTCAAATGCAAATAGCATGAGTGTGCTAAGCCATCGCTGGAAGTACTCAGGGAGATCCACCTTACTTTCCTCCACAATACAGATCAAGTACCTGTAACCACTTGTACCACATTGCAGCATCTTCTGGTAACACTCTTGGCTCTGCTTGCTATGTTTGTTTGTGTTTTTTAGATGTAGGCAGCAGTATTTCCACACCTTGGTGCTGATTCAGCTCTCTCCTGTCATCCTGTTCCTTCCCATCATTGCATGCTCTGTATTCCTTCCTTCTGCAGTCCCTGCTTGTCAGTTATTCATGGGCTCAGCTTCTCCTGATGCTCCCAGGAGATCAGCAATGTGGTGAGGTGCACTGTGCCAGCCTTGCAGACACAGTGAACAAGGAACTGCTGGAACGTGTGGGAGGCTGCTGGCAGCAGAGCTGTGGTCTGTAGGTGGTGATTGGTTAGTGTGGCTGTACTCACCAGACTCTGGGATTTGTCCCTTCAGTACCGTTTTTCTTTCTTCTAATGATGACTAAGGTTGGTCAGGCAAGGCTCATGCATGTCTTGAGCTTGAGGAGAAAGAATAGAGAAGATTATTGGAGCTTTCATTGTCTCTCATGTCCTGTTTAGGGTTGAGAGTCTCACTTGTCTGTGCTTGGTCAATGAGAGATTTATGTCAGAAGGTTAATTTGGAAAACTGCTGAGCTCAGCTTGTAAAGATAAAACTTTTGGGCTGTGAACATTTGCCATCCTTGTGGTGTGATTATTGTCCCCATTTGCCACCCAAAATCTGTTTCTGAAAACCACATGGGTTGATGTGCTAACAGTGCATCCCTGGTTACACAACCACAGTCCACATCTTGTGCTAGGCTGGAGCTTAACCAGACTCAGTTGTATCATGGGCAAAACTTTTCATTTTGATTCCTGTACCAGAAAATGCATTTTTCTCTCTACCTGTGTCCTGTTCACTTCACCTTCTCGGTATTTTCCATTTTCTGCTTCCCATGTCAGCTGAGAGCCTATTTCCGTCAATTTGATTTGTTTGTTTTTTGATATTTTTTTAATCATTGCGGGCCAGCTTCTCGTTAATACTTGAAACTGGCTGCTCAAGTGATCTTTAAATCTGGCCCACACATCTGGGAGGCATCTCTGCTGGCATACATCATTCCACAAACAAAGCTACAAAGCTTGCATTGCTGTAGATTTAAATGGGGGGATGGCTTGCTTGAATGTCTTCCAAAGAAAGCATTAAGGCAAGAGAAAACGTACAAGCAACTTGAGCTGATATTAAACAGGACAACCTCTGGGAAGCATCTGGCTTTACAGAAAAGGATGGGAATGCTGATACTGCTAAGGCTTCCTAGACCTTTTGAACAGGGAAAAAAAGTTGTATTTACCTATCCAAAATGGAAAGTGCTGGATAATTTTCCTGTAGCATTTCTTTCCCCCGGGGTGGCTGAAGAGGGAGACACTTGGCCTCATTGATGGGGAATTAGGAAAGTGTATTTTGCCAGGCTCTTGATTTAATAACTCTCAGTGTGTGGATGTGGCAGAGCCAACCCCTGGTGCTGCAGCAGTGGTGGTGTAATGCTGTGGGTTATGGGGCTAGGACGGCCTGCAGGAGTGGCTGACCTGGGCATCTCTCTCTGACCATGTCTCTTCCCTCCTCCTCAGGCAGACATCACAAAATGTGTGGTGAATACTGACCCCAGCCTTCGCTCCCACTGGCTCGTGGCTGCTGTTTGCAGCTTTGGTCACTTCCTCAAGGCCATCTTCTTCGTCCTGCTGCCTGAGAGATGAGTCTGAGTTGCCAAGCACAACCCCCTTGCCCCATCTTCTCTCCCACTCCAGAAAAAAAACAAGAAGTAACTGGAGAAGTAATTCCAGACTGGTAATGGCAATCTCTGAAGACGAGGAAGAGAAGAACTGGGACAAAAAAAAAAAAAAAAAAAAAAAAAAAAAAAAAAAAAAAAAAAAAANAAAAAAGAAGCTTGTTCTCCTCTCCCATCAAGTGGGAGCAGATGATCAACCACAGTCTCCTATTTGCAGCCACACGAGCCTCTCTCACCATTAATCCTTCCAAGAATCTTGTTTCCCTGGGTAACTTGCATGTGTGGCCTGGGTGTAGCTGGTCCCTGGGCACACTGATGGCAGCAGTGTGGGACTGTCAGAGGGCTGCTCCTTACAGTTGTGTTGCATGCTTATGCTAGCACCAGGCAGAGGGGAGGAGGAAGGGAATATTATTTGAAATGGGATAAGAAAATAGGAGTGGGGGAGAGTCCCTCCTTCACTCCATGTGATTTCCCTTTCAGTCCTCGGACTTGCCTTGTGTTGATTTTTGTTGTTACATTTGTGCTTAAACTTCATCTCCTCCTTTATCCCTAACTCACTTGCTGGGCTCTGCCCCAGCACAGCATGGTGGGTTTTTAATGAGATAAAAGCAAATAAACTGTCAACAGATGCTTCTCCCTGGCATGTCTTGGAGATTGGTCTGAGTAGCTGTGAGGAATGGGACAAGAGAGCCATGTGTGTTTCGTTGACCCCTCTTGCTGCACTCATGCCAGTCAAACAGGAGAGCAAGGGGCAATGCCTTCAAGCAACAACTTGGGATGGAATTTCATCATGAAGAAAAATGTTTTCTCCACTGAGATTCTATCAGAGGTAAGCATGTAAGTAGGAAAGGCTGGGGGACTTGGGCAGAAATAGGGAAGCACCAAGTGAACTGGCTGGCATTGTAAAATCAGTGAGCTGTTCTGAAGGTAGCTCATGTATGTTTCTCCTTTAATCTCTTTGAAGTATGACTGGTAGTCTTCTTTGTGGCAAACAATAAAAGAAAATAACTGGTATTTCACTACTGCAAAGGCTATTGTATTTGTTTCCAGACCAGAGTTAACAATTCCAAAAAAGGCCAGAACAGTGCAGAGACAAACACTTGAGCCATGCTAAAAATACTTCAGCTTTTCCCCTGGTAGAGCATGTTAACATGTTAAAACTACAACTTGCCTGGTTCATGCCTGGAATTTAACCCATGTTGTTGCCATGTCAGAAACATGCTGTTCCCACCAACAGATGCAGGGCCTCCCTGATGTCAGCAGGGAAAGGCCATGGAGCCTCTTCTCTGCCAAAGCCTTCTGGAGACTTGCTCAGTGCCCTCCTCCCAAAAACGTGGCACAAGGCACAGAAAAAACAACAACAACAACAACAAAACCCACAAAAAAAACCCCCAAAAAAACAAAAAGCCAAAACCAAAACCAAACAAAAACCACAACAAAAACAAAGCAAAACAAAACAAACCAAAAAACCCCCCTGTGGATTAAAAACCTGTGGCACTACAGGGGGTTTTGCTGTTTTTTGGCTTTTTGTTGGGTTTTTTTTTTCCCCTGATTTCCCTCCCAAACATTTAGAGAAGCTTTACTTTCCCTCCGGGAGTTACAAAGGGGTCTGAGAATAAAACAAAACCTTTACTTTTGGGTACTTTTGTGGGCCAGGCCTGTACTCACAGCAGTGCTGTGCTCTGACCAGCAGAAACCAGAGGATGTGTAGGAGTTAGATCCTTGCACATTCCTGCTTTTTCTGCTCTAGCCCTTTGCACTTTGGCTGATGCCTTGGCATGTAGGTGCTGGGCCCCCAGTGGAGAGTGCTGTGCCAGCTTGGTCTGTGAGTACTTTTTCAGTGGTAAAGCAATTCCTGTGGATCCAAGCCCTCCAAGGGCAACCTCCCCCATCCCCAGTCTTTCAACAGAAACACTCACTGAGAAGGAGAGAGCCTCCCATTGTGCTGCCTTGGACAGTGGCTGCAGAGACTTTGGGGTGGGTTATACTGGTGAAGTTGCCAATGTAGATGCAACTGATGGTGACATGAAGTTGGGGCACTTTTATGTGTATAAAGCTTGCAGCAGTTCCCCAGATAAAACCAAATTGGCAGAGGAACATTTAATTTTTAAAATTTCCTGACATACTGGCACTAGGGGTTCTGCTGGCATCCCAGTTAGGATTTTCTTCCTTAGATTCTTGGTAGATCTGGCTATGGACATTTAGAGCAGGTACAGAACACATGGGGAACTACATTAATCACCTTTGAGCAGCAGAGAGAGGATCCCTTCCAGTCTGCAACAGAGACACTAAAAGCTTTGTAGTCCATAGCAAGGGGGTGCAGATTTGTTGTCCTAGAGGAACTTTTGGAAAGGGAGACTTTGGATTTCTGGAAATACCCTGTCTGCGTGCAGACTGTGACTTGGACAGCCTCACAGCTCATCAAGTCCAGCTTGCCTTGTGTCTCATGGAGTGAATGGGAGTTCCTGGAGCAGCACAGTTCAACACTGGGATAGGCAAGATCTGTCTCAATTTAGATGCTCTTTTGAAATGTAATACTTAAGGCTATGGGTTTGTTTTTTTTCAGTAAACAAGTGATATCAGAGGATCAATTAAGGAGCACGAAGAGTTAAATGCACCAATTAAGTGGATTTAACAAGAAGATAATGACAAGCCAAATAAAGCAGCATTGCTGGAAAGGAATGTGTGTGGGTGGGAAGGGGGTTACAAGAGGCAGACAAAGCTCAGCCTGGAAACTGCTGATAACGAAGAGATGATGGAGTTCCCTCCTATGGGCTTCAGACTTCTCTGGCTTCTGTCTGTGTTCTTGCATTTGCTAGTCCCTGCAAAATACATACCAAAGCTGAACAGTGTGCTGCCCACCTTCCACTTGGTGTTAAAGGAGAGTCCTTCAGCCCTTCTCACTCCTGTAATAATCACATCACCACCAGCCTCATCACCAAAATAAACAAAGCAAAAAGAATTGCACACACCACCATGCATTTAGGAACTAACGTAACTGACTAATGTATTGAGCATGATACAGATAAGTTTATGTTGTGTTCAGTCCTATCTGTAACATTTAGTCATTTTGGAGGACTTCCAGGGGTCCTTTACAATCTCAGCTGTTCTGGGGCTCTGTGATTTTTCTATTCCCTCTTCTCTTTTTGCCAGTCCTACCTGATGGGAGACATCAGGGTTGGTTGTTTATCATCCTAATAAACATTTTCATTTTAAATGATTGGTGAAGGTCCTAGGAGTAGATCTAATTCATTTTTCTTGGTTTTCTTTAACAGTTTAACAACTATTAAAGAAAACCAAGAAAAAAAAGTACCAGGATTAGTACTATTGTGTTCCTCCCTACTGAAAACTTGTCTGTTGTTTCTCTTCCAGTATCAAAACCTAAAAGCCCCCAAACTAACCACCTCATTCATTCCCCCAATGTTCTCAACTATCTGCTTGAGAAATCTGCTTGTAGTAAAAGCTGCCTTAATTTTTTCAGCTGTTTTCCACACATTGAATGTTCTGAGTGAGACTTACAAGCAGTCTTGAGGGGCTGTTCCCTGTTCATAGTGACCTTTCAGTCCACTGCCCAGTTCCATCCCCTTTTGCTGAAGGGCAGCAGTCACAGTGGCAGGGGACAAACCTCTCAGGACAGAGACATGGCTGCTGCTCACCCTGTTAGGCACTTGCAGAATCCAGCCAAGCTTTAGCTGTCTCCTGCCTTTCTGTCCCACCAGAAAAACTGGGGGCTCGGGGAAAAGGTGAAGAAAGATCAGGTGGCAGCATGGGAGGTGCTTAGGGAGAAGCAGGAGGAGGAAGAAAGGGTGGGATGGAGCTGGGAAAGTGGCACCTTAAGTATTTTTGTGGCTGTGGAATGTTTTGCAGAGGAGATTTTTGCCTGTGGTAACAGCAGAGTAGAGCCTGGAGGAACCTGAGCCTCATCCTGCCTTTGTTCACAAAAGAACTTGCTCCGCTAAGGATTATCCCACCATCCTCCTCCTCCAACACCAACCTCATTCTTTGTTTCTTTGTAGTGAACCTACATTCAGTCAACAGAAATATCTTTATCACAAAGGAGGGAAGCAGAAAAGCCCTCTTGGCTTGAGAGTTTCAGTGATAAGCATTTGAGAAGTGCTTATCGTGTCCTAGACATGGCCTTGCCCCCACCACAGCCTGACTTGGACCTGTCCCATATCAAACACCTGCAGCAGGTTCACCTTCTTCAAAGCAACTAGAGAAAGTGATCTCAGTCTCACAGCAGATGTCACCTTTGTTCCTGCACTGCTTTTTCTCTGCAAATGGAAAGAAAACAGTCTGTGAAGCCCATAATTTATCAGACTTGCATCTGTGTTATAGACCAAAGTACAGAACAATAGTGACAGGGAGTGAGATTGAGGTTTCTCAGGAAATTGCAGCACCAAACTTCCTCATTTTCAGACTAGTTTTATAGACCCTGAGATAAAGCTCTATTTTTTAAATTCTCCTTTTAATGTGCAAAGTCTGCAAGTGTTTTTTTTTGGTGGGTTTTTTGTTTTTGTTTTTTGGGTTGTTTTTTTTTTGTGCACAGTTAAACTGAATATGAAGCAGATTGCAAGTCCCTTAGATGGGTTTCTGGAAAGATCAGACCCTGAAGGCATTCCAAGGGCTTTGCCAAGAGCCTTCTTGATGAGGCTCTCATCAATGTATGTCCCCTTGAATTTCTTCACTGTCGTTTTTTTTTAGGCGTACTATTTATAATGTTATATGCATAAATTTGCCACAGATTAATTATTCTCTTATGGCAGTGGGAAAACAATGCATGCTACTAGATTAATGACAAGAAAACAGCAATTTAATGTACTGCTGGCTGAGTCTACAAATTTCTTCTATGCAAATGGTTTGACAGCTGGAGTTTAAATACTCCCTCAGAAAAGCCTGTAACCTCTTTAACTCTAAACATTTTGACCCACTGGGATTCTGAGCCCCCAGCACAGCTAAACAGAGCAATCCTCAATTGAACTTTACACTGTCACCAGGACCTGGAAAATGCATTGCATGTCCAAGCAGAGTCTGTGGGAAATGGAGTGCCCCTGGGTCAATCACATGATGTGCAGACCATGTCCAGGCAAGGTCAGAGGAAAAAAAGCTTCCCCTCTCACAGAAGGAAGAAAACAAGGAGTTGGGAAGGGAATATCGAGCTTCCTTACAAGCATATTTATTTCAGAGCTGTAGGTGAGGAGAAATGTCCTCTCTTTGCCCACAGACCAGCAGACAGCATTGGAGTCTTCTCCATCACTGCAGGGAGACCTGCTTGTACTTCTCTACTGGTGTCAAATACAGAAATTTCCACTTCTGTCCCTATCTCGTGACCTTCCCTCTTGCTTTTGTTGAGCTCTGTGTTTAAGCAAGATAAACTTTTATTCCCCATTCCCTGCTGGAGCGTGACTCGCACTGGGCTCGCTCTTGAGTCTCTTTCAGCCACCTCAAGGGCAACTGGTTTGGACTTTGGAGGACAATGGGCAGCACCAAGGACCTTCAGCATCACTGCTCTGAAGGGAGCTGAGAGGATGGGATACCTTGTAGGACCAGCCCTCAGTGTGTCTCACCTAACTCTCCTTAGGCAGGAGATCCTGCACTGGTCCTTGCTATGCAGATCCATTCTCCCCATGCTCTGTGACGCTGTCCAAGGAACACAAAACCACCTGAAAGTTGATCTTGAAGCCCTCTCAACATTGTGGCGTTGCCATTTTACTCCTGTTGTGGAGGTGTGAGCTGGGGGCTGTGCAGTGGTCACTGGGTACAGTTTGTACCTGTTTCCCACTAGAGCTGAGCCAGGATTTTCTGGTAATCTAAGAAGGGGATTTAAAAAAACCCTCCAAAATAGCCTTTTATTTTGATCTCCTTGTCACTTCAAAAGAACAATTCAATCACCGCTAAGCTGCTAGAACATACTTTGCTCTCAGTTCCTCAGCCAGAAGTGGCCTGACTGCCCTTTTTAAGCCTGGCAAGTTTCTGCCAGCCAACTCCCTTGCCTTATGCTGTCAGTTTTCCCTCTCAGCTCGTTGGCATTACTCCTGGGTAAAATGTCTGATCCCCACGGCCACCTGACCCAGCAGGTTGTTTCCTTCCCCAGACAAGGCAACCCTGTCCAAACCATCTGGGGACTGCAGCAGAGCTGGGTGCTGCCCTGAATGCCATTGTGCCCCATTGCCTGGCCTGTTCTCCCTTTTGTTAGCACTGGAGTGGAAGAAGAGCGAGCACAACTGGCTTTTGAAAGGGGGCAAACTCCAAGGATTTTGTTCAAAGCCTCTCCTGCTGCTGAAAGGCTGCTGCCTTCAAGGTTTGGGGACAGGCCTCTGGCACCCAGTGGCTGGTGCATGCTGTGAGCCTGTAATCTGTGGCTAATGGTAGATTACTTGAAGCTGGAAAAAAGGTGCTTAGAATATCTGTGCCCTTGGGTTTTATGGCTTAAGTGGAGGAGGAGAACAGCACAACTAAAAATACCTATGTGTTCAAGCTAGCGTTTTGTCTCTGAGGGGGAGTGATGAATTCACAGAGTCAAGCCTAGGCTGTGTATTGTTACAAGCAATAAACCTACTGGAGGTTGGAATGAGCTTGAGCTAAATTGTGAGGCACCCTTCCCAAACCCTGCAGCACATCAGGGGGAAGATGGGAAAAATTGCACAGCAGCTTGGCTTAAATTTAAGCAGTTTAATAAAAATAAAAAATTAGTAGAATGGCTCGTGCTGATGTTGGATTCACAGCCTTGAGAGGGTTTCTGTGAGGAAGAAGGCTGGATGGAGCAAGAAAGTGTGGGGCAGCCAAGTGGGATGTTCTGCCATCAGAGCTGGCAGAAAGGTTTCCTTGTCACTGTAGGCTTCAGCTCTGGTTTCAGAGCTGGAGCTGGAGGAGAAGGAGCACACAGACATCCAGGGATGGGTGAGGGGACAGCAGATGGGGAAAGGCAGCCTGGCCCCCACACCAGGGCTCCAGCCCTTCTGATCGCTACTGCTTCTCATGACAAAGGGCTGTTTCTATTTGCTGCCTCCCACAGCAAACACAGCTCCAGGGCTGAGCAGAAACAAAGTCTTGAGGACACCAGGAGCCTGAACTGTCTACATGCCAGGATTAATGTGCAGTGGTTTAAATCAGCTCATTTAGGAGTTCATAAAATATAAAGCACTTAAGGAAAGGAGAAAGGAAAGCTGTAAGGAGAGCAGTGTGGTCCAGGAGTATCCCATGGATTCTCAGTGTACTTTCCAAAACCCAGTTATCTTGTGGAGACAGCCTCCTAGCAAGAAGCATTTGTTGACTGCATATATTTCTGTCTGCAGACATAAAAATTTCACTCAGCCCTTCGTTTGAAGGGAAGAAGAGCAGCTGAGAAAACATTTGCCCTTTTTCAAAGAGCTTTATTTACTTTGGGATCAGAGTGATTCAGCATGGAGGCACCAGCCAGGGCTGGAGGCAAAGCTGCACTTCCCTTGAAGAGAGAGTTAAGGATTATATCAAAAGTGGAATTTAATCCTGCTATCTTTCACTTGAAAGATTTAACAAAGTGCCTCCAATTTAGTCTAGAAACTTCTTGAAGTGCTGCCCTCAGGCTGTGAGGGAGTGAAATACTGGGTGACTTGTCTGAAGAAGGCAAGACGTGTGCATGGCCCTCTCTGCCCTGTTACCATGCATAGAGCTGAACATTCCCATCCCATGACCAGAAACCAAGCAAAGAGGGAAGAGTGGAACAACCAAGGGGCTGAACAGGGTAATTTAACATCCTAGGCCCAGCCTCTGGGGATAACACAGGACAGCACAGTTGCCTCTGCATTTGCAGGGCGGGTCACTCTCAGGCTGGCTCTGTAGAGGGAGGCTCTTTCTTCCCCAGGGGCTTGCTGCTCACGGTGGTGGCTTTGGCACAGGCTGGCATTGGGACAGGGGCTCCTGACACTGCCAGCTCTCAGTGCCAGGAAGGCAGGCAGGATCCTGAGCTGCTGCAGTGGCATTGCCAGTGCCAAATTGGGACAACAGCCTCTAAGCACAAACCAGTTGCTTTCTGTCTCCCCCACCTTAGCAGACGTAAAGTTTAACTTATGGAAAACAGTTCTGGTTTTCAATGCTTGGGGAAAAATAGTGAATATCCAGCCCAAGCTCTCAGGGCCAGATACATGGGTCCACCTGAGTTTGTATGTCCTTTGTGTGGCCAGGAGCCTCAGACTGGGGGTTGGACCAGGCCTGTGTTGCAGCTGCTCAGAGGAGAAGGTGCTGGCACTCCCTGGTGGCACTGCAAGACAATTCAGCAAAAGACAGCCAGAGCCAGTCCAAAACCCCATGGCTGTGCTGTGTGATGAAAATTAGATGAATCTGGGGCTGGAGTGATCCAAGCAGGCACAGTAGGGGAGTCTTAAAGTGCAGGGGGGCATCACTGCCTGTGGCTGCAGGAATTCTGTACAAAAACCAAAGCACAAAACAGCCTCTCTGATTAATCCTGGGTATAAAGGCTGGGTTGGGTGTGGTTTGGAGCAACCTGGTTTAGTGGAAGGAGATCCCACCTGTGGGCAGGGGGGGGTGGAGTGTTAGAAGGTCCCTTTTAACCAATCTGTGATTCTGTGATTCTGTAAACTGGTGTAAATATGTGTTGGTTCTTCCATGCTGATTTTTCATCCCTGCCCTCTACAGAAGACAATCTCCCCTGGGTGCCCTGAGGGAGCTGCTTTTCCACCCCCTGTTGCTGTGCAGGGGAGGTGTGGGGCTCACAGGAGGGTGGGACACCTGCAAGGACATGGCTGTGTTAAACCTCCAGGAGATGGTGACAGATCAGTTCTTGTGTCTCACTGCTGCCCAGCACCATGGGCTGGGTTTGCCTTGGCAAACTGGGCTCTCTGAGGTCGGATGGGCACTTTGGGAATAGTCACCTCTGCAGGTAAACCAACCAAACTCTTCAGGGTGGGGTGAGACCAAGCAGCCTCTTCCTCAATGGGAGGGAGATGTTTAGGTTGGATATTAGGAAAAATGTCTCCACTGGTGTTCAAGTGTTGAAACAGGCTGCCCAGGGCAGTGGTGGCATCACCATTCCTGCAGGGATCTGAAGGAGGAATAGGTACAGCACTTGGAGACATGGGTGAGTGGTGGCCTTGGCAGTGCTGGGCTGTCAGTTGGACTCAGTCATCTCAGAAGGCTTTTCCAGCCTTAATCATTCCAGGATTCTATGATTAATCCCATTTTGCATGGCTGACAGCTCCTGAAAGTGGCCATTGCCAGATGATGAGAGGCAGAGAGGGCAGAGCAGGGTTAACCTGGCCCCTTAAAACATGCAGGTTAAGGGGACAGGCCTTTGGCTGCTGTAAGATCCTGGTGTGATGGAGAGCAGCAGCCTCTCCTGGGGAGGCTCTGGGCTGCCTCCAGTGCTGATTCCCACAGTCTGGAGCTCAAGGAAGTGGGGAAAATCCCAGGGCTGTGTCCCTGCGGACCTCACGTGCACGTCACCATCTCAATGTCCCATGCAAAGGTGTATATACACAGCACAGACAAATGGGATTTATAGGCACCAGCTTCCTGGCTTTACTTTCCAGGAGCAGGAGTGTCAAGAGTGCACAGAAGACTAAGAAAAAACTCTCTAAAAGGGGAAAAACATTTGCAAATATGCTTGCTCTCCAGGCACTCCTGGGAGAACATAAGGAGTAGGTTTGAAAAAAACCCTGACACCTTCATCTCCTCCTTTACTAACAGTTCAAACTGCTGAAAATACAATTTTTTGACTCAAAATGAGCCTGGGAACTTAAACATTACCCCTGTAGCTCCAGCCTCTCCCAGCCAGCTCTAATGCCCAGAGGCAGGAGGGCCTCCAAGGCAGCAGCATGATGCTGAGGAGACCCAGTGAGGTGGTCCATTTTCTGCCAAAATGTTTGTAATTAAGAGCTCTGGCTCCCTGGTGATGTGTGGCCTATAAAGTACTAAAAATAAAGCCATTAAATAAAGGAGGCACTGTTGCAGCTCCTGAAAAACTAAACAAACCAGAAAAAAGGCACTTTAGAAGGAAGCAGAGTTTGGACTGCCTGTCCAGGTCTGAGATGCTGCTTCTGCAGGTACAAAAGTGGATTTGTGAATGCAGCTGATGCCATGGAGTGGAGTTATCCACACAAACTCCAACTCTAAATGAAATCTGGTATTTGCCCTTTGGATGGCAGCCACACTGCTTTCCCAGCCAACACCATGCTCCAGAAAGCAAAGTGGATGCAAGAACATACTTGTGCCCATTTTTGATTATTCCCACTTTAGCTTTTCTTCCTGCTTTTCTCTGCCACCACTCAGCCAGCACAGCCCCAAGAGCAACTGCTGGTCCTCCAGCTATGTCCTCTGCCCACCCTGCTGGGATGCTGGGATATTTAGATGTTGGGATGTTGGGATATTGGGATGTTGGGATGCTGGTATGTTGGGATGCTGGGATATTGGGATGCTTGCTGAAGGCTGGCATGGACCGTGTTTGCTGCAGCAATAGCCAAGGCAAATCCTGGGCTCCTGACTTTGGCACTAAGAAAGTCCAGGTGACATCTTCAGTGGTGACAATGCAATTCCTGGTGATGATGGCACTGTGGGTGGAGATGCTTTGTGGTGATGATGCCATCCTGGCAGCTTTGGAGCTGTAAAATACCTGTGGTGCCCAGAGAGCTCTGCTGCTCAGCTGCCTTCCCCCCGCTCTGTTGCTTTTCCCAGACTATTTTAATCTACAATATTTTTCACCATACCATGCCCCAGGCTTCAAATCATGATCACTGTGCTGATCCTGTCCAATGATGTCTCTTCCATGACAAAGCTCTGAGTTAATTCTGACAAGCTCAGCTCCATGGGCACTGCTTTCAGGCTGCCTGCGGGTGTGCTGCCTCGGGCATGTTTCAACAGGGCTGCAAATGAGCAGCAATTTTAAAGAAAAATGGAATAATCAGGCCAGATCCTGTCAAATCATCTCACCTGATGGATGGAATCCATTTACTTTATTGCTTTAAAAAAGTCAAAAAGAACACAGAAGCCAACAAATCTCATTGGAGATGTTAAGGTTAACATCTGCGTCATCCAACAGCTGCTGCCAACACATCTCTGGACTTGGGAGAAATTTAGCATGGGCTGCCCCACATGAGAGATGTGCACTTCTTGCAGGCTTCATTGTAGGGAAAATCGTGAGCCAGGTGCACAGAATCCTTGCATCCCAAGGTTTGTCTGGGAAGTCTTTGCAGAAGAGAAACTAGAATGAAAAAAGAAAATTCAGGGATCTGTGCTGTTTGGGCTTTCTTTGAGCTGCATACAACTGGCTGGAGGTGAACAAGAGGCACCTTAGCAATTGTTTTTGGGGTTATGTCAGCCCCAGACCACAGAAGGAGCTAAGAGCAGTCATGGAAAGTAGCTCTGACTCAACAGGTACACTTGGTCCCTCACTAGACACAAAGAACATTTCCAATAGACCCATGTCTGCCTCCTTTCTCTGGTAGTGATTTCAAAAGAATACACCTTTCATCCTGGGGAGGAGAAGTTCAAAACTTCAAGGTAAGGGAGTAAATTCCAAATTGCTTTAAGATGACTGATATTGGCTTTTCTCAGGCACCAAGAATGCACCATTCTGTTTGGCTTAGGGCATGAAACATCATCTGAGGGGGGAAAAGGAAGGTGGGCTCTATATAGTACGTAAATCTTATAGGTTCAAATGTTGGCTTTGAATTTTTAATGTCTCTCAGTAGCTGGTATGGACATAGAATTGGATGGGGAGGTGATGTTGCAGCTCCTTCCTTCCCACAGCCACCAGGGAGGGAAGAATGGATGGATGGATGGATGGATGGATGGATGGATGGATGGATGGATGGATGAAAAAGGCTACACTAACTGGCTGAGTAGTTTTCTGAATAAGAGCTCTCTTTTGCAGGAGTTGTGCACACAGTGGTAGCTCCCCAGACAAGCTGCTAGCTTGGTACAAAGCAGGGCGTCACCAAAATGTTACCACACCGTGCAGAGCTTCACCCAAAATTGGGGTACAAAGGGCTGGTGGTCTGAAGAGGTGGGAATAATGCAGGAGAATAATGCAGGTGGGAATAATTCTCTCTCCAGGCTCTGGATGGAGGCTGGTAACACCGGGTGCAGGTGGGTTGAGGCCCAAAGAAAGGAGCAAGCTGTTCTCCGGTGCCTTCAATTTAGAGATGCAGCCGGGCTGTGTCTGGCAGAGTGACAAAGCTCCTTGTTTCATGACTCATTTCAGGAGAACAGCTTTGGTAAGCAATAACTTTGCACTTCTGTGATTTCAGAGGGTGTGAATTAAAAAAAAAAAAAAAACAACCAAAAACAACCAAAAACCCATGAGCTGAGCCCTACTGAGAGCAGAGGCCACAGCACTGAGCTGTGTGCCCTAAGCCAGGGGAGGGGCACACTGCAGCCCCTGTGTTTGGGCAGGCCAAGCCAGGCAGAAATGGAACTGCCTCAGCACAACCCAGGCTGGCTGTTGTCAAAGCAGGTGGCTGGGAATGTGCTGAAGGAATTCAGTGTGAGGATGTCCTCCTCCCCCTCACCTGCTCTGTGACTCATCCCGGTGAGCTCATCCAGGAAAGGCAGGAGGATGCTGCCAGCCTGGCGGGGTGGAAATGTCTCAGCTGCCCCCGGAGGTGCTGACCTGCTCCTGTGATGCTGCCAGTGGAAATGGGGGGGCTGGGTTTCACAGTGTTCATCAGTACACCCAGCTAGGGAGGAGCCCTTGTGGGGGTGCCAAGGTGGACAAGTAGAAAATTTCCCTATTTCCAGCCTTCCTTTTCCTGTTCCTTCAGGCACAACAAAATCAGCAATCAGCAGCCAGCATGCCTGTGCAGCACTGGTAATCTTGTTTTATCCCCCTGGAGTGCTCTGAGTGAGGCCATAAGAGCCCCACAGTGGGAATCTCGTGGGCTTTTAGCATCTCTGCAGCAGGGTGATGGGCACACACTGCATGTACTTCCCTCCCACCTCTATTGGGAACATTCCCAGTATCACCACCTTACTTTCTGGTGCCATGACAAGCATTCATAGGATACCAAAAGAATGAAAGACCGCCATGGAATGCCCTGGCACTCCAACATGTTTTCAAAGGAAGATTGTTTTCTTTCCACTTCCATCTTGAAAGCAAATAATTTTGAAGCCCAGGAGAGTATCACTAGCCCACCCACTGGGTTTTTGCTATTCACTGCTCTCTCCACACACTGCTTTTCTTTCTCAGCTGTCTCTGAGCGGCCTAGGAGATGAACTGGAGCTTTGGAAAGGGTAGCTGAGGCTGCAGCCTGGGCTTCTGCTGCCCTCTCCTGGGTCCAAGGTGGCCAAGAAACCAAGGGATGATTTTTTAAAAGAGATTTCTGCAAGCCTGGGTTCATGTTAGTCACCCTTGGCAGATCCTCTTTCATCCTTGCAGGGAACAACACTCAGAGGGTGCCAGGCCCAGGGGTGCTGCCCAGGCTGGTACAGGGCTGGCCTGGTTGTGCCATTTGAAGGCCTGTTATCAGGTCCCTTCAGAATTCCCAGCAAAATTTATGGCAGGACAATGGATGATCAGCTTAGTGTGCAGGGGTACAGCTGTGCTGAGCCAGTACTGTGGGAGCTCAGGGTTTCTCATTTGCCTCATTTGCTGCCTGTTCTGTCCAGGATGGTTTTATTTACATTAAAGTAAAAACCCTTCTAAACAAGATGCTACAGCTGATTCCTTGTACTGCAGACAAGTTCCCAGCTCTGCCCCTCACCTTGGCTCCACTGCCAGCTGAAACTAACCCCCATATTGCATTTTTCCCCTGTCTTTCCCATGCATTGGCTGACCCCTGCCCAGGACCCCCTCCTGGCTGGAGGGCTGGGCACCAGCCAGGTGAGCACCCAGCCCTTCAGTGCAGGAGGGACCTCCTGCTTCTGCAGCCAAGTGGGGCCACCCTCCTTCCAAAATCTGGGCCTCTGCAGTCCTACTGCTTGCCTCTCTAAAAAGTGGACAAGAAATCACAGAATGCTAGAATGATTTGGGTTGGAAGAGACCTTAAAGATCATCTAGTTCCTCTCTCCTGCCATGAGCAGGGACACCTTCCTCAAGGTAGGATTCCTGCCTCAGGATTGCAGGTTCCTCATGTTCTCCAGACAGAAGGACTGTGTAGGTTGGGAATAGTCCATGGGCACCTACAGAACACAGGAATAACACAGACAGTTCCTGCCATAGTTAATGATAAGAGGATGACAGAGCCTCCCCTCCGTAGCTCTGAGAGCCTTTAATTCAGCAATTGGCTCATGGTTTCAGAAGCTACTTAGAGGCTTATTCCAGTGTTAGTGCCTTCTGAGAGGCTGGGAGCTCAGTGTTGGAGGGCTCTGAGGCTCTGGGGTGTTAGTAGAGCCCTGGCTGTCTTCTCAATGGAGCACAGGAGAAGGTGGGGTCAGTGGTCTCCCTCTTCCTACATCCTGCCCAGGAGTAGGAGGCTTGGAGTCAGTGATACAGCCCCACATCTCCCAGGAAAGTCAGCACAAAGCAGAGAGAAGCCCTGGGAAAGAAGCTGTGGCTGAAATCCTCCCTGCCACAGGGTGTCCAGCCCACAGGTATGAACCACATTTGGATCCCAAAGACCTCTGCAGATGTGCAGCCACAAAACCCCGTGGTGTCCAGAAGCAGCAGATGGACATCCACGAGGTGGAGCCAGACCGGTGTTAAGGGAGCTGGGTGTCCTGCACATCCCCGGTGGAAGTTCCTCACTTTCCTTACTCACCAGCCCAGATCTTTGCTTGCTTGATTTTTTTNTTTTTTTTTTTTTTTTTTTTTTTTTGGTTGTTGTTTTGTTTTGGTGTGGGTGTTTTTGTGTTTGTTTTTTTTTTTTCCTGGAGTTGACTCACTGAAGTTGGCTGCACTCATGGAGCCACTCATGTTGCTCCAGGTGTTTAAGAGCCAAATCAACCCACATTGAAAATACTGAGTGTTTGAAGAGCTGGGGGACAGAGGAGCTGCTGTGATGTGACCTACCCCCCTGGTGGAACCAGCTTCCAAGCACAGGCACGAGGCCACCACCGTGGGGAGTGGGATGTGAGCTGGGTGGGAGCTGTGTCTCACTGCCCGTGCTGGGCCATGCAGCACCTCTGGTCTCGAGTGCTGGGCTTGTCAGTCCTGCCAGAAGAACAAGCTGTGTGGGCAGTAATTCTTCCCCAAAAAGCTCTTCCAGGCAGCAGTGGAAAACTCCGTCATGGGCTATTAAATATGAAGCCCCTGAGCCACAAATCCTGCCCCAGTCGGAAGTGCCAGACTATTTATACACTCCCATGTAAGAGCCATAGCAGACCCTTGGCTGTCTCTGTTGCTTTTTGAACATTTTCCAGTCCTGCTATATGCTTCCGAGACTGGGAGAGCAGAAATGTACTCCATGAATTATGGATGTGTAAAGGGTTGTAACGATGCTCTCCCTTTTACAGGCTCCTCTTTTCCAAATGATTTTTAACCTGTGCCTCTTGGACCATCTGGTAACTCCAAACTCTCATTCCAGGGAGGGAGTAACTTGGGGCACACTATAAAGACCGTGAAAAGAAGAAAATAGGAAAAACCACATTTGTGCCCATTCAATACCAGCTGCCATTTTATTGTCTGCTTACCCAGGGTCACAGATTGCTGTTCACCCCAAACTGCTGATGGGCTCTTTTCCACCACCACCACACAGAGGTGGAAGCTGTGAGCTGGAGGACTGGAGACAGGGCTGGACACCAGCACCAAAGTTTTTCCCAGTCCCCAAAATGGTGCTTCATTGTTCACCATCCTCTCTGCTCGCTCCTCTTCATCCTCCCCAGTGGCTGGGAGGAGTGGGAGGAAGGCAGGAGGCAAATAGTGCAGGAATATGGGAGGAGGGGACCAAGGTGGTCAGTTGTGGGGATGGAGCAGTGGCAGCCTGAGCCATTCCTGGTCCTGGGAGCAGTGGTGGCAGTTGTAGCAGTGCTCTCCAGCCAGGCTCCCCATGGCATGCTGGAGAGCATGTCCTAAGAGGGCACATCCCTGTGCCTGGAAGCAGCATTTGATGGGGCAGGAGGTGAGAAAGGAGCATGTATGCTTCTCCACCTTCTTTCCTCTGTCTCCCCAGCTCCTGGCAAATGCTAGCCCAGCCCTGGTCTGCCTGAGAGCCCTTGCCCCCATCCCTGGGAGGCTGCAGGCAGGACACTGAACAGCTGTGGCTTGTCCCCCACCCTCGGGGTAGGGACAAGTGGGACCAGGCACCCAAGGCAGCCCCATCCCCTCTGCATGGAGCATGAGGAGAGGGAGGCACAGCAGGATAAAATGAGGAGCAAATTCTTGTTGTCCTAAGGAATAAAAGCCAGTGTGGTATCAAACCCTTTGGAGTCTGAGCCATTTTGTCCCCCAGTGACAACCTGGAACAGAAAAACAGCTCTTCCTAACCTTTCCCTTTGGTAAGAGCAGCATGGGAGATGCCCTTGGGGCCGCAGCCCTGCCCACAGTAAGATTTGCAGGGCCAGGGTCAGGGTGGTGGTGTAACAAGACCTTTGATGAAGGCTTTGAAAGGCTTTGCCTTATCTGCTCATCCTCATCCTCACCCTCCATAATTGGTCCCACATCTTTGCCCCGGGCTGAGATCCCACCACCCTCGGCCATCTGCCCGCCGGCCGCGCTGCCGGTGGCCCCATTTTCCCCTGGCTCCATCCTGAGCACCAGGATTCAGTCTGCTGAAATCCCCAGCGAGGTGGGATTACCAGGCACTGTCTGGAGCTCAGATCACCTGGGGTTTGCAGTCTTGGGCAGAGGGCAGAGCTTTGTGGAAAACAAAAATGGGATGGGGTTGGGAGTGCAAGCTGTCTCCTGAGGCTAAACAGCTGATTTAGCTCCTTGAAGGCTTCATGCCAGATGAATGGGTTTTGCTGGATGTTTTAGATCCTGCTTTGCCCAGCCTGGGCTGGGCGACAGCCATGCTTCTCCATGCAGCTTAATACTTCAGGAATGATGGAAGAGCAGCTTAGGGACCCATTAGTAATGTGGCTGGCAGCCAGGAGTGGATCCAGGAGAGGTGGGGTGGGTGTGTAAAAAGCATCATGGCACATAAGGACCTTTCATCTCTCCACTGCCACATCTAGGGATGGGGTTTGGCTGGGCAGTGAAAACAAACTGGAAGAGGTGTTAGAGTATTTCCAGCAGCATCACACCAAGCCCTTGCAGGGGAGGGGCTGGGAGCCCATGGAGATCCCAGCTCAGCTCAGCTAAAATTGAGGCAAATGGGAGTGGGCAATTCTGGAGAGTCCAGCCTCTCAGGAGAAACACGGACCCTTGAGCTGAATCAAGTCCTCACAGAACAGCCCTTGCCCTCCATCACCTCCTTCATCTTTTTGCAAACCCTGACTTTTTCCCAGCCTAGAAATGGAGACAGTGGGGGGACCATTGCCAGTAGCTTGTGGAGGGCTCTATCCTTAGAGGTCCCCATCACCTTCAGCCCTGCTCAAGGGGCAGGTGCTTGGGTTTCCAGGGGAGTGGGGGACTCACTGAGAAACCCTGGGAAGAAGCAATATTGAATTGCACCTACTGGGCAGAAGCCACACCCATTCCAAATGGATGCTCTCATGGGACATGGCATTGTGAAAGCCAGGGCAGTATCCACACCCAGGAGCACCGAATCCAGAATTGGGGAGAGGGGGCAGGGAGACTGGGGAGAGGGCAGCCCTGGTGACTTGGTCCCAGCTCCAGACACCATGCTGCAGACCCCAAATGATGGGCTTGTAGCTTGGACCACCACAGACCCCACAAGAACATCCAGGGGCTCCTCCCAGCCCAGGCAGAATCCCACGGCGCAGGCAAAGCAGGAGCCCAGGCAGTCAGGGAGGAACAGGAAGCAAGATCCTTTATTGTACACAGTACAGAATGTAATGCAGCTTTGCAGGAGATACATAGCCCTGCTTGAATAAAGATATTTCAAATCAGTCCTCAGATTAACTCCTTCTGCACTGCAGACCTGCCACACACCAAGCAAATGGTTAAAAACCTGTCCCCACGGTGGGGTTCCCAAAACCAAATGCTCCCCATGGGTACAGGCCACTGCAGCCACCATGGGGAGAGCAACCAAGTCATTGCAGAGTTAATCTTCATACTTTCCAAAAAAAAAAAAAAAAAAAAAAAAAAAAAAAAAAAAAAAAAAAAAAAAAAAAAAAAAAAAAAAAAAAAAAAAAAAGCAAAAACAAAAAACCCAAACAAAAATTCCAACCGAAGCTAACTAAAGAAGAGAAAAAATTCCTATACAGCATTTACAACAAAACATGTAGCCTGGTGCAGGGGAGGCAGGTATGGATATATGAGTGGTGGGGGAGTGTTAGGAGGTGCAGCGAGGGGTGGGAGGAGCTGGAGGGAAGTGGGGTATTGAGGAAGGGACCCCCCCCATCCCTGCCCACCTCAGCCTTACAGCCCAGCTCCGAGGCCATGCCAAGCAGAGGGAGCACAGCTGAGCCAGTATCGGGATTCAGCCCTGGCTCCCCTGGGAAAGAGGACTGGAGCAGTGAAATGGAGTGGACCAGATCCTTCGGCAGCCATCCCAGGAAGCCGTGGGCATCGAGGGCTCCCCCTGCCACCAGGAAAGCCATGGGGGTGTCCCCAGGGGCTCCGGGGACAGCAGCCGAGCTGCAAAAAATAGCTTTGCCTTAAAATACAAAAAATCTACAAAAATCAGTTTAGAAACCTTTAGTATTTTCCTAAAACATCCCAAAAATAAACCAACCAAAAAAACAACCCAAGAGGGAGTTAGTGTCAGGGTCTCCTCCCCCAAAATGCAACCCATGGCCCATAGCCAGAGCTGGGGAGGATCGAGGGCACGGAGAGGATGCAGGAGGAGGTTCTATGGGAACGACAGGTTATATGGGGAGGGGGCTGGGGAAGAAGGCAGAAGGCTCCTCAGGGTTGGGGTAGGATGCTGCGCACATCAGCCCCGGGGTGCTGGCCCAGGCGGCCCCCCCGCATCCCTCCTCTCTGTGCAAATCAAAGCCCTTTCCACCACACAAGGCAGCTACGCGGATTGTGCTCGATGCAAAGCAGATTGTCGTGACAATTGGCTCGGCAGCCACGCAGCCCAGCCCCGGGGCACTGCCGCAGCCAGCGCCTGGGGAACAGCCTGCAACTTTAGGCTCCCGGCGCCCCAAGACATCACACTGATGCATGGCAGGAGGTGCCAGCCACGGGCAGTCCTGTGCACTAGCCCTTGGAAAGGAAGGGTGGGAATTCGGCGGCAACACACGTGGGGCGTTTTAAATTCCTCGAATTTGTGTGTGCACCCATGCTGTTTGTCGTTGGGCTTTTTCTCTGTTTGTTTGTTTTTTCCTTATGGACAGCCAAAAAATATTCTTTTTAGAAAACCGTGTTTGCCCCAGGTGCGTGCGCTAGTGCCAATGGCTCTGCCGGCCGGCCGAGTCAGTAGGCGAAGCCCTCCGCGTAGGGAAGGCTGCCGCAGGGATCCCTGTCCAGGAGGAACGCCGGGCTGTCCTCGAAGTGTGTCAGCGGCACCGTCTCCTCCTCCGGCACCGGGCAGTCCGGCTCCGTCTTCAGGAAAGGGCGCTGGTTGTCGGGATAGGCCATGGAAAAGAGGGCGTCGGGGTCACAGACGAATTTATAGACGTACCGCTCGCCGGCGACCTGCGGGGAGGAGGGAGGGTGTGAGAGGCGCCCCGGATGTTCCCCGTGCCCTGGGCAAGCACCACACACCTCACACGGGAGCTCATCCCTCTCCTGCCGCACCCTGGGAGGGCAGGGGATGGCCACACCCTGCTGTGGGGCGGCAGGGGGTCACTCACCTTCTGCATGATGCCCTTCTCGTAGTAGTAGCGCAGGGAGCGGCTGAGCTTGTCGTAGTTCATGGCCGGTCGGTTCTTCTGGATGCCCCAGCGCCGCGCTACCTAGGGAGAGAGGGGTGGCAGCCATCAGGGCTCCAGCCAGGGCTTGAACGGGGATCCTCAAAGGAAATCACAACTGAAAGGCAGGCTAGAGGCTTGTTTGAGGGGGCTGGGGCAGCTGGAGTGAAGGTGTCACCGTGGTCTGGGAGCAGTTCCCCGCCTGCCATGATAAATGCTCTGGCTGTGACCACACAGCTACCGCCAGACCAGGGGCCAAATCCAAAGTCATTTCATTAGGGAGAGCCTGCCAAAAAAGCTGCTTCAAAATACCACAATTTCCATGCATGGCGCAAGAGATATTATGGGTAATCACCCACAATGCGCAGCTCGGTGCTGGCTACAGCTGCTCTCAATTACTCCCCAAACAGCTCCTTCCTCTGTGTCACCCTCCCCTGGAGCCGCGTGGTTCCGGCACGGCAGCGCGCCAGCACGGAGCTGCTGCTGGAAACCCGGGATGGGAGCAGCTCGGGAAGGAGGGAGCCATGGCAGAGCAGCAGAACTCAGCAAGGCACAGCACAGAGGCAACACCACCACGGCTGGTGACCACTGCCAGCTTCAGGAGCACGTGCCATGCCAAGAGGAAGATCCTAAAGGCAGACTTTCCTATAGCTGACTGGAGGTTAGAGATACGTGTCTCGCCTCAAGAGCGAGTGGGAAGGTTCTGTTGCATGGGAAGGATTCATCCCAGTTCTGCATCCCCCCCCAGCACCCCCCAGCTCCAGGGCAGGACCTCTCATACCTCCTCAGGCTCGATCAGCTTGAACTCCATGCCCCGGCCGGTCCATGCGATGAAGTGGGCATTGGCAGGGTCATCCAGGAGGGTGACCAGGAACTGCCAGAGCTGCAGGGACCCCCGCCGCTGGTAGGGAGGGCCCTCACGGTACAGGGTGGGCTCCTGCTTCACTTTACCTGCTTGCACAAAGACACCTGGGTAAACACTCTGCCCCCTCCCAGGTGTGTCACCGGCAGCAGACATGTACAACAACATGGGTCATCCCTGTGCCGAGACACCTGAGCAGGATCAGGCCCTGGGGTGGGAGAGGGGAGAGGTGCTGGGGATGTTGCTGCAGGCAGGTAGGTGTCAGGGAGAGAGATGGAGCATGGCAGTGATGCAAAGTTGCAATGTGGGATGATGCTCAGCAGCTCTCAAGAGCACTGTGCCAGCACTGCTTGGCTTTATAAGCCGGGCATTGCAGATCCCAGCATTCCCACATCTTCCTCCATGAGCCCCATTTCCCCTGCAGGCCTCTTCTGGGGCCAGACTCTTACCCTCAAGCCTCTCGGGTACCACGCACGTGTCATCAAAATACAATCGTGTGTCCTTTTCATATGAAAATCCTGTGGGGAAGAGACCCTTTGTGAGCTGAGGGCCCCTCCACTATCCTGGCTGGACCCCAAAAAACCCTGGCTTGGCTGAATCCAGCACAGGACCCCATCCACAGCTCTGGGAGCAGACCAGTTTCCAGTTATTTCAGTGGCTGGGCTCCCCTCCCTGCTCCCAAACCCCGTTAGCAGCTCTGTCAGGCGCATTATCCCAGATTACAGGGCACTGCCGTGCCCTCACAGCATGCTCACAGGAGCTGCTGGCTGCTTTTGGGGCTGCTGCCAGGGCTGCATGCAGCTTTCACAGGCCCCAGGTGCTCTTGTGGGCGTTTTCTGCCCACCACAAGTGAGAGGTGGGATGGGGCCACAACAGGGGGAGAGCAGGGGATTCATTCACTCACCGTCATGGCTGTTGGGGAAGACATTCCCCTGTAGGTACGAGGACTGGCAGTTAGGCACTTCTGAGGGGGAAAGGAAATGACATCAAGGTTATTTAAACCCTGTGGGTGCCACCATGGATTTGGCAGCATATTCTTTATCCTGAGCACGGCCTGCTGTAAAGTCTGGGAACCTTCCTCCCCTCCCCACGTTCCCTGGTCCACTACATCCACCCTCAACATTGGGGAAAAAAAAACCCAGTATGATTTGGGATGGCAATGGAATTTAGACTGGAGCATGGGCTAAGTCAAGTTTTCACAGGCCCCACATGAAGGGAGGCACTGCTGCGCCTCCTCTACCATCTGCTTGGCCGTGCCACCCTCCATCCCGAGGTTGGGGTATTTTTAGGTCCTAAGGCGATTAGAGGATTTTTCCGTGATGCTGGTAGGGTCCAGCAGCCAGCAATCACAGCTGGCCCAAGGCCAGAGCCAAGGGGGACCCACCAGGTGCTGTGGGGCACCCCAGCCTGTGGCTACAGCTCTGGCCACACCACTGGCATCAGGTGAACACCTGCTCTATCCTCTGGCTTTGGAAAAGGAGGAAAGAAAAAGGCAAAGCAGCATCCCAGCACCACGGGAGCTCCAAGACAGAACATCCTCTGCCTGAGGCTCAGCGCTGCCTCTGCTGCCACGCTGATGGCAGAGATGCTCTGCTCCTTGGAGTGCCACTGGTGCAACCCCAGCCAGCGCCTGGCTGTCCCCTGGCTCACACCCACCTGAGTCAATGCAGTAGTCCCGGGGCTCCTGTTTGATGCCCATGGGGGGCTGGAAGCTGTGGCCGGGGGGACCGGGCAGGCCAGGGCCGCCATGCTCGTAGAGAGGGTCATGGTATTCCTGCTTGAATCCCTGAGGGGGGCGGGGGGCAGCCGGGCCCAGGGGCTCCGACAGCTGCCGGTGGTAGATGGGGCGGCTGTCCCCCGGGACCCCGGCCTGCGGTGGGAAGGGGTGGCAGGGCTCAGACAGCTGCCTCTGAAACCTGGGGGAGAAGGATGTGGCATTACTGAGGAGAGGGGGTCAGCCCTGCCACCAGCTCCCACCCCAAACCAGAACTGCCCTCAGCCTGGGGTGCACCCACAGCAGGCTGGGAGGGTTCCTCAGAAGCACAGGCACCACAGGGGCTCATCCCATGGGGACCCAGTGGGGTGAGAAAAGCCCTGTGCCCCTCTGACGGCTGGGCTCAACAGCAGGATAATTGGCAGGGTCATCAACATGGGCCATCACAATAAAGCACCCTGGCCTTCAGGTATCTGGAATGGAATGAGAAAAGGAACAAAAACCACTCCCCAACACTCCTATCTCTGTAAACCAGTAGAATCTGTCCCCAGCGTGGGGGGCAGGGGCCGGGGATGCTGTGCATGGGTGGGCGCTTACGCAAAGCCAAATCCACTCCGCAGCTCCAGCCGGCTGCTAATCCGCCTGCGCAGCTGGGATTAAACCTTGAACTCGACAGCAGGGAGCACTATTTTGGGCTCCGTGGTGCTGCCACCACTGCTCTGAGAGCACGGCTTCTGCTGGTGGCCATGGATGAGGGACCATCTCGAGGGGGTGCCGCCACATCCCCTCGTCCTCCGGCACCTTGAAAGGTGATCTTGGATCTCCGTGCCGGCTCCTCTCAGCCGGCCTTGCACCATTTGGCTTTGTAACCCGAGCTCTCCCAGCTGCCGGGCTGGGATTACTCCATTTCCGAGCCATGTCCCTCTGCCCTTCCTGAATGAAACCCAAGCCCCGTGCTGGCACAGTGCTTCCCCAGGGGTCGCAGCCAGCCCCCTGCATGGCCTGAAGGTCACACGGAGCCCCGCTTTGCTGGGGAGGGATGCTCGCCTGCTGTGGACACATTCCAAAGGCTTCCTTGGCCCCACTGCATGGCCTTTGCCAGGCTGCCACATCTTGTCCCATGCCCACAGGGGTGACACGGTGGCTGTCACAGCAAAGGACATCCAGAGGCCACAAGCAGAACATCTACCGAGAGCATCCATAGGAGCAAACCCAGGGTGAGGGAAGGGACTGGCAGAGCCTCCAGGGACGTGGTAGTGGTGGGGAATGAAGCCACAGCTTGGAGAGGAAGGAGGGAACAGGGGTGTCCCACCACAGCCCACAAAACCACGGTGATGCCATGCAGTGCATGAGGGAGCTCTGGGCCACCCCCAGCCCAGGGTGCACATGGGCAGGACAGAGATGGTCACAGCTCCACAGACCAGCTGGGCTTGGCTTGGGAGGCAGAGCTACAGTGGGTGGGAATGAGGAGAGCAGAGCCCTGACTCAGGAACATCACCTCTTGGAACAGGGGCAACCTGTTGGATGCAGGAGTCAGCCTCTGCCTCCCTCGCCTTTCCCAAGAGGGAAGCAAAGGTTCTGCCCAATGTTCAGGGACTGGAAGGAGTGGTTCCCTGTTAGCAGGAGAAAGAGCCACAAGATCCCAGTAGGAAGTGGCAAGTTTTGCCACATGGAACCACAGGCAACAACATTTGGCTCACCAACTGCAACCGCAGCATGGGGACAGGCACGAGCATTTCTCCTTTTCCCCCACCCCTTGGGACCTCCGACCCACCCCGAGAGTGCCCACAAAGCCCCGGAGGACTCCTGGGGCAGGGGCTGCCTCACCTGTGCTCTGCTGGGTATTGGTTCTCAGACATCATCTTTGGCATGTGGATGGGCGGCCGGGGCACGGCGAAGGGCGGCTGCTGCCGCTGCTCCTNTCGTAGGCACTGCCGAGGGAGAGGGGCTGACACGGGGACACCGCGGGGACGGCACCCCGAGGGCTCTGCAGGCGGCGGTGTCCCCGCGCTACCTACCAGCAGTTGTAGAGGCACTTGTCCCCATAGCCGGCGCAGAGAGCCTGCTCGTGGCTGCAGGATGACAGCTCCGAGGACGGGCTGGGCAGCTCCCGCTTGATCTTTGCCGGAGGTGGGGCGTGCAGGACCACTGTAAGGACAACGAGGAGGATACGGGCTCACCCACGGGGGACAGGGCCATGGGAACATCACCCCTGCATGCATCAGCTCTTTGCTTGGGAATAAGGTGGTGAATTATGCCCTGGGAGCGCTCAGCAACCAAACCAGGGTGATACAGTGCCCTGGCAGGCCCCAACACTGGCAGAAGAGTGGGCCAGGGCGGCGGGGGAGGGCAGAGGTAGGATGGTCACAGCAGCCCAGGACTCAGCAGGGGAATTGCTCCCGACTGGGATCCAAGAGGGGAAGAGCAAGGGCTGTGAGAGGGGCACAGGCAGCTCGACAACAGCCTTAGATGAGACATGTGTTGTCCACCAGCCCCCCAGCGAGTGGAGCAGAGCCCAGGCACCACAGGCAGCGGCTGCCTCCCTGAGACACGGAGCAAGGGGTGAGGGGGCTGGACAGGCTGGAGCTCCAAGACCTGATAAACAGCAGCCCACTCACCCTCACAGGGGCATACCCACTTGCAGAGATTTTTAGTGGGAACCCCCTTCCCGCAGCTGAGGTGGTCCAATAGGATCTAGTCCTAGGGTCCCACAATTGTACGAGCTCTAATGACAAACATCCCATTAAACCCAAATCCTCTCCACCCACTCCCAAGCTCACTTGCTATATATAATTATAAACTGAGTAATATATGCTTAAGCTAATTAATTTCTAAAAGCAGGCGCCCTAGGAAAGGGAAAGCGCCTCAGAGATCTGTACCTAAATAGTGCCTCAGAGGAGAGCCAAGACTAATCGGAAGTGGAGTATTAGCTTCATGCGAAGCCTAAACACAGCCCAGCTACACTGGAGAGGAGCAAATAGCTCCAGGACAACTGTTCACAGCTTGCCAGGTAATTAACTGCTCCCCTAATTTGTCAAAACCTTTAAAGAGCTGCTGACTCCCCTTTCTACCCATCCCCCCCTCGAAAGGCCTCAGTACAGCTGGTACCAAGGGCATAAACCCCCCCCTCCCCGAGAAGGATTTGAAACACAAAGCCCAGCGCTGAGCCAGCACAGCCCCCCACACGCCTTCCACCCGCTCCCAAGCCGGATTTATCCCACTCCTCCTTCCCCCCTCCCCAGCGAGGTTTTGCCACTCTCAGCATTTCCAGCCTTAAAAGGGGGCCAAACACGGCAGTGGCAAAGCACAGGCACCCCGTGAGCCATGGGAAAGCAAAGGGGAATTGGCTTTGGAAGGGCTCCAGCTGCCTATCGCGGGCATGGTTCTCCCGAACAGGCTCCGTGTTGTTGGAGCGAGTTGTTTTTCCGCCAGTCGTACAATGGGGTCTGGTTATTCATTGAAAAAAAAAAAAAAAAAGCCTCCAGTCCCTGAGCAGGCACCACCCTCCATTCACAAACACTTCGTAGTGCTCCATTCATGTGGCTGAGGGAGGGAAAAAAAAAGAAAGGAAAAATTTCCCCAGAGCTTAGCAGTGCCATTCAAAAAAAAAGGGAAATGAGCCTTAAGATCCTAACAGAGACCAGCTGTCCAAGCCCGGACTCTGTGCAACGTTTGGATTCCTTACACAAACACTGCGAGGCCGGCCAGCGCTGCTCAGCACGACGTGCTCCTACGCCAAGCTCACGGCCAGCGAGGCTGGAGGAGCCTGGGGGGCACCGAGGCCAGTGCTGCAGCTTTTTTGGGGGGAAGGAGCTGGATTTGGGTCCCAGCCAGGTGGGAGGAGCTGCCTTGCCCCAGCACCCAACACCTCAAAGAACGCCGGGTGCAGAAGCACTTTCACCCTTTCCGGTCCTGCCCTCGGCACTATAATTAAAAGCTAAAAAAATATATAAAAATACTTAGAGGGAGCAGCTCAACTACAGACAGGGCTGGAGAAGATGCGTCGGCAGATCCACACCAAGGCTGAGCCACAGCAGCAGCGAGGACACCCCTGGGTGCCTGGCAGCCCCCCGGGCTGCTTTAGCCACTAAAGAGATGGAAACACCCTGGGGAGGCCAGGCAAGGGACCAGCCACACGTGCCACTGCTGTGCCCAGCCAGGAGGGGTGGCTCAGGCAAACCCTCCCAAGTGCCACACAAGCAGTCAAACTGGAAATGCCCCTAATGCCAACCATCAGACATCTCCCATGGAAAAGGGTGACACCACAAAGCCACTTGAGGCCTTGAATTCCCAGTGAATCCCTTGGTGGAAGACAGGGCAGGTTATCCCCACCCATCAGCATGACTGGACCTCCATGAAACTAAGCTTGGAGAGCACTGAATGAGCCAAGGGGAAGGCAACCAAGCCACCACTTCCAGCCCAGGGACACTGGCACCCACTCAAGCTGTCACCGGGAGCTGAGCTCTGCGCCTGCCCCTCCATCCCCTGGCGCTGCAGGACGCACCCAAGGTCACACCAGGAGAGGAGTCAGAAATAGAAGCCAGGATCCTGCTTTCCTTTGTTTAAACATCTCTTCCTCACAAACAAACCTCCCTCTTTCATTTTGGTGTGTAAGAAACTCCAGGCCCTGCCTGTGGCTGTTGCCACGTGCTGCCTGCGCAGAGAGGCCACAGGTACCCTGGGAAAAAAATCACTTCTTGTGGTGCTTGATCTCCTCAGCATGATCCCATCACTTCCCAGGTACTTAAACTATCAGTGGAGGCACAGCACTGTATGTAAACCCGTGTTCACATTGCTGGTGAACTCAGAGCCATGCCCAGCCAGGGGTGCAGCGGGAGAGCCAGCATGGTGAGCTCTGTGGAGTCACCACAGCCTCCTTGCTCTCATGGAAGGATCCACCACTTCCCCGGGCAACTTGCAAGCCCTGAATCTGGCCTCTTGCCATCTGGTCCAGGGCACTAAGAACAATGCATCCCTCATCTGGGGTAGCCTTGCTTTCCTTAAAGTGGGATTGTTTTCCCCAGCACAGTGACCCACTGCCCTCCAGATTATTTTGCTACCAAGCCCCAGCTTTAAGACCCTGTCTGCCAGGGATCTTGGCTACGGAACTGGGAACAGGGAGTGGGCAGTAGCAGAGATGCAGGCAGCTATGAGGGGGTTTTGGCAAGGCAAGAAGGACGCTGCAGTTCTGAGCATTTCCAAGATTCCACGTGGCACATGCGACAACACTCCCCATTGCAGTGGGGTCCAAACTGAGCCTGGTTTGTCCCTTTTTGCTGCTGTGCCAAGGAAGCTTGGCCCTAGAAATGCAAGATGGGGCACAAGATTGAGGTTTGCTCAGGATAAGAGAGCAGCAGTTTCCTCAGGGAAAAGGCATGGAACTACACAACTGCAGAAACAGAGTCCAACACAGGTCCACAAACATCCGCAAGGACTAAGGAGGGAATTTACCTTTCCCCAGGAGCCAACGGATGCTGAACTCCAATGTGACTGCCAACCCAGGAAGGCAGCATGTCCCTGCTAGTGAAAGCTGGTTGCAGCCGTCCTTCTCTCCCTTTCTACGTGGCACGCGGTTCAAAACTGGAGTTTCTCTCCTCTGTAAACTCTCTCTAGTGCAGGGATGCAAGAGCTGGGCTTCCCATTCCCCTCTGCCTCAGTCTGAGTCCCCCCACAGCCAGCACTGCAGTAGCAAAAGAAACCTTTGCTTTCTCTCCCCAGGAAAGTTAAGGAAGGTTATAGCTGCAGGGAGATCTTTCACGTGACAAAATTGTTTCAACACCAGGTCCACAGGCTGGGCAGATAGGAACATTTTAGGAGTCCTGACCAAATAAACGCCTTTTTCTTCTCCTCTTTTTCCTGCATCACCCAGAAAAGTTTGTCTCTCCTCTCTCTGAGCTCTTCAGGTTACAAGGAAAAAGAGACTGCCAAAAGGCACTGGAAACAGCTTCAGCTTCAAGAGCCACCCTCCCACGCACACTGCAGTTTCTACTGCTCCGAGCAAGAGCTGCTGGGCTGTGCTGGGGATGTCAACAGACCGTTGTGTTTCTGACTCCAAGCTCGCCTTTTATCTCAGGGGAGACAGGGGGGAAAAAAACACATCTGAAACTTGGGCTGTCTGGACGGGCTTAATGGCAAGTTTCCCACTCCGAAGGAAGCAAAGAGCAATAATTAACAGGCATTTGCTGTCGGAGGAGATACCCCGCTGCATGCTGTGACAGAGCCGGAATGAAAAATCTGTTCCACTGCAGGCTAAACTCGATTCCCTCCGAGTTCCGTAGCTGTCTGGCTCAGCAGCTAAAGCCCAGCCGCCGACACCAAGCTGCTACTTGTGTTTGCCAGGTAACAACTCCAAACATCCTGATTCCGCCCCCGTTCTCCTCCAGCCGACCCCTGGAGGCCCGAGAGCGGCGCCCGGAGCTGCGCGAGCCCCACGCGCCGATCCCCGGCCCCTGCCCTCGCCGCTAACCCGCCCTGGCAACACAGCACGGCTCAGAACCAACTCTTGCTCTTATGCAATTCACCAGGGACTGCATTTTCACTGGCCTCCTTTTAAAGACGCTGGCTTGCCAGTGATTAATGCTGCTTAAAGCGGCTCAAGTTTCACCGCTCGGGCTTGCTCTTGCCAACAGCGCTGGGCCAGGACTCTAAAGAGCTCTGGAAACTGCAGAGATTGTGGCTAACCAAGCAGCCCAGCACGGGTTATCTCTTCCACTCGAAAGGGAAAAGGAGTATTTAGAAGCGAATCCACCTCACTACGAACGAGCATCACGTCTCAGAGGAACCCAGAGAGCAGTTCAGAGATATTTCCACGCATTTGGCCATAATTTTCCCCCCTAACAAAAGACAGGACGTTGCATATTTCATCTCCATGAACCCAAACCGCACGTGCTTTCTCCCAAAAGCCCATGATTTCACGTTTCGGCCCCAGGAACAACTGCTTTCCCAAGGAAGCAACTCCAAACCCAGTGCAAATGTTTGCACAGGCACCCAAACATCTACCCCCAGAGAACAAAAACCCGGAACAATCACTTACAATTGTCGGACTGGAAATCTGGGACAAATTGTTCGTCATCGGGGACCTGAGCTAAAAAAAAAAAAACAAACAAAAAAAGTGGGTTTATGGCGTTTTCAGTTCTCAAAAAGATGCACACCGAGAGATTTTACACGGTAAAAGGTGGAGGTGAAGACTTGCCTTCAGCTAGCCAGGCCTCTTGGAGCTGGCTGAGATCCTGGAAGAGCTCTGGAACAGAGTGAAAGACTTATGTGCTCCACAGAAGAATAAATAAAACTGCCATTATTTGCAGGATTACTTCTAAAATACAAACGCAAGGCAAAGTGGTCTCTCACAGGGCCGTAGAGAGGCCACGGCTGCCCGGGCCAGCCCTGCCTACCTTCCGAGTCATGGGCCAGGTCAGTCTCCAAAAATTTCCTTTTCCTATCGGACCCCGGCCGGCCTCGGCCCTCCTCTGTGCAGGATTTCTGCAAGGAACAGGGTGACAGCTGCCCATGAGTGTGGCAGCCCCTGAGGCTGGGGGTGCCCCCAAGGACAAGGGGGGCACTCTCAAGCATGAGGGGTGGGTACCCCAAGGATGGGTAAGGGGTGCCCCCAAGGTCGGGGAGGAAGGTGTCGACAGGGATCAGGGTGGGCAAACTTACCCCGGGGCCCATGAAGGGAACCTGCTGGTCGTAGAAGCCGTCCATGGTGCGGGCGAAGCGGGCAGTGCCCCCGGCCCGCTCAGCATCGACGCCGGCCCGGGAAGGGGGGTCCCGCCCGGGCTCCGGCAGGTGCGCGGCTGGGGGGTG
>WEIU01017243.1:274162-298561 GCA_013389925.1 Aegithalos caudatus | reverse complement strand
TGCTAAATTTAGATCCCACTGATGAAAAAAAAATTTTTTTTGCAGGCTCCAAATTTAGGCGGCTGCAGCTCCCACCGAGCACCACTCCATCGTGCTGCTGCTGCCAGCACCCCTTCAGCCCCGGCACCCCGGAGTGGGCACCATCTCCTTTAGTCCCCAGAGGTGGGGACGCCTCACCTGGCCAGGAGTCACCCCCCACGCACCCCAGGAGCAGCTGAGGAGTTCATTTCCACCTTTATTGGAGGCAAGCCCACAGCAGTCCAGGTGTACACGGCAACACGCGCTACGCTACGGACACCATTCCATGCAGGCAACCACGGCTACACACACAGAGGGAGGGGGGGGCTGAGGCTCCTGTGGCAATGGGGATCCCCAGCCCTCAGGGGTCCCCCAGTGCAGCACTGGCACCGGTGCCTAAGGGCTTCCTTGGGGGTTTGGTTCCATCCCACACACTTGGGAACTGGGCTGAACTGGGAGACTCTGGGGACAGGGGGGATCAAGGCCTCGAGTGCCCCTCAGCTGCATGGCTTATTCCTCCCTGGAGCTGGGACAGCTGGGCTGAAGTCCCAGGCTCTGTGGTCCCTCCTGGGCTCGGGACCTTTGCACCATAAGACTAAGGAGGTCAGGAGCTGGCAGGCCCATTGAACCATGCCTTTGGCAGTGTGGGAGCAGGTTGGAGCTGTATCCCCTGGCACAGGTGGCAGGGATCATCTCCCTGGCCACCAGAGGGGATGTCTGGGTTGGAGCCTGGCAGAGTGGTGCTGGTGTATCACCGTCCCACTGGCCCAGAGTGGTGGCCCTGGGCTCCCACTGCAGGACGAGGCTGAGTGTTCACCCCTGGACTTCAGCTGCCCACCCCTGGCACTGCCAGACCCAGGGGTGCAGGCACGGGCACGGTGCCCTCCTGCTTCCCTGGCTCTGCCACCACCGACAGCCAAGCACAGCAGAGACCCCAGTGCTGCCCTTTGCCCAGAGCCCAGCAAACTGTGACGGGGGCAAGGAGCAGGAGAACCACTGCTGATTCCATGCAGGCTCTGGGATAAAGCCCTAGGCTGAGGCTGAGTGGGCAGGGAAATGGAAGCAAACCTGTTGACCTTGTGTGCTGCCATCCCACGGAACAAACCTGTCACCCTCCTGCTGGCAAAGCTCTGGAGATGGCGGGGGTGGTTCCTTCACCCTCCCCGAGCGTGGGGCTGTGAGGCACTGCTGCCCTGGGCAATGGGCTGGGGAAATGGAGGCAGCTGCTTCCAGGGACCCGGGGTTGGTTTGGCCTTGCTCCATCTGCCTTCACCTGGCTACTCATAAACAGCTGCCCTGGGGAGGAGGAGAAGGAGGAGGAGGAGAACGAGGGTGGATTTCTGCACTGCAGTGACACGTGCCTGTGTACACAGCTCACCAACAGTTCCAGCTCACTGTTCACTCTGGAACACTGATGGCAGCACCTCTGCCAGGGGAATGCTATTGAATGGGGACCTGCAGCATCAGGAGGGACTGAGTGGGCACTGGGAAGCTGGGGAGGACAGGGTGACTTGTGCCAGCCCTGTGGAGTTTTCCTGCCTGTGGTGACATCCATGGGGCACACACCACCCCCACCTTGCTCCCAGCAGCACAGGAGCCTCCACCAGCCCCAAAGGAGCTGCCTGGGAGCAGGGCTGATTCAGGATGTGGTTGTACCCTGCATGCAGACCCACTGCTGAAGGCACTGCTGCAACCAGCAGCCCTTCCCGTGGGCCAGTCTTGCCAACTCCTGGCTCCTGGGAGTACATTCAACCACCACAAGCTCCATGCATTCATCTGTTTCTGGTCCCTGTGCACCCTGGAGAGAAAAACTGCATCCCCCCAATCTGTCCATCCATGGGAGGTGCCACCAAAACCTGCCTGTGCATCCCAGTGGGCCCCAGCAGTCAGGCAGGCAGCAGCATCTGTGAGGCTTCTGGGGTTTGGAGAGGGCTGTGGGGAGCCCTGGCCATACAGAAACTGAAATGCAACCACTGCCCCACTCCCTGCAGCCCAGAGGCATCAGAGGCAGCACCAGGGAGAGCACCAGCCTGGCAGAGCACATGAGAGATGTGTAAAAGGTGCTGGGGACACTTTCAAGGGAGAAGAGCTTCTGGATGTCTGTCCCCAGGGTATCCAGCCCCCAGTGGAGGCTGGCAGGCTTTAGGAGAGAGGAAAAGTCCATGTCCAGAGGAAGGAGGTGCCATGGAGGACAGCCAGCAGAGAAGGGTGGTGGTGTCTGTGTCCAATTTGGGCTCCCAAAAAGTGACCCCCAGAGTCCCTTTTTTGTCCAAAGTTTGCAAAATAAATACATAAATATGAACACAAAGCCCGGGGCTGGGGCTGCTCCCCCCAAAATCCCTTTTTTTTTTTGCCATTTCCCTGTAAAAATAGTGTCCTCCTCCACCCCATGGTTGTCCCTGTGCACTGTCTGTCCCCAGCTTGTCCCACACCTCATGGCTCACTGGGCTGGCAGCAATGATTCTTTGCTTCTCTCTCAAACCCCACAGCACAGAGGTGAGAGGCTGAGATGGCTCCTCCAGGCTGAGGAAATAAATCCCCATTGCAAGGACTGGGGGACAGAAACCCAGTGCAGTGAGACATCAAGTAGTCTTCAGGAGGATGATAAATAAATAGTGGAGCTTAGTGCTGCCTCAGAAGCACGTTCACAGGCAGCTTGGCTGGAGGGTGTTTAAATAAAGGGGGGGGGGGGAAAAAATCCCAGTCCTAGTGCTGCTGCAGCAAATGTGCTTGCTGCATGCCAGCCTGCCTTCTCCCCCTTCTTCCATCCCAACTTGAGAGGATGCTTCTGGTGATCAGGAAGGAGCCCACAGGACCTTCCCAGGATAAATAATCCCCACTGGGCTTGGAGGGGGAGTTTCCATCCCCACCACAGGATGGGGATTTGGGGACCCCTGCATCAGGCAGGTGGCTGGGATGCTGAGTGCCTCCAGGCTGTGGATCCTTGGATGGTGCTTTAATCCCGAGTTCGGTTTCTCCTCTTCAGGAAAAAGAAGCTGCTCTTCTGAGGGGGGCCCAGCAGCATGGGCACCTGGCTTTTATGTGTAATTTTGACCTAAAAAGAAGATGCCCCGTCCTGACATCCTGCCAGCCCCTGCCCCATCCCAACACCCTGCCAGCCCCTGCCCATCCCCACACCCTGCCAGCCCCTCCTGCCCCATCCCAACACCCTGCCAGCCCCTCCTGCCCCATCCCAATACCCTGCCACCCCATCCTAACACCCTGCCAGCCTCTGCCCATCCTGACTTCCTGCCCCCTCCCTGAGCACTCACTGTGCAGGACGGCTGCATCCAAGGCTCCCCATCCACCTGCATGGGCAGCAGCTTGGACGTCCTGTAAGGCACAGAGAAGAGAGGGAGGTGGCACAGGTGGCACAGGTGACACAGGTGACACAGGTGGCACAGCTGGCACAGGTAACACAGTGGCACAGGTGCCAGGTTTCACTGTTGGCCAGGCACTCAGCTGTGAAGGGGGAAAATACCTGATGATGACAGAGGAACACTGGGCCAGTCTCTTCCCTGCACTCTTCAGCCCCGTGTAGATCTGCCCCATTTCCATGGCACCTTCCAGCCCCACCACCTCCAGGAGATGGTCACTGAGGTCTGCAAGAGAGAGGGATCTGTGCTGGTCCCCCCATCCCCAGGTGTCCCCCACCTTCTGCCCTCATTCAAAACCCCAGGGCCAGTACACAGGGCTGCTGGCTGTGCTGAGGCATAGCAGGCTTGGTGGCACTGAGGGGATTTATCCTGATGTCCTCTGTGTCCTGAGACCACCAAGCTGGGTGTTTCCAGTGGAAAAGTACCCCTGGTCTGAAACAGCACCTCCATGGCTGCATGGGGACCACATCATAGGGGGGCTGACTCCCACCCCAGCCCCAGGCTGTGGGAGGTGGTGGGTGGAAAAGCCAGGCACCTTGTGTGTCCTGCTGGCTTTCTACCCCACTGCTCTCCACTGGGGAATGCTGCCAGCACTTTGGGCTGTCCCTGTCCATGAGGGTGGCTCTGGTGGCCTCAGCAGAGGGTGTGAGATGCCAGATGGGCTCAGTGTGGGTCCTGCTACTCCCAAGCCCCACATCCAGGCTGGCAGCACTGTGCTGGACCCTGGGAAGGTGCTTACAAAAGCCCCTGGTGCCAGCTCTGCAGCCGGGTTCCATCTCTTCCTCTTATTGCGGGCTCACACCAGCACCCCAAAAGACACAGGGCTGACAAACAACTCCTCCAGTGCTGTTCCTCCAGAGGTGGTGGGTGCCCAGTGCCCTGTGCTGCCCCCCACTCACCCTGCACACAGAACTTCAGCTCCTTGGCATCGGTGACCACGGTGCCGGGCAGTTTCTCCGGCGCCTTCTTGCCCAGCCGGTTGTAGCCGCGCTGCTTCTTGGTCTCGCCCCACAGGTTGGAGCCCCCGTACATGCTGGGGATGTTGAGCACGGCAATGCCCTCCAGGGATGTGTTGCTGAGGTCCAGCAGGGTCCCATCACACTGTCAGGTACAGGGTGGGGTGTCAGGGGGTTGGGGAGCTGTGCCCACCACACGGAGCCCCTTCCTCTCCCCGCCAGTCCCTGAGCACAGTGTGACACCGGACGGTCTCCAGGGGACACAGAGCTCCAGAGTGGCTGGAGATACAAATACCCTCCCACTTTGCTTTCCTAGAGTTAGTGTCAACTCCTTGATGCACCTTGTGCTGCTCTCCCCTCTCTTTCCATAGGAGTTTTACTACAGGTCCAAAATGGCAGTTTCAAAAAAAGCAGATTCCCAGAGGACCCCATAAAACCTTGGCTAGACTCGGTGCTGTGACCCAAAAGAGGAGGCAACACCATCTTGACCCTCAAATGACTTCCACCCAAGGAGCTCCAGCACCTGCTTTCCCCCCTCTCCTTTTCCAAACTGACTCCAAAGGACTGGAAAATTTGGCTGCCCAAAAAGTAGCTCAGACCAGTTTGTCTTCGAGTGCCATTTGGAAACTAGAAATAAGGCTGGAAGGAAATTAGGGGAAGGTGTCAGAGGGAAAAATGTCAGGGTTTGGAGAGCAAACCACAGCACAGCACACAGAACTGGCATCCCAGGCTTTGCTGTCGTGCAGCAGGACTGCCTCAGCTGCAAATTGCCTGTAAAAGTTAAAATATCTATTGCCTGCAGCTTTCCCACAAGATTGAAAGCAACAGCCATGGAAATGTATTTCTTAACTTCACATCTTCTCACGCTACCCAGACACAGATCCCCTTCCTAAATACCTCTGGTGAAAGCAGCCACTTTCCTATCCAACTTGAATTTCTATAAAGCATTCCTATTTTCCTTGAGGCATCTGCTCTTTACCTGCCACTCTGTGCTTCAGCAAATCCCAGCACAGCTTTTTCCTTGCATTTTGGTGGTGCAAAGTCATCTCTGCCCTCACTCCTTGCACTGAGAGGAATGAAATGGGCTAATAAGCCCCTTCTACTGCTCCAATTCTGGTTGTTTTCCTTTAACAAAGGTGTAGAGCTCGTTTTTACCACCCCTCAGCCCGTGCTGAGGACACCAGCCCCGTGTGAGCAGAGCTGGGTGCTCACACGAGCGAACACCTCAGTGTGTCAGATCCTTTCTGCCTCCCCTGGTGCTGCGGGATCTTATTTTTAGCCTCACACTGAAAGCAAAAAAAGCAGGAATCTTCTGGTTTGGGAGGGAAGAGCTGCCTCTCCAAGGCTTGGAAAGGATGTTAATCCTTTCGTTCTCAATACATCTTAATGATGTTGTGATTTGGAGGGAGAGAAAAGACCCTCATGCTCTGAGCAGCGGCTACCAAGCGAGAGGGCTCCAATTCCTCGTGGGATGGACAACACACCTGGAGCATCACCCCCAGCCACGGGCACCTTTCCCACCTGCCAGCGAGGCAGCGGGTGCCAAGGCAGCCACGGTGGGATGGGAGCGAGTTGGGTGCCAGGAGTGCAGGATGCTGCAGGAGCCTGTTCCTGCCCACAGCCGCCCACGCCTGCCCACAGCCGCGGGCAGGAGCGATTCTCCCTGCAGAGCCCTCCCCAGCCCGTGCCAGCCAGCTACAATGGGCCCTTTGAGCAGGGGCAGCTGACGGCGTGCTGGCAGCGAGGCTGGGAGGAGAAATTTGCAGCTGGGGGAAAAAGCAAATTCATTTCCAGGAGTTGTAGGGGGAACGAGTGCCAATTTCCAAAACAAAACTGCTATTTCTCTGCAAGGCTGACAGTTGCCTGGGAGCTGGAGGGAGGACAGGCGGCTGCTTTCAACTTCAAATGCTGTGGGATTAACACTTTCCTGGCAGTGGGCTCAGCTGGTGGGGAGGCACGCTTGGTGGGGAGCAGCCCGAGAAGGAATGGGGGTGCACCCCGTGCCCGTCTCCAGCAGCATTCAACTCCACAAACACGGACTTTTATCCACCTTGGGACACTGCTGCATGGATGGGGAAGGGGGTGAGATGGTTGTGATGCCAGTCCTGCCCTTCCCACAAGTTTCCAAAGGTGCAGCTACCCAGCCCAGCTTTGGGAAGGGAAGAAACTCCCCATAAACAAACAGACACCAAAATCCCTCTGCCCATGGCCACACGTCTGCAGGGCCAGCTCTGCTCTCTGCCCACCCCCTGCACCCTGCACCCACCACTGCTCTGACTCCCACCACCTCTTGCAGCAAGTGCTATTTTCTCCCCTCACCCTCCAGCCTAAGTTATAAAAGGGTGGATTATCCAGAGATAGGGAGATACGGAAGTTTACAGCCCAAATCCCCAGCGCCAGCGCGGAGAAGTGACAGCGCTCTTAGCAACCACGGGCCCTCCTCCCAGCTCTAATTAAAGGCTGTTTCCATGTCATCCAATGAGGCCTGGGAGCAGCGCGGAATTTACAAGGAGAATGTTCCAGGCATGCTCTCAAATGCAGCTGGAAGTGGGGAATATGGGATCATTCTTCTGCCCACAGCTGGCTGGCTTTGTAGCAAGCGTCGTGTGGTGGAAGAAGGGGTCCTGCCAGCCACCACATCCTTCTGCCACAGTGAGGGGTCAAAGGCATGGTGGCACCAAACAGCTGAGGGATCTCCAAAGAGCCTTTGTGCCATGGCTAGAGCAAGGGACTGTCCCAGGAAACCCACCTCAACCTCAACATAGTCGTGGAGCTTCTTGCAGGTGGCTGCAAAGGTCTCTGATGTCCCGAATTCAAAGTACCACAGCTTGTTCTTCATCCTGGGGCATAGAGACATGTCAGTATCCAGCTTGGAATCAGTGCCTTGCCCCAGTCAGCAGCAGGATGGGCTGCCAGAGACTGGCTGGAGCTGCTGTGATGGGGACATGAGCCATGGATGAGGACACAAGCCACTGTGGAGAGGGACCACTGACATCCTGGCCCTAGGGAGCTGTGTGGTGGGACAGGGTGTGTCTGGTGGTTGGGGGGCTGTCAGAGGGTGCCTTGAGCAGACCTGGCTCTGATACCCATCAGAGGGGGAACATGGGGGTGCTGGGTGCTCCCTGGGCATGGGATGTGCTGTCAAGAGACAGGGCACCCTATGGAGGGGATGTCTCACACCACAGCAGCCTCCTGGCACCCTGGGAACCCCTGACCGTGGCTCATTCCCTGCATCAGGGGCTGAGCCAGGCTTTGAGGGGGAGCTGCAGGCTGTGAGAGGCTGTAAGCTGAGGGGAGCTGAACCTGGGGGCAGAGCCAGATGCTTTGGTCCACCTGGGGATTTTTCTAGCATATTTTCCTAAACCTGGGGAAGGGGGTCACAAGCCACAGCTCCTGCTGCCATCTGCCCATTTCCATGCACCCTGAGCACAGTGGGAACGAGCTGTGACCTGCTGCCTGCCCTGCCCTCCCTGCCTGGCCTGCTCCTGCCCGTCCTGGAATTCCATACTAATTATAAAGCATGAATGAACCTAACTGGGTGTGTGGCCAAATTTGAGCAGCCTGCCACACTGCACGGGACTTGAAGAAGCATCCCAAACCCCCACCATGCCCTGCCTGTCCCCTGAGGCTGGCCAAACACCAAATCCTCTTGGTGTGAGGCATGGCAGAGGCAGGGAGTCCCCCACACCCAGCCCTCTCTCGGGAAGCCCTCACCTGCTGTTGAATTTCTCAGGGTGTTTTTCTCTCATGATGTGAAAGCGGTGGGCGATGGAGGCGTCCTGTGGAGAGCACAGAGACTCAGTGGCACGGCAGAGAAACAGAATCCCCACCTGCTGTCCCGTGGGAATGCACCAGGATAGAGGTGCTCAGCTCTTCGTGTGCCACTGGTCCCTGTGGCACAATGACACGGTGTCACTGATGGTGACAGTGATGGACCAAGGTGAGGGGGGGCCCCCAGCCAGGCTCTTCCCAAAGCTCATTAGCTGAGGCATAATTAGTGCACTTGGCCTCCTTGCCTCATCACAGGGGCTCTGCATGCAGGGGGTGATGAGAGGGGAGGAAAGGCAACCAAGGCAGCAGCGGGGCTCTGGGGATACCCCAAGACTGCACCCCAACAATCCCTTGACAGGATGGCAGCTCTCCTGAAACGCATCACAACCTCTCCTCATGCAGGGTGGGGGTGTTTAAGCCCAACTCCGAAGCTGTCACCAAATGCCACCTGCATTAGCAGGAGCCAGCATGAATCCAGAAGGATCCTGCAGTGCTGCAGGTGAGTGACCTGTGCCATGGTGGCACCCCTGGCACAGGACAAAGATACTGCAAGCCCCTGGGAAGAGAAGGGCTTTCCCCAAAACACTCCTGCTCTCAGGACTGACCCCCAGCACTGGGGGAAATCCCCATGGCACAGAGCTGTCATCTCTAGGTCAGGAAAACATGGTTTCAAACACCAAAGCAGGGCTTTGCTGATGTCTTGGCAGGTGGAGTGTCCTTGTCTTTGAGACCCCAAACTTCCCTGAATCCTGCTTAAACTACTTTCACACTCACTATTGCAACATTCCCACTGGGAAGATAGCAATCCCATGCCTGCTTATGCATCTTTGTTCTGCCTTTACAAATGACAATTAAACCGGAAAAAAAAACCCCAAAAGGTCAGGAGATGGAGGGAGGTTGGGAGTGTGAACAAGGAGGAACAGGAAGGGAGAACCAACTCCTGCCCCATGGAACTCACCACCCCAATGGAGAAGTAGTTGTTGATGATAGTGGATGGGACAGGATCTCCGTTGGCCTCCCTGTCAGTAGGAATGATGTCTATGTGCCAGCGGTCCAGCATCACCTCCGTGCTGTGCTCTATGTCCTTCAGCACCTTCATCAGGTTGCCTCCTTCATAGCCTGGAAGGGAAAGAGGATGAAGGAGGGTGAAGGGGAGCACAGCCAGGTGCCAAGCTCTTGGGGGCTGCTGTTGTGGCACATCCTTGCAGCAGCGGCAGAGATTTTGGCTCATGGCAGGGCTCTCCAAATGGAAATGTTTGGGCAGGACCTGGCTGCAGAGGGTTCAGAAAGCAGCACCTGCTCTTTTTGGAAGGAGTTAGGGGCACCAGGCTTAGATGCAGCTCTGAATTGCATCCCAGGAGCCCAGGAATCCTCCCTCCCCTGGGGATGGCCACACTGAAGGGCTCCCAAGGGCCAGCCAGCCCCGGGTGATGCTGTCCTCACCTCCTCCCCAGCGCAGGCACCGCGCGAGGTCATTCCCTGTTCCCAGGGGCAGGACGGCCACCGGTGGGTGCTTCACCAGGTTTGCCTTATCTGCAGTTCAAGGGAGAAGAGAGGTTTGGGCTGACAAGGCTCATTCCCTTCTCCTCTCCATGTCCCTCCTCAGCCAGCAGCCTGGAATGATGCTACTGGCAGGATCACCACTCCACTTTCCCTGGGGGGAATCTGTGGCAGATCACCAGGGATGCAGGTGGATGATGCTCTGCAGGAACACAGCTGTCCCCCACTCACCTATGCAGTCCAGGATCCAACCCACTGTGCCGTCCCCTCCACAGGCCAGCACACGGAAATCTGGAGTGTCCCGAAAGAAGTTCAGCCTGGAGAAAGGCAGGGGAGACAAGGGGTGATGTGGGAGGGCAGGGACCTCTGGGAGGGGGCAGAGGATCACCTGCAACAGCTCCATACCCTGGCGTGGGCCCGCCACGGTCCAGGTTGTACACTTGGCGTGGGTTGAGCAGGTAGTGAAACTTCCGGAGGACCCTGGGAAGAGAGAGATATGAGGAATGCCATGATTCCCACCCCAGGAGTGATGCCCCAGGGACCCCAACCCCAGGGGGAAACTGTTCCAGGCAGTTCCCACCTACCGCTCCCCTTGCCTTCCTCCGCTCTTGGGGTTCACAAACACCAGGAGTGGGTGTGTCCCGGGCTGAGGGCTGATCTGGAGGGCAGGGAATGCAGCTGTGGATTCCTGCCTACTGCTGAGATCAGTGGCAGAGCTCACCCACAGCCCAGTGCAGGAACCCACCTGCAGCACTTGCCCATCTGCTGTGGTGGAGTTGAACTTGAAGCCCTGGCTGTCCTCGGGGCTGGTGCTGGCAGGGGAGTCGCTCTCCGACCGTCGGCAGTGGGACTGCCTGTCCTTTGGGGAACCGAGGCATGGATGCACACACGGCCCAAGAGGCAGTGCCAGCAGCCAGGGGAGGCAGATTAGCCTCAGCAATGCCCTGCTGGGTCCCTATCCCTGGCAGCGAGGAGGGGGGCACTTCCCAGGACAAGGGGGGCACTTCCCAGGACAAGAGGGGCACTTCCCAGGACAAGGGGGGCACTTCNGGGGGCACTTCCCAAGACAAGGGGGCACTTCCCAGGACAAGGGGAGCACTTCCCAGGACAAGGGGGGCACTTACCAGGACAAGGGGGGCACTTCCCAGGACAAGGGGGGCACTTACCAGGACAACTGGGCAGATGCAGGATGGGAGCAAGATGTGGTCCCGCAGTGGGCCCCCATCACACTCTGGCTTCACATGGGAGGCACACTTGTTGTGGAGCTGGAGGGGCAGGAGAAGGGATGTGGAACAGCCCTCTCCTGACCAGGAGCCCAGTGCCAGCCATGCTGGCACTCTGGATGTGCCCCAGCCCTGAGTACTCACCGTGATTTGGCACCAGACACAGTGCAGGCCAGTGATGCCCTGGTAGCACTTGATGCTCTTGTGACATCTGTCACACTTGGCAGGTGAATTGCCCTCGATCCAGGTGTGCTGCATCACCTGCAAGGCACAGGGATACTATGGCACAGCACCCACTGACCCACAAGCATCTCCCTCCTGCTAAGGGTGTCCATCAGGACTTTGGAAGCTTGTCCAGCAGGGATGCTGCTGATCCAGTCCAGCCCCTTGCACAGCTCCTGTGCAGAGCCATGGCAAATCTGGGAGCTGGGGGTCATGTGGGTGCCTGGGGACTGGGGATGGGGTGCATCCTGCAAGGCTTTGGATGCTGGGTATGCCCATGAGCTGCTGCCCAGGATGTGAGGGGAAAAACACAGGCAAAGAAATCGTGGGGAAGCAGAGCAGGAGACCAAGGGGCCAGGACACCCACTGGCTCAGAAATGCACCAGCTGCCTACTCACACTTGTGTTTCTCTTGGATTTAACGTAGGTGCTGATGCAGGAAGCGATGTCTTTGGACACACACCTCTCATGGACCGTGTACTTGCAGACTGGTGAGAGAGAAAAATCATAGATCCACAGAATCACTTAGGTTTGAAAAGCCCTGCAACACCCTCGAGTCCAGCTGTTACCCAACACTACCAGCACCACTAACCCAAGTGCCACCAAGAAGGTGGCCAGCATCCCACCCCGGCATGGGAGCTGCCCCCTCCCCACTCAGCCTGCAGCACCCACAGGGCTCAGCACTAACAGGGAGCAGTCCTCCCCTCCCAGGGCATCACTGGATGTGGCAGGAGCCACCAGTGTGGGAGTGCAACCCTGTGGCAAGGATGCCGGACTCACAGGAGCAGCAGAGGCCCTGCTTGCGCACCCCCAGCAGCATGGTGCGGCAGAAGTTGCAGTAGGCAGGTTTCTTGAAGTGCTTCAGCCTCCAGGCGTGTTGCCCATCATCTTTCACGTTCTGCAGGGCAGGAGAGTGGAGGGTGAGAGGGTCCCAGCACCCCCAGCCCATCATTTTTATCAGCTTTTCATCCCCTAAAAACCCCGTGGTGTTTCTTGAGAGTCTGCTCCCAGCAGGGTCACCCCCTATTCCCCTTCCTTCTTGGTGCTCTCCAGAGCATCCCTGCCACTGCATCCCCCTGGGCACATCCAGCTCCCATGGACCCTTGGCACAGCCCAGCCACAGAGAGGATCTTGGTGGCTGACAGGGAGGTGACTTCACATTCGGGGACAAGCTGCCACCACCACCATGGGGTGACAAAAGCACAAACCTCCTCATCTGGGGCCAGACATGAGTGCCTTGCAGGAGCCAGTTGAAATTCCCTGCTTCCTTGATTTTTTCTGCCAGAAAGCCTGTACCCCACCCCACCTCTCCAAGAGAACCATGGGCACCATCAGCAAAGCCATCTTTCTCTCCAAATTAAGATTGCCAGGGATACACTTGGAAGAGATGAAGGCCAAAAGGATGAAAAAACAAGACAGAGAAACAAAGGAGATCTCACAACCCCTCCTTTGCTCTTTAAACCTTACTCTACAAGAGGAGATGCCATTTCAGGTACTCATCTTAGGTTTTGATTAAATGTTCACCAAACTGGAGTGCACTGCAGTAGCAAGGAGCGAGCCCAGCCTGCTTGGGCACAGCAGCTGGCAGTGACTGCAGCTCCAAAATGAGCTTGGAAGGATTGGTGGGGTGAAGGGGGCAGGGTGGGGGTGTCAGCAGGGGCTGGGGGCCAGTGTGGGGCTGTGTGGTGCCATCTGAGTGTGTGGCCTGTCGCTGGGGGTGGGCTGGAGCAGGCATCCGCAGGGAATCTCACCGTCTCCATCCCCAGCAGCACCAGCAGGGGGATGGTGGTCATGCCACCCCGGATCCACTCCTCCAGCGTCACCGTCCCGTCGTGGTTGTAATCAATCTCCTCCATCATGGCCTTCAGGATCTGCAGGGGACACAAAAGGTGGTGACACATCAGTGCCAGCCCAGGCTCTGGCTGAGAGCCCTGCAGGGCCTGCAGCCCCAGCACTCACAGGCTTCAGCTCGGTGGAATCCCACTCCAGGTACTCAGCCACGTGCACCATCTGGTTGATGATTCGATCCAGCTCCTAAGCACAGAGAGAAAGCAGTGCCCAGTGTTAGGGATGGCTCCAGGCAGGAGCAGAGTGTCCAGCCCCAAGCCCCCAAGGTCTACATTCCCATGTGCCCAAGGCTGCCCCAGTCCCCACCTACACAGGAGGGGCAGCTACACCCCAGTCCTCAATGGGTGCTCCTTCTTTTTTCAGGGCTTTCTACCCTGAAAACCTTCAAGAAAATCTGTAATGGATTTTCTTTGGGAAAAACTATTTTGATAAATCAGATTACATTTGCAATAGGTTTCAAGGGCCATACCCAAAGAACAAAGAGAAAACATCACAGGAGAAGGAGCTGTGCGTGATTTTTTTCTTCCCTGAAATACCATGACCTGATGTAGAGCTACAATTCTTGGTGGGTGGATTTTTTTCCAGCTCCTGCTGGAAATGCAGCAGAGCTGGCATGTGATCCCCAGCTCTGCAGTCCAGCTGCTGCTTTCCTCCTCCCTTCCCGTATCCCTGCCCCTTTTTGGAGCACCTCACCAGGGCAGTGGGCACCCCAACAGTGTCCTGCAGGTTTCCAGCCCTCTGAGCAGCCCCTGCTTTGTGTCCCGAGGGAAGCTCACCGAGCTGTCCAGGAGGCCGTTTCCATCGGTGTCATAGAGGCGAAACATAACTGGAGGGAAGAGAGAAGCTGCTGATAATTACAGCCCAGCCCAGGGGCACCCTGGGGTGTCCCAGGCACCCTGTTCCAGGCTGCTGGAGCTTCAGGGTGGGAGCAGCGCTGTGCTGGCTCAGCCAGGGTGAGATGTGACCCAAGGGCTGTGGGCAGGACACAGGCAGGAGCAGAAAGGGATCCGAGTGGCTTTCCCAAGTGGAAGGAGCACCCGGGCCAGCACTCGTCCTCAGGCAAACCCCCCTGAGCCACTGCTCCCCCTGCACACAGCAGCACCCCAGGGTCACACTTACACTCCAGCTTGTCCTCTGCCCGTCCCCTCTCCAGCAGGGACAGGTAGCACACGATGTCCTTCAGGTGGACCACCTGGGCCAAGGGGGTGGGAGGAGGAGGTGGGGTGGCTTTCAGGGAGCTGGGGCCTTTCCTCAGGCTGAAGGGTAACCTCTTCTCTGTGCTCCTCGTGCCTGTGGGCAGGGAGAGAGGCCACACACAGGGATTACATTGGACCAGGAATTGTCACCAGGTGGGACATGGGAACTCTGGGGCAGGGACCCATTTGGTGTGGGACTGAGTGACACTACAGGGCTGGGGCTGGGACACAGAGGGGACACAGCAATGGGCATAAAAAGGGCACTTGGGGCTGTGTGGCATGGCAGGCCTGGGGACATGAAGCAGATGTGGGGCTGGTGCCATCACAGGCACAGGCAGTGCCGCCCAGTCCTTGGGGTGCAGACCCCCACACCTCCATCACTGCCACTATGGGTGGGATGAGCAGGTGGAGCCCATGGAAAGGTGTCCTGCAGGGAACAGGCACCCACCCAGAAGGAGGGAGAGCCTCAGTGGGCAGCAAGGCAGCTTGCCAGGGTGCCAGGACAGCCCAGGCTCACTGATGCCCGTGCCAAGGGCAGGAGGGATGCTGCTGGCAGAAGGGCCCTTCCTCGGGGGCTGGCAGGGGCTGGGGCAAGGGGCAGCCCTGACTCACTGCCCCATTCCCCCCTCCCTACAAGATGCTGCCAGGTAATTAAGACATTGCCTGATGGGGGCTCTGTGGGATGGGATCCATAGCTTAAGTTTGCCAAGCAAAGTTGTCCAGATGCCAGGAACTCAGTGAGTTTGGGAGGTCACTGTCACCACACTGAGGACTTGACCAGAAGTTGGGGAGGGTTTGTCACTGACTGTGTCTCCCTGTGGAGCCCCAGCCGAGCTCACCTGGAGACTGAGGGCTGAGCAGAGACACGGAGGAGATCTTGGAAGAGCCCGAGGAGTTGTGAGCAGAAGTGGTGCCAGTGGTGGATTTCTGGGAGGATGACCTGGACCAGCTGGGGGAGGCATTGGGGATCGATGCCAGGGTGAGGGATGCTGGCTGAGGCTCAGCTGTGTTGCTGTGGCAGCTCTTGGGCTCGGGAGTGTGTCGTCCCAGAGCACTTCGAAGGGTTTTCCCATTGATCCCTGCAAAGCAGACATGCCCAAGGGCAGTGTGACACCGGGGTGTCTATGCCCCTTCCTTCAGGAACTGGTGCTGGGTGCTGGCCCTGGATCTTCTCTGCTAGCCCCACACCTCTCTGCCCTGCCATCCCAGCCCAGGGTGGCCCCTCACCCTCCTGCCTGGCCCAGCACTCCCAGCAGTGCTCACATCCCGGGGTGAGGGACACCGCAGTGCTCAGGACCAGACAGGGAGGATGCAGCCCTCCATCACCAGCCAGAGCTGAGGGAGGTTCTCCCTTTCCCTTTGCAATTTATAGTCCTTTCAGCAGATGTCTCCACGAGCCATGAATCCACCGGGAAGGGCTGGGGGAGGCAGGGTTGGGTGCCTGGCACACACAGCCTACTCTGGGTGCAGCTGAGTGCAGGGGGCCTGCTTGCACCAGCACCTGTGACAGAGGCACAGGCCACCTCAGCCTGCATGGAGGTGCTGACATAGGGTGACCTGGGCTCTGAATGTGCAGAGGAAAAGGAATGTGCCATTGCATCCTGGAGAAATCCCTCCCTGGAGCAGCACAGGGCCTGGGGAACCCATCTGACAGACAGGGTTGTGAGCTGACCCCACTGCCACCCCCTTCAGGTGCCACCCCCTTCAGGTGCCACCCCCCCAACCCTCACTCCTGTGAGCAGTGTGGGAGCAGGCCCAGTGTGCCAGGCTGCCCTGGCATGCCCAGCTGGGTGGCAGGGCTGGCTCACCGAGGGGGCTCTGCTGCGACACTCCTGGGCTCTGCTGCTGGCTCTCGGGGGAGGCGTGGCATATCTTACGCTTGAAGGAAGTGAAGAGGTGCTGGCAGAGCTCCTCGGGCACATCAGCCTCCAGGTAGGTCTTCATGAAGAGGCAGAAGCCCTCGTAGTCGATGGGCTGGGGAGGGGACAGAGGAGGAGGATGGAGGTGCCCCAGGCCAGGGGGGCAGGGTGGCCATGGGGCTTCATGCTCTGGGCCCCCCTCACTGGGCACATCAGCTGCAGAACCTCCCCAAAACGGCTGGCTTCCCAAATCCCAGGGGCTGGAGGTAACCTACAGGGACCCAGAGGCAGCAGGGCCAGCGCCAGTGTGGCTGAGCCAGGCCAGCAGTGCTGGGAGCAGGGACAACAGGCAGGGCAGGAGCTGGCAGGAGAGGGCAGAGCAGTGGGAGCTTCCAGCCCAGCCCCACGGGGACTCTCCTCCTCCTGAGGACTCTGTGCTTCCTCCTTCCCTGCTGGGCATTGCCACTGTGTGAGGACCATGTCTTCTCAATGGCTTCTGTGGCCCCAGCTGGAGTGAGGGTCCACAGGGTACCTTTGTGCCCCTCCTTGCCATGTTCAACCCACTGATTTTTCTCATTTTGCCTTGGTTCTAGTGATTCCCACCCCCATGGAAGGCTCTGTCCTGCTGGCACACGAATAGATCCCTCTGAAAGCACCTCTTGGAAAAAATAATCCCAGCCTCCTTTGGAGGAGAGTGAGAGGGCACAGAGCTGTCCCATCACCATGCTGGCCGAGTCATTTTCTTTTAGGGGGACAGTAAATCCCTCCCAGGTTCTGCCTGGCAAGACAATGCCCCAAAAAGCTCTCAGCAGGGTGGGGTGGGATAGCCATGCAGTGGGCACAGGGAATCAAGTCCTGGGAGCAAAACCACAGCGAGAGATGGAGGCCAGCCAGCCCTGCCTTCTCCTGGCTGCTGCCAGCTGTGGGACTGGGCTGGGGGAGCCTGCAGGGGGCTGGGAGCTGCCAGCAGCACAGGGGACAGCGGGGACACAGGGCCATACCTGTTCGGGGTTGTACCTCGAGAGGACGCCGTCCCCATTGAACTCCTCCAGAACATCCTTCAGCTTCTTGGTGGAGTCTGGGGAGACAAAGGGACTGTGTTGAGCATGGCCCCACTGGGCTGTCTTCATCATTCACCAGCAGGGCGGTGCAGAGGGGTTAAACTGCTGGCTGTGCAATTTCTGGATCCTTCTGTGCCTGGAAGAGGCCACCCATGCCCTGCTTCCCCTTCCACATTCAGTGGGCAGGGCAGATATGAAAAGCTGGCCTGTAAGCTTTACATATATAGAGAGCTTCCTCCTAGCAGTATGAAAATAGACACAGACCCAGAGCAAAGCAAGGAAGGCGTGGCCCACACTCCAGTCCCAGCTGCTCTGGTGTGCTAAGCACAGCCCTGGATGTCCCTGCCCCAGTGCAGGCGGCTGCTGGCACCCCTTGGCAGGGCCAGTCCTCCCAGAAATATCCCCAGGAAGTGCCAGGAGGGAGAAATAGAACTGTACTCATAGAATCATGGAATCATTTAGGTTGGAAAAGCCCTCTAAGATCATCAGGTCCAACCATTAACCAGCATAATTGTTTTCACCACTAAGATAGAAATGTCCCACACATCTCCATGACTTTTAAATACTTCCAGGGATGGTGACTTCACCACTGCCCTGGACAGCCTGTTTCAGACTGTGACTACCCTTTTGGGGAAGAAATTTTCCTGAATATCCAATCTGAACCTCCCCTAGTGTAGCTTGTGGCCATTCCTTCTTGTCCTATCGCTGGATTGGTCCATGCAAACTTCCAGACAAGTAGTAAAGACTTTCCCTGGCTGAGTGTCCTTAGGGCTGTAGTGTCTGGAGGGACATTCATCCTTTCACAATAGAGAAAAAAGGGAAAAGTGGAAAAAAAGATCAATTTGAGGGAACATTCAGCCCTCACCTTCACACACATCTCTGGGCATGTGCATTTAAAGGGTTTTCAGACACACCAGCCTTGTTAATTACTGTGAAATCCTCTCTCTGTGTGGGGGCTGTGCTGGCTCTGATCCCCCCAGCCCTCTGCTGGGGACAGAACTTGGCACTGGACCACAACTGTCTGGGATGTCTGGGGCACTCAAGGAGAGGGATCCTGGCCCTCCTCCTCGGACCCCAAATCCCATTTCCCAGCCGATGCTGAGCCATCCTACAGGGGAGGAGGCAGCTGCCCCTGCTGCAGCCTTGCTGGCCACACTGATTAACAAAACAAAGATGCGTCATTGTTCTGAGTCCAGCCTTACAGATGGTGTTGGGATTCAGGAAAGCAAAGCCCATCACCCTCCAGAGAGGCAGAAGGAGATGCAGAGAGGGATGCTGCACACACCTCTGCCTGTAGCCCTTCCTGAGGTCTCTGGCTGGTGGGCAGGAGCATGGCCCCAGCTGGGGAACATGAGGAACTTGTCCCCAGCCTCACCCTTTTGATGTAGTGTCCCCAAGGACAGCCTCAGAGAGCTCACGGTGTCCCCTTTGCCTCTCAGTCGTCTCCCATCCAGCTTGCTCACCCCAGGGTCATGCCAATTCTGCAAAGCCATACCCTTGTGCTCTCACACCCCTTCTCCCCTCATCCTGTGGCTTTCCTGCCCCACCCTGCCCTGCTCTCAGCACCTCCACGGGCTGCACCACTTCTCCATCAACTGCTGTAAAAAGCACGCCCACACTCCAGCTCTCTGGCCCGCAGGACCTCAAGGACCTGGTCTTGTACCCCTGGGCTTTTCCCAGGTTCTCTCTCCAGCTTCTCCCAGCTCCAGGACCCCTTGGGTGCTGCTGCAAATCTCCCATTCTCGGCAGGAGCTGCAGCAGAGCGTTGCTCTGCAAAAGCACTAAGGAAAATTACCGCAGAGGGCTGGCAGCCCAAAGCGCGCTGTGGAGCAGCTCCGTGTGTTTGGGAAGAGCCAGCCTGCTTTCCTGGTTGGCATTTCACTGTGCTGAGGAACGTGGGAGCCGGCCGCCTTCAGACGGACTGAGCCCAGCTCACGTGTCCAGCCCCCAAGGCTCGCCTAAATCCTGGGCGGGCAGGAACGGGGAGCCCAGCCAGCCAGGGTTAGGGGTCAGCACTTTTCCAGCCTCCCCAGGCAAAATCTAAGGAGTCACCTAGCTAGCTTTCCAGGAGGACACTGAGGAAAGGGAGGTAGATCAGCAGGACTTTTCCACCGCTCTCCTGGTCCCGGGAGGGCGCAGAGGGTACTCACAGTCCGTGTACTGCTGGAGCTGGGCGAACTCGGTGGGGCTGAGCGAGATCCACGTGCCATCGCTCATCTTTGGGCAGCAGGGACGTGGTGGGGGCCACCAGCTGCTGAGTCTGTGCCAGGCTCAGTGCCACGGGTCCCACACAGCTCGGTCACATTGGCACAGAGAGGGGCACGGGGGGCTCTCGGGCTGCTGGCGTCATTCCGCTGGGTCTGTGGGAAGGCAGCCCCAGAGCTTCAGGGCACTGCTCAGCACCTTCCTCCCTGCAGGGGACAGAAAGAGAGGAGGGGGTCAGCAGGAGGCGGAGACTGGATCCTGCTGCTACAGCTCCCCGGGGACAGTCACCTTCAGTAGTGGGGGTCTGTGGGGCAGGGGGTGCCAGGGTGCTTTCCCAGCTGGGAAGGACCCCCCAGTGCAGACATAGGGGATCTGTACTCCAGGGAACAGGGAGCAGAGTGTGTGGGCTGCAGTGAGACGGGGGTGAGCACAAGGAGGAGCGCAGGGCACCTCACTGTGTGAGCATTCCCAGGGATTGCTGTCCCAGGGGAAGCTCCTCTGCTGTGGGGCCAGCCTGGTGTCACCCACAACAGCCACAGCTCTCACTGGCCAAGGATGTGGCTGACAGAGGTCAAGCAAACACCTTGGGTGGGGAAAGGAACTCATCACCCCCAGCATTTCCCAGGGGAACCCGGCATGGGGAGCAGAAGGAAGGGCACAATTATTTAAAAGAGATGCAAAAACTGGAGGCAGGGTATACAACAGAGCAGAAACTTCCAGCTTACTCCTGCACCTTTGAAGCTGGTGTTTACTTCCAGAGAATCATTGTAAATGAAAATGTACAGTCAAAACTGGATGCAAGGGAAAAACCTCAGCAACAGAAAAACCCTGACCAAAGGGCCCTCTCCAGCCCACACATTTATAGGCTTCAAAAAAAATTTTTTTTTTGAAGTATAGGGTTTTTTTCATTTTATTGAACTGGTCATCAGGCAAAGAGCAGCATTTGGAGGAGGTGGTTATTCTCCAAGGAGTTTGATCTCCATTTTAGGGCTGTTTCCCTGCTAAGTGTTGGCTCCCAATTTCCACCAGCCTTAGCTGATGGACTGGAGAAAGCAGAGCAAGGATGAGCTGGGAAAGATCACAGGACTTGGGATGATGCTTGGGGAGCACCCACGTCCCCCAGCTGACTGCACCTTTCCATTCAGAGAAAAATGTCTTTGAATAGGATGAACAAGTAATTTTGGGGAGCTATTGGGTCTCACATGGCACACCAAGCCCACACAGAGCCCCTAAGGACATTCACATATGGGGGTGCACCAGGACCACTCACTTAACTCCTCATCCTCAGGACTTTACTCTCATTTCTGTACTATTGCTATTTTGGCTTTATATTCAGCTGCTGAAAATGCTCCAGGGCAAGATATGGTCCCAGGGGCAAAGCCTGGTGTTGGCAGAGGAAGGAGCAAACCCTCTTTGGGGCTGTGGGGAGGATGGTGACCCCTGAGGGAACAGCACAGGGCTGAGCATCTGCCTGGATGGCTGCCAAGGGCTTTTCCAGCTGCAAGGAATGACAGCACACCGAGAGAGGAGCCCACCGAACCCCAGCTATGCATTTGCTGGGGCTGAATGTCACAACTTCTCCTTAGCCCTGTTCAGTCCCTTCCTCCCAGGAGGACAAAGTCACTGGGGTCTTGTTCCAACCCTTCATGGCCTGGGATTTCTTGGCTGCTTCTGAGGCTGCCTGGAGGGCTGTGGGGCTTGGGCACCCCACAAGACGCTGTTCCTGCCCAGGGGCTGAGCAATGTCTGTCCCAGGACGGAGCAGTGAGGGCCCCCATGGTGGGATAACACACAATCCTGAGGAAAGTCTCACCTTCCCACCCTCACTGAGGCCCTGCAGTCTCAGGGCAATTTGCCTCCAGCCTGTGACTACACCAGCACTTCTCTTTGTCCCCAGGCCACCAACTGAGGACAGGCTGGATGCAATAGTGGCATGCCTAGGGAGGAACAGCCCCATGTCTTCCCACACTGGCATTGGTTTTGTGGGGATCTTCATCTTGATGAAAGCACAAGCAAGAACATGGTGTTTGCTCCTAGCCTGGATGATGGGTTTGTCCCAAAGTACCTCCGAGGCTGGTCCAGAAAAACTCAGTCTGTAAGAAATGCCCAGGGACGCACACAGACTTCATATTTCCAGGCAAACAAGATATTTTATTTGAACAGAAACTCTTTTTTATCTTAAACTTATCCAAGGAGAGGCTGAGAGTGCAGAACTAACTAGAAGAAAAGGCAAAGGGGGGGACCTGGCTGTCTCCATCTCTCCGGAGGAGTTCAGGGCACTGAGTCCTCCCACAACAGAGGGCAGCAAAAATATCCCTGCTTCTTTTAATGACGGGTGATGGGGTCGGGCGACAGGGCAGCACAAAGCACCAGAAGGAAAGCAAAGCGAAGCTAATTGGGCCATCCCAAGGGGCTTTCCCCCAGCAATTGCTGGAATAACAAATGCCACTTCTGGCACGTCAGCCTTGGCTTTCAGGAAGGGCAGGAAAAAGCCTCCTCAGGAATCCAGCTGCTCCTCGTTTGGCCGCCCTCTGAATTGTCAGCGGCAAATTATGTTCTATTAAATCAAATTTGCCTCTTGCTAAAAATAGCTCCCTACTAGTGTTACAAATAACACCGGATTGCCCTGCCCCGAGGCGCTCCCCGGGACACGGCCCCTCTCCCCTGCCCGCCCGTGCCCCCGGCCGTGCCGGGACTCAGGGAGGCTGAGGAGGATGGAGAGGGGGGACCTTGGAGCATCCTAAACCTTCCTGGGGGAATCAGCAGTGCTGGAGCTCTCAGGAAGCTGCACGGAACATCCTGCCAGCTCCAGTGATGAGGGAGGTGCTGTTGGGAGCATCGATGGGTACAGCTCCAGGGGAGACAGGGCCCAGCCACGTGGGGCCTGAAATACATCAGCAAGGGAAATGCCAGGCAGGAGTTAGCCACGGGCCAGCTCCATCCTTCTGGACATGCAGCAGGACCAAGCCACAGGCAGTGGGACACGTCAGTATCCCTAAGAAAGGGCTGTCCGTGGGCACCTCCAGCGTTCTCCATGGGGGACTCCAGGAAGCAGCAATGGGATGGCAGAGGAGCTGATTTTCCAGCCAGACATCCCTGCCAGGACCCAGCTCCTCCATCCCACAGCACAGTGCTCTGGGGATCACTGTGGGAATGGGAGGCTGCTCCACTGCCACCTGCCTGCTCCCCAGGACCACAGCTGTGATGGGGACCTAACTGCTCCCACTGGGGCAGAGAACCAGAGGCAAAGGGTTGGCAGCTCCCAGGTGCTGCCAGAGCCTCCAGCCTCCCATGGGCTTCACAGGAGCGTGTGGATGGGGCTGCAGCAGATGCCCCGCAGGAGATCTCTGCTTCAGATGCCCTTTGGGAAGGAAAAACACTGGCTCCTTGAGCTGCAGGAGGTGGCAGGAGAAGGCAACACTCCTGCTGAGTATGCACACACGTGCAGAGGCTGTGGCTCCCTGGCAGCAGAGGGATCCAGCACGGCACGATGCTGGGCTCTTCCCCGCATCCCTGCCCGGGCCTGCAGAAGCCACAGTCACGTGCCACATCTCCTGGGGCAGGAGCATGGCAGGTCCCTGCAGGAATGGCATTTTCCAGGCCTCCCCCACCATCTTTTGGAAAGATCAGCCTATTTTTGTGTTGGATGGGGAGAGGCCCCTGAGGCGGTGGGTGGAGTATAAATCCCTCCTGTCCCACTGCAGCAAACAAACCCCAACCAAGTCACACTCAAACTATTTTCTGCAGCGACAGGAGAAGGCGCTTTTCTGCATGTTGCCAGCCCAAGAGGACATTCAGGATCGGCTTTTTCCATTCTCCAAATCTGTTGCTGTCTACACATTCCCCTGACCCTTTGACCACCCACCCACACAGAGCAAGGCATGCTGTCCAGGTACCTCACACCAGCTTTGCTTTGGATTCTGAGCATCCTCATGGCACCAGGGCCATAAAAGGTGCTGGCAGGGGTGCCTGGAGCATCTGTGCTCTCCCCCACAGTGACACAGGGAGAGGTGGGAGGCTGTAGCCAGCCCTCCAGCCCCAGGGTTGGGCTGTGGCTGCATCAGCTCCCAGCTGGGTGCTGGGAGAGCTTGGCTCAACCTTGTGACAGCGGGGACCAAGCACAGTCTGCTTTGGAACTCGCCCGGGCCAGGACAGCTCAGCTCATACCCCAGAGACACCAACAACTTCCTGTCTTATCACTGCTGGATTTTTAGAGAATAATTTAGAGAATAATTTAGAGAATAATTTAGAGAATAATTTTGCTGGCTGAGTTCAGAGAACAATTTTTTCGGAGCAGACTGGATCTGAGCTAGGATACCTTCGGATGCAAGACCCTGCCATCACCCCTGCAGATCCCAGTCAAACCAGACCTTGTCTCATGGAAAAGCCCCTTCCCACACCAGACAGGGAAGCAAATGCTGGCCCTGCAGCCTAAGGACTGGGATCCTCCCCAGGATCCCACCTCCATCACCTCGCACCTATAAGCCCAGGACTCCAGGACACCTACAAACCTGTCAGATGGAAGCCCTGGCTCTCTCTCCCTGCAGGGATCCTGGGGCCACAAGTCCCGTGGGTTATAACCACACCTTGTGTGGGGTAACGCTGCTTCCTGATAGCTTTGAAATACGTTCTTCCCTTTCATCCCCCAACGCAGCCTGCAGAACAAGTCACATCCAGCCCCCTTCCACAGGCCAGCGGCACCGAGCACCGCCTCAGTCCTCCTGCCTTCCAAAGACAACGGCCCCGGCAATTTTTACTTAACAAGAAAGACACTAACGAGCTTTTCCGGCTTGGCAACACACAGGAACAGCTGGATTGGGCTGTTCTTCTGCCCGGCCAAAGGACGGGTGCTTTTATAGCCAGGCTGAGAACCAACACACGCTGAGACACCCGTGAAGGTGGTGTAGGGTGGTGTAGGGTGGTGTAGCCCCCTGGGCTGCTTTAGGAGCTGGTTGCAAACCTCCTCACCCTGGGGTATGCTGCCCTCTCCTTTCTCCACCCTTCGGGAAGCTTTTCTCAGGAAGGGAGCCACACGCCTGGGAATCCCGATTCCCTCTCCCCAGCGCTGCCCCGCTCCTTCAGCGCCTGCACCGCTCCCTCAGCCGCTCGGGAAGGGCGTCAGGGCCGGCCCGGGAGAGGGTGGCGGACTCCGAGGGCAGCAGACG
>WEIU01017243.1:245203-263295 GCA_013389925.1 Aegithalos caudatus | reverse complement strand
GGGGGGGGTCATCAGATGGAACCCCCACCCTCCAGTCCAGCCAGGACCTCGCACTCATCCCCAGCCCCTGCCAGAGGCCAGCAGCCAGCAGGTGACAGAGTGGCAAGGGGACACCGTGTCTCCCCATCCACTGGTTGCTATGGAAGTCTAAAAATAGCCTGGGCAGTCCAACAAGGAGGGAGCATCCCATTCTTCCAGGAAAGCCAGAGGCGCTCCAGGCCTGCGTGCGGCGGTGCTTTATTTGTCAGGAAAGCCCTTTGGTATCTGCCTGGAGCGTGGATGTGAGCGGAGCCATCTGCTCGGGGACAGGAGGTGTTTACAGCAGCCGGGCAGGGACGGCCCCGCCGAGCCTCGTCCTGCTCGCAGCCTGGCCCCGGTGATGAAGGCAGACGTCTCTGTTTATGAAAACACCGGCTCCTCCGCTCCGGGAGCTCCCAGGGCAGCTCAGAAATCCCTCCTGGCTGGTGGCTGGAGCGGGGGCTGGGGTGGTGTCCCTGGGAATGCCGGCAGCCTCTCCAGAGCTGTGCCCTAGGGCTGAGCACGCTGCAGCCAGAGGAGCCTGGGGGGGCAGAACCATTGGCCCTGGAGGGAGTCCCGGTGTCCCCCGGTGTGGGGACAGCACAGCACAAGAGGGTGTTTTGGGGTTCCCTGTTCCACTGCCTGCCCTCAGGGCTGCTACCTCTCCCTGTGCTCATGTGAAGGTGTTGGTGAGTGGATGAGACAGAAAGGAGGCAACAAGAAGCAAAGCAAAACATCTTGGCTTTAAATATGCTCCCAGGAGAGGGTGAAATACTTCAAGACCCCCATCTGCCTGCGCTGACTCAAGAGGATGTGGGATTGGGATTAAAGGCAAAACTTCAAAAAGTTTTTTTGAAGAATGGCAAAACCCCACAAGTTTTCTTATTTCTCCCTCCCCCCTCTCCCCCCCCCNACCCCAAAATATCCTGCCCCCTTTTTTTTTTTTTTTTAATTTTTGTCTCCCTACAGAGTAAGTACTTTTCATTTGGTCCCTGCTGACACAAATAACCCCAGGTTTGGGGCTGAAACATCAGCAATCACCTCTTTCCATTGCCCGCTGGCACGGAAAGCTAATTTTAACCTCCCAAGCTCCCTCCCGTCTCCTGGAGGTTGTCCTGTTGCAGCCAGGGAGTGCTAGGAAATAGTGCATCGCCCACTCATCCAGCCTCCTTCAAGGGAAATATTTATATGATGCCAAAGAGAGGGTTTCCATGGCAGTGATGACTCTAGCACCGTCGCCTTGGAAACCACTTGAGGCCATCTTGAAGGGTTTGAAAATCCCCTTCAGAGACAAATAAGGAGAGGGAGCGGAAAGGCCACTGGAATCAGAGTGGCATTCTGGTCTCCCCTGGTTTTCCTGTCAGCTCCTTGCCTGCTCCTGCTGCCTGGTTCCCTGCCCATGCCACTGGGATGATTTGTAGTCCAGGTGTTGCTTCGTAGATAGACCCAGGACAAAGGAATGAACTGCTCTGCAAGCGTAAATGGTTCAGCTGATGCCTCCTCCTGCTTCCAAAACCATCCAGCAGTGACTCTGGTGTCAGGGCACTGCTCAGCCCCGGAGGGAGCTTCAGGGAGACTCCCCTGCACCAGCGAACGCCAGGGTGATTATTAGTGCCTGCCCAACTTCAAGCAGCAGCTGCTTTTGGAGCAGCAAATGCACAGGTTCCATGTCTTTGACAGCCCAAGTCCCCAGCACACGTGAAGAGCCCCGTGTTTCTCCTGAGGAGCTGCCAAAATCTGAACCACAGGCAAGAGCCGGCTGCTGGCAGCAGAGCAGAGAGCTCGCCTGTGGCGGTGGAAGGAACGCACCTCTGTGTCACGCACATCCCGGGCTCAGCCCCCGCATCCCGTGCTGCAGCTCCCGCATCCCGTGCTGCAGCTCCCACATCCCGTGCTGCAGCCCATCGAGCGCTTTTGGCCACTCACGCTCCCAGCCTGCAGGAGCTCTGTCACCGGCAGCCAGCCCATCTGGCTCTCAAGGACACCAAGAACACGGCAGGGAGAGCAAAGCTCTCGGAGCAGATGGATGATGAGCTCCACGATGCAGCTGGCAGCAGCAGAGGTGGCCAGTGTTACTGCTTGTGCAAGCTATGGGACCACTTCCTTTGGGGTTTTGCCGAAAAATATTAGTTATCTTCTTCGTTTTGTTTAGGGCAATCTAAAATATTTTCTTCTTTCTCCCTGAGCTGCCTCCATGCTGAGGGGTCAGTGACTCTCCAAGCCAGAGCTCTTCCCTGGCACCCAGGCTTTTTTCCCTCACCCCTACCAAAAACCCTGGGCTCTCCAAAACCCAGCCAGCTTTCCCACAGAGAAACACACGTGCAGTGCTTAGTCCTTCCACCAAACCCAAGGGAGGGTCTGGCCACAGTGCCAGTACCGGGTTAACACACATCTCTCCATCCTGCCCCTGTGCCAGGCTGCTCCTGCCTGCACCTCGAGGGGGCATTTGGGGATGCCAGGGCAGTGCCCAGTTCACTCTTGACCTACAGCATGTGAAAATCCTCATTTATATTGATGAGGCTTCTCATGTCTTGAATGATGAAACATGGCTGCGAGGCCAGGGGTGTTTGGCTTTGCTCAGGGAGCTCCTAGCACGCTGTGTGTCACAAAATTCATGCCTGGCCAGTGCTGACCCAGATGCCAGGTTGGGATGCAAAGCTTGTAATTACAGGTGTGAATATTTATTCAGGGGCATGAGTTGTCCCAGCCGAATCAGGACACCCAGGTGTGGTTTTTATGAGGTTCTTACATCCATCCAGCACTCAGGTACAACACAAATTGACTGAGCACTGACACCCACACTAACACATCTCCAGCCACAGTAAAACTCGGCAAAGCCGCTCTCTTTCTGTCTGTCAATCAGTCCAGGAGTCCTTGAGCCCCTCTGGCTGCAGTGACTGACCTGGGACACCAGACGAGGCTGGGAGGCTCTCAGAGCCTGGGATGCTGTGGTACCTGGGTCATCCCAGGGATAAAGCTGTTCTTTACCCCTCGGGGGCTGCTCGAAGCCTCCCTAAAGCAAAGTCCACTCCAGGGCCGGGCTGTTTGTTTTACTTCAACACGAACAATACCGAAGTCTGCAATAAAACTCCACTACCTCATCACATCGCGGTGTGTCATGAGAACTAATATGTATTTTCCCATTAACGTGCTTCCATGCTATAAAGATGAAGCGCTGCGGGAAGGGACGCGGGATCCTTTGGGCTGGGTTTGCGCAGGGGCAGGCCGTGACTCTCCCGGGGATATTAACCCGGGGAGGCTGTGGAAAGGCCGGTTCTCTCCCGCTCCTTGTCAGCCTCCTCCTGCTGCTCCCGCGGGGGTCTGGCCCCCTCCTGCGGGCGGGCGCGGTCCCGGTAGGCTCCGGCAGCTCCGGGAGGGTCTCTCCGCCGACGACAGCGACATCCCCTGACCCGCCGGCCGCCCAGCCCTCTCCCCCGGCGGCGGTCNNCCGCGCAGGACGTGGCCGCAGGTAAGCGGTGACCGCGGCCCCGCCGTGGCGCTGGAAGGCTCCATGCGACCGGCGCTCCTCGCGCAGCACCCCAAAATCCCGGCCGGGCAGTTGCTTTGGGACCCCGTTTTTGTGGGATGTCCGGTGCGGGAAGCAGGCGGGCACACCGTGGGCTGCGTGCCGGTGCCCGCCGGGTGCGGGTGGCCACTGGGCAGGGCGCTGTGGGCACTCAGAATGGGCAGTGGGAGCTGGCAGGGGAGGCCCTGTCCCTCGCTGGGAGTTCCGCAGGGTGGGATCCGGTGCAGCCCCGTGTGTCCCTTCGAGTTCGGGAAAGTTGAATGGGTGCTGGAAGTAGAGCTTTGCTCGCCGCTTTTCCAGCTTCCTCTGCAATGGAACTACCATGCCCAGAAAAGCTGTGGCCGCCCCATCCCTGGAAGTGTCCAAGGCCAGGTTGGATGTGGCTTGGAGCAGCCTGGGATAGTGGAAGGTATCCCTGCCCATGGTGGGGGAGTGGGACTGGATGGGCTTAAAGCCCTTCCTACCCAAAGCCTTCAGCGATTCCGTGATTTAGTGACGATAACAGCTCAGGGGAGAGAGCTGCTTACCTCCCCTGACCAAGGGGCAGGCACTGGGCAGCCAGGCTCCTGCTGATGGCCCTTTGGAGGGTGGGGGAGACTGGCTGGGACATCCTCAGACCAGGAAGAAGACAGGCGGCGTCAGCTATGGATGGGTGGGGAGCAGGGGGTGTCCAGCCGCTCCTCGTTAATGGGTGGGGGATGGATGGACCCCAGAGATGCTGCACAAGCTGGAGAAGAAGCTGTAGCAAAGGGTGGGGACAGCTTAGGACTTCAGAGTACCCTAAGAAATCTGCCCCCTCTTCCAAGCCAGCAGCTGTTCTCCATGTGATGATGCCTGCGTGGTGGCTCTGGCAGGGAGGATGCTGAGGACCAGCATGTCTTGCTCTTCTTCCACCTCAAGCCATTCACTTCACTCCTCTGTCAAAAGCATTTCCCAGGTGGCTTCTAGCACAGCAGGAGCTGCTGTCCTGCCTCTGTCTCTGAAGAGTGCAGTGCTTCCTATGCCATCCCATGTGAGCTGTCTGGTCACCTGGAATGAGCCATTTGGACTAACCAAATCCTGAAGGGCTGCCTTGAACCAGCCCATTCCCAAGCAGCTCTAAGTGGGTGGCTTTGGCCTCATGACTTGGAGGATGATCCCCAGCTAGGGATGCCAGGAGAGGGGATCCCCCTGGGGAAAGCAAAGCCCAGTTAAAACCACAGGTTCTGCTTTTGCCCACCACTGGCCTCCTGTGGTGTGGGAGGGTGTTTTGTGATTCCTGGTAAAGAACAGTCCTGGGGCAGCACAGGCACCCTTGTGCTTTTCCAGCCTCAGTTGAAGAAATGGGGAAGATGCAGCTTCAGAGTGTTTAAAATCTGCAATCTCAGCCTCTCTGGGTGTGTAAACACCCTTATCTGAGCTATGTTAATCAATTGCCCAGTTGTTTGGAGGGCTGCACAGAGCATGTGACTGCTGACAGTGGGTCATAGCTGAGGGTTCCTGCCAGCTGGAGGGAGAAAATGCAGCTTTGCTGATTGTGAGAGTGGAAAACAAGCACCTCTGGGATTGATTTTTTCCTGATTATGACACTGCAAAGCAGTGATCCTTCATCCAGCAGTGAGTGGTCAGGCAAATTGACCCCTTCCTTTTAAACCTCTGTGAAATGAGCTGCTGCTTAGACTCTTAAGCAGGAGTCAGTTTTAAGTGGCTCATTCTCGAGGGCTTGGCAAGCCACCCTTCCTGAAGACCTGGGGAAGCACACCAATGAATTACAGGTGACTATCCTGCAGGAAGACATTTTCCAAGAGCACTGCTAGCAGCTGTAGCCAAGTTCAGAATGGGAGCTGGACTGGGCCAGCTTGTCCTGTGTGCAGGTTCAGACCTTACCCATTCCCCTGCCCAGCTGGATGCATCCCATGGGGATGTCATCATCCATGGTGGCACTGGTCCCCAGAGCCACCTGTGTCTACAGAACTCGGGTCTTCCTCTGCTGGATGGGGGTGGAAGCAGGTTCTGAACATTAGCACAGATTTTGGCTGTGGTGCTGCTCCCGTTGCCTGGACTGTGTCCTGCTGAAGGAAGATTTGGATGAACTGGCTGGGGTAGGGTTTGGCCCTCAAGTGCTGCAGGAGGCCTCCTGCAGGATTGTAGCTCTGTGTGTCCCCTGCTCCTCTGCTTCTCCTGGCAGCAACTTCCATATCTGGGGCTTGTTTGCTTGAGCTTCTCCATCATCTGGTGCTACAGGACTGTTCCACCTTCCCAGTGCTTGCCCTCATCCTCATAGACTTCCTCCAGACCGACCCTAGCTGTGTCCCCTGGCTGCCCTACTGCCATAGCAGATGCTCAGGATTTTAGGGAAATAAAACACAAGAGAGGAACTCAAGAGAGGAACTCACAGCTTAGGGCTTTGTTAGCAGAGCAAGGCAGATGAACTTCCATTTGCATTTGGGCCTCCCACCATGACAAAGAGCCCATGCTGAAGCTGGTGGCCCTTGCAGCAGCAGCAGTATGCATTGCTGCTGGTCCAGTGGTGGGTAGGAGCAGGCTTGGAGGAGCCCAGAGTTTTAAACCACTGAAGCTCTTCAAAGTCCTGAGGTGCCTTTTTTCCTTCCTGCAGATTGTCACCAGTACACAAACAGGAGCTGTGAAGAGTGCCTGAAAAATGTCACGGTGAGTAGCAGCAGTGAGACTTCCAACCTCTCACCATACCTGAAAACGTTTCCTTCCTGGAAGAGGGGCTGGTCCCCTGTCCCAGACAAAGTGCTGCAAATTCCACCCACCTATGAGGGTGAGAGGGCAATCCCTCTCTGGTGCTCTGGGAGGAGGTTGCTAGAAACTGGGTGGGTTTCATTGTGTGTTTTTTGATTAGAGTAATGGAATTGCTGAGCTGCTTCCTCATGGATGGGCGTCGTGCTTGGAGAAGGGACTGAGTGGGCTGGACTGGCTGGTCAAGTTCCCCTCCAGCAGTCTGTGCCATGGCACTGGGTGGATGCAGGATGTGTACTGTGTCCTGCCAGTCTCTGCTGCCTTATCACAGACATCAGCAAACTTGAACTTGAGTCAGATCTTGCAGCTGATGTAGCCAGAACCAGTTTGACCAAACCCTGCTGAATGCTGGCATTGGACCCACCAGGAGAGGAGTGTGCAAAGCTCTGCAGATAGTCTGGTAGTGGCTGGGCACATGCACACCTCTCCTGCTCATCAGCTTTGTGTGTGTAGAGTGCTTTGTCTCAAAGGCTTTCTTCTTATCCCAGAAATAAACATAAAGGATTGGTGTCATTAATTGTGCAAGCCACAGTGGGATTCTTAGGCTGTCCTGGGCAGGGCCAGTAGTTAGCTCAGTGATCCTTGGGAGTCCCTTCCAGCTCAGGATAGTCTACAATTCTAAGCCAGGAGAAGGATTCTCAGCATCTTTACTTGCTCTAGAACTCTGCACTCCCCTTGCCTGCCTCTCCTGGTGTGACCTGAGCTGGCACAGCTCTTACTCCTGAGCACCCTATTGCTGCTGGGTGGTACCTGGTTCTCGTGAGCCAGCAGCAGTGGTCCTGTGCTGGGGCTGCCAAAGCAAAGCATGGGTCACTGGCAGTGCACCAGTAACACTGTGCTGCCTGGCTCCTGTGTTGCAGTGCCTGTGGTGTGCCAGCAGCAGGAGGTGCATGGAATACCCCGTCCGAAGGATCCTTCCCCCGGCCAACCTGTGTGAGCTCCGCTCTGCGCGCTGGGGAGTCTGCTGGGGTGAGTGCCAGCCCGGGGTGATGCTCTGTGAGTGCTTGCTGCTGGTGGGAGGTTCTCCTGCCTCCCCAGCTCTCTGCCAGTGTAGCAGTGACAGGCTGAAGTCAGTCAAGGTTCTGCAAACTTCCTGAAGCGTGGGCGGGTGAGCGGAGTATGAGCAGTTCCCTGCCTTCTGGCAAGTAGGACCCGTGAGGATTTAGCTATTCCAAAATACATCCCTTATGCTTTGGTGTGATCGAGGCTCCAGACGTGGCTAGCGCCTGGGAACAGGAGTGGAAGGTTCTCTGTGGGCCTGTGCAGCCCTTCCTGGTGGCTGAACCCCAGAGATCTCTCCTCTGCAGCTGGCACGTCACTCCGTGCACAGCTTCTGGCTCTTCATGTGGCTGCTGTCCCAGGTGGGCTCCTGGAACCAGAGGTGTGGTGACTTCTCTGGGAACCTGTGTGTGCTTCTAGTGCTGAGTGTACCATACTTCTGCTCAGCTCTTACCCACTGGAGAAAAAAACTTCTTCTAAAACTACCCCTGCACATGCAGGTCTCCTCTGGGAGGTTTTTCTGGTGGACAGCTGGCTCTTGGCTGCCTCTCCTCCCTGCTGCTCTGTTTTCTGAAGGATTTCTGGAGAGATTGGTGCCCTGTTTAGACCAAGCTTAGTGCATGTTCATGCTCAGACAGGAGCCAGCTTTTGGGGGCTGGAGCAGGAAGGAAGCAAGCTGGGGCTTGGTTGCTCTCACCCACCCCCTTGATGAGGAGCCTGGAGCTGAACTGTCATTGCCTGTCATCTGTTGTGCTCGAGGCTGGGCTCTCTTGTCTGCCCACAAGAGTTCAAACTGCTCTTAGCTTGTGGAGGAAGAATCTCCTCTTTGTGAGCCCTGTGGTATGCTTTTCTGAAACTTCTGTAAGACCTTGAAATACCAGTTTTAATGTGAGCAGCTTCACAAAAGGTTTCATTATAGAAGAACACATTCCTTAGCTTGCAAAACTTGCTGTAGAGGAGATTAGTCCTGTGGGAGATTAGCTCTTACGTGAGCCTGCATTTTTGGTGTGTGTGACTTAGGCTCTGTCATCAGCTGGAGGAGTGCCTGGTGCTCTGCCACAGACCTCTCTGTGTGGGAAGAGGGGAGCTGAACCCCAGGCTCATCCTGAAACCCCAAAAGCGTTTCAGAAGCACTGATGCTGCTGCAGGCTTTGAAAACAATTTCAGTGCCGGAGTCAGCTCAGTCTGGAGTACCTAAAAGAGAATCTGTTTAGAACAGATAAAAGGAGGAAGTTTCTTATAATGAGGATGATGAGGTAGTGGCACAGGTTGCCCAGAGAGATGGTGAATGGCCCATTCCTGGAAACATTCAAGGTCAGATTGGATAGGACTGTGGGAAGCCTGGTGTGGTGAAAGATGTCCCTGCCCATGGCAGGGAGTTGGGCTAAATGACCTTTGAAAGTGCTCTGAGCAAGTTCAGGTGCACTGAGATTTCTGTAACCTGGCTGTTGTGTGCAAAGCGACTCCTAAACAAATATTTCCACAGGCTCAAGCCTCTGAACAGCCTGAATCATACTTGGAAGAAACTCCTCTTTGTTGTTGCCTGAAATCCTTGGCATCTAGATGTACCAGTTTTGGCTGGTGTCTCTACTGCCATTACTGCAGGAGCTGAGTGGGATGAGCAGGGATTGGGGCTCACAGCTGCTGCTTCTCCATGTTCCAGCAGGTTTTGTTCTGTGTGAGAGCAAGCAGATCCCCCCAGCCCTGGGGAGACGTGGCAGGCAGATGCAGGAAGCAGGACCTGGCCTTCAGCTGCCTAAGCAGCACTGCTGGCCCCAAGCTGATAAATCCCAACAGATCTTGTTTCAGTTTTTCTCTTGCCCAAGGACTTCAGACACCTATAAGTGCTCATCTCATCAGAGATGGCTTCTGAGGCTGCCTCCCATGGACAGTAATTCCTCCCTGTCAGAGGTCCTTTCTTAGCCCTGAAGCCTTCAGCTGTTGGGTTTTTTCCCTTGATGGTTACTTTTTACCTGGATTAGTGATTAAGATAGCTTTGCTCCTGTTTCTGCCAGAGGAGTTTGACCTGAATGAGTTTGTCCTTGCCTTTCTTCATAGCCAGTAACTGAGCACTCCTGCTAGCAGGTACGTGTACTCAGCTGGTGTTTATTTGTGGGTACCAACACTTGGTATATCTGCAGCTAACAATGTCCATTTGCTTTCTCAGGTGGTTACACATCTCCAGCCCAGTGACTGAAGCTGCTGGTGGCAGTAGTTGTATGTTCATAAACAGGACAGGAGAAAATGGCTGTAGGATAAGAGGAAATGGCCTCAAGTTGCACCAGGGGAGGTTTAGGTTGGATATTAGGAAAAAAATTCTTCACTCAGAGGGTGGAACAGGCTGCCCAGGGCAGTGGTAGAGTCACCATCCCTAGAAATGTTCAAACAACACAGAGCTGTTGCACTAGGGGCCATGGTTTACTGGAAGACCTGGCAGTGCTGGGGGAACAGTTGGACTTGATGGTCTTAGAGTGCTTTCCCAGCATTAATGACTCTGTGATCCTATGATCCTATATTGTAACTCCAGGCAGCTGTGTCTGTGTATGCTAAACACATTTTGTCAAACCCGCAGTGAACTTTGAAGCCCTGATCATTGCAATGTCCGTGGTGGGAGGAACACTTCTGATCATGTTGGGGGTCTGCTGCTGCTGCTGCTGTTGTAAGAAGAAGAGCAAAAAGCAAGTATCAGGGGGTCCCCTGGTTGTGTGGAGCAGCTCAGATGCAGCCTTGTGCTACTGCAGAACTGACTGCTGAGTGCACTAAGGGGCTTTTCTGTCTACCAGGCCAGACAAGGATGACGAGAGAGCAGCCAGGGAGCGGGAGAAGAGGCGGGTGCGGCAGGAGGAGAGGTGAGTTTGTACCACAGGCCCTGAGGCTGCAGAATGATTTGGCTCCTGTCTGTGCCTTCAAATGTGATGCCAGGAGGCACGTGGGGCTCAACACATGCAGTCAGTGGCTGCTTCAGCCCTAGGTGACACACAAGCCTCATGAGGAATGTCATGCTGGGGTGACTCGTGGGTGTAGCATCACAAGTGTTGTGTGTGCAACTCCCCGAGGGCTGCTGACTTGTGTGGGCTCTGGTGGTCCCCAGAGCCTCCAGGAGGTGGGAGGCTGAGCAAACCTGCCAGTCTGGAGCTCCCTTGGTTGGGAATGAGCAGGGAGCTCTGGCTCGTGTTCCGTTTTGTATCATCAGTCCCTGACTCACGGCTTTCCTTTTTGCTTCTTGCAGGAGAGCAGAGATGAAATCACGGCATGATGAAATTCGAAGAAAATACGGTACAGTCCTGACACGAGTGATTCAAACTAAGCTGTAGATGAAGTAGCCACAGTGACTGTGCTCCTTGCCATGGTTACAGCTGTAGATGAGAGCTGGCCACCAAGGAAAACATGTTTCCTGTCTCTTGGCTCAGAAGTGTAGAGATGCTGGGCTCATGCTGTGTGGGCCCACTCAAAGGGCTATTTTTCCTGGGCAAGGAATAGGAAGTGTATAATGTTCCCCAGAACGTGTCCTCCAAGTTTAACATATGGGAGAAGCTAATGGAGCTTGACTGGAGGTCCAGGTTAACTGCTGCAGGTCCAGGTTAGGCAGGAGATCCCAGGGCCTCTGGAAGGGCTGGCTCCTTTGGGGGGAAGTAAGAGCAGGCAAAGCTGGGACTGATGGAGCTCTTGGTGGGTGAAGCACCTGCCTGTGCAAAACCTGTGCTGTGGGACTGCCTTGCCATGTCAGGGCTGTCTTGCTGCAAGAGTTTGCAATCTTGTCCTTTGTGGCTGTTCTTCTTCGAAAGTGTTGAGCTGGGAAAGCTCAGCTTGGCACAAGGCTTGTTGCTAGCCCACAAGTCAGCCCCATACCCTGCCCCCTGCCTTGCTGTTTCCCAGTCTCAATGCAGGAGCAGGGAAGCAAGTCTAAGAACAGTTTTAATTTAATTTGGGTCCAGTCTGACAGAAGGGGTGTGCAGAGGGAGCACTCTAGGAGATTAACCAGGCTGCTTTACCTGGGCTATACATGGGACTGGCCTGGGAGTTTGCCATCAGGTCAAGCCTCTCAGTGGATGTCTCCTCTTGTACAGAAGGGGAGAGTGGGACAGTGAGGACTGTGGGCACTGCTCAAGTAAGAGCAGGTGTTCTGGGAGAACTGCAGCTGGGAGGCTTGAGGATGCTCAAATGACAAAGAGTTGTTTCCCAGGACTGGTTTTCTTGCTGGCCATGAGTGGTGTGGGAGCTGCTGTCTGAACAAGTCTCCCCTCTCTTCTAGGCCTGTTCAAGGAAGAGAACCCTTATGCAAAATTTGAGAATTAGCATCACCAGACCCACCCACCTACCCTGGTGAACAGTGCCTTCTGCAGAGCCAAAAGTCTCCCCTACCACCATGGTGCCACTTCAGCTGCCACAGAGGATGACCCAAATGCTTGGTGACACCATTGCCCCCACTCCAGGTGCTTGGTCTGGCCAGAGCTTTGCTCTTGCCCTGCTGGTGCAAGAAACCATGGTGGCAATACTGGAGGATGGTGCATTTCTTCTCACTCAGCCCTGGGGTGGTTGTGGTGTCCAAAGCAATGCATGTAACAGTCCTTGTCCCAGCCAAGGGCGAAAGCAATGTCACATCTCCCTCACTCCTGCCTCACCAACAACACTTCATGCACACAGAGCTAGGCTCTTCTGCTCTGCACCCCCCTTTTTTTCTTTTACTATATGCAAAGTCAGCAAGTTTCCTGACACATGGGTCAGCAGGAGGCTTTGGCTGTCACTCCAAGTGCCTGCACTTATCCCAGCACATTAGCAGTCCTCTCAAAGAGCACAAGTTTCTGGTGATCTGGTGCTTCCAGGAGGAAGGTCTTATGTGCACCTTCTCACTTGCAACTAATCTGGGGAAATGCCCCAACTCTCCTACCTCTCTTTGCCTTTCTAGAAAGGTGGTCTTTGGCTCAATGGCCACATCTGTTAGCAATACTGTAAGTTTCAAGTGCATTTACGATATGCTGACTGTATATTAAACCGATTCAATTACTGTTCTGGTCTGAAAGAGTTTAATTCTGCTTCCACGGCAGGCACAGGTTGGCAGTAGTGGCTGATGGAGTTGTCGCTGTTACATGGCTCTGACTTATTGGGGATAGCTGGGGGAGGCAGAAGCAAGGCTGCCTTGGGCTCTTGTTGGGCTTAAAAGGAGCCCGTCTGTTCCCAGAGGTGTTCAGGTGTTAGGAAGAGCTTGGGATGGAAGTAAGGCTGCTCTCTAAGGAAGGAGCTGGGTGTTCTGGCAAGAGTTTGGCCTTTTGTCCCCTGGCATCTCTAGGACAGAGGGAGCCCTTGAGTACCTGGTGCTGGCCTGGGGCTCAGAGTGCAGCCCCAGCTGTGTAAGGGAGCTGGGGTGGGGAGGAGGATGGAGCTGCCAGCTCCGGTGCCCGCCCAGGACCGGCCGGGCAGCAGCCCCAGCCCCTGTGCAGGGACCGCGAGGGTCTGGGCTGAGGAAAGCTGCCTGCGGCCTCCTGCCGGGCAGGGCTCCTCCCCGGGCTGCCGCGGGCTTGGGGAAAAGGCTCTCTGTGCACGGAGGGCTGGTGGAGCTCGGCACGAGCTGCTCCGGCTGAGCTCCAGGAGCTGCAGCGGCCGGGAGCCCTCGGAGCTGCCGCTGCCCCGGCTGTGCCGNGCGGGCGGTGCCGACAGCGCCGCGTCCGGGCGTGCGCGGCGGGGAGAGGAGGATTCAAAGAGATCCCGGTCGCCTTGAACCTCCTCGTGCACGGAAGATGAGCTGCGGAGCCCAGTAAAGAGAAGGGAAAGCGCTGATAAGGGTCCTGGCTGTGCCCGGGGCTTTCCTGCGTGTGCTGGCCCAAAGGGCCCGTGGTGCCTCTGCCAGCCAAAGGTACAGGGAAAGCGGTGGGGGCTTTGTTTGAGAGCCAGCATCGTCCAGGGACTGCTGGTGCCAAAGCCTTTTGAGCTGCCTTTCTGCTGTTGGGCTGCACCAGGCTCCAGTGCCCCTCCTGCCCTGGGACTGGCACCAATAAATTCTTTCTGAGTTCCCTGAGCACTCGCACTGGCCCCGCTCCCAGAATGAAGGGGTGGTGCCTCCAAACCTCTCAGGGATGGGGGACCCCTGCAAACAAGTTCCTCTTCCAGAGTGAGACCCCCACTCGTCCTCCTCTGCTGAGAAAGGCAGCAGAGAGACCTGCTGGGAGACAGGCCCTGCCTGGATGGAATGTGGCCATGCCCTGAGGACAAGCAGAGGCCATGCCATGCTGCCAGCACAGCACTCACTGTCCCTGAACAGGGGCACTGTGTCCTCTGCTCTCATCCTGAGCTCATCCTGGGCTCCAGCATCCTCATCCTGACGCTGCCTCCCATAGCCTGGGATGGAGCTACTCCTGCTGTTTCTAATTCCTCCTGTGAAGGTTACTGTGTGCAGGGATCATGTGGCAGGAGCACTGAAGAGCTGGTGAACCCTTTGGCTTGGCTGGGCCATGGTGGGGAGGTGAAGCCGTGGGTGGCTTGGGTGGCCAAGGTGCCTGCTCAGGTCTGGGAAGAAGCATCTGCAGTGTAACTGAGAGCAGAGCCCAGCAGCTAAAAAGACATTTCATGAGGATTAACTGGTCCTTTGCAAGGCTGCCACGATGGAAAGCTGTCCTGACTGGGATGGGGAAGCAGATGGTGATGGGGACAGCTGAGAAGTGGGGCAGTGCCCCACCCCCTGCAGTGGGTACTAGGAGGATGCACAAGGGAAGAAGGGGTTAATGAGATGTAACAGGGAGCTTGGCTTTGAGTCAAAGGAGAGTTCAACAGCCCGGCAAATAAAGGCCACAAAAAGCTGGCACTAGTCCAATTCCAACCATGTGATAGGAAAGGTGGGACAAACAGCCAACCCTCTGAGAGGTGAAATCCCGGGGATAGACCAAGCTGTGACCACAGGCTTCCCAGCTGCAGGTGGATAAATGTGTTGGGATGGCGTGCTGTCATCACAGCCTCTTCCATTCCATTCACAGCAGGGCTATGGTGGCAGCAGCAGCAGCAGGACCCTGAAGTGCCCAGTGCTGGAGAATCTCTGCCAAACAACCTCAGTCTCTTTGTGGAGGGCGCAAAATGATACCATGAGGTGGCTTCAGTGTGTAGTGCTGCAATGGTGTTTTCAGGAAAAGTGGTGGAAGAGGCAAACAATTCAACAGATCCTATGTGCACAGATCTAGAGCTGCTGTATTTGAAGGGGAAATGCTCACTGGGACTGATAAATAATCACCTAGACATTTCTCATGAGCTTGGAGAAACCAGGAGGCTTGGGGGAGGTGGAACTTTGCAAATAAACTCTGCCCTGTGAGGAAGGGATTTTAACTGTTGATACTGATTTTTAAGTAGAGGGTGTTGATCAGCAGCATCAAGCTGAGATAGAGGCTGATCAGCAGCAGTGTAGCGCAGACATCAGTACTGGGACTGGTCCTCTTCCTTCTTGATAGTGCCCTCAATAATGGGGCCCAGGGCACCCTCAGCTAGTTTGCTGAATTTCCTACAGTGAGAGGAGCTTCTGAGACACCAGAGGGTGACTCTGCACCCACAAGGACCTCAACAAGCTGGAGAAATGGGCCAACAGAACACTCTGAAGTTAAACCAAGGGCTATGTGGTGTCCTGTCCCTGGGGCGATGCAGCCCCAGGCACCAGGACATGCCATGGAAAGCAGCTCTGCAGAGCAGGTCCTGGCAAGTGTGGCTGGCCCAGCCTCACCCCAGCAGGGACTGCCTGGAAGGGAGCTGGGCGAACACTGAGGTGTGCAGCCCACTGCCAGGTGAGCTTTGTGCCACAGGACCTGTTTCTGTTGATGGGGGAGCTCCTGGGTGTGCCCCTCAGAGCCTTGTGATGTCACCACTCATGATCACTATGACACCACTTCTGTAACTATAAACACCAGTGTTAGGTAGTGTCACAGCACTCAGACTGTGACCCACTAGCAGCCGAGGAGCTTCCGAGAGCTGCCAGTGTCCGAGGAGCCTGTGTGCTACCAGTGTCTGAGGATCTTCTGAGTGCTGCCAGTGACTGAGGATCTTCTGAGTGCTGCCAGTGACTGAGGATCTTCTGAGTGCTGTCAGTGACCGGGGAACCTCCGAGTCCTGCCAGTGAGTGAAGAGGAACCTCCAAGTCCCACCAGTGACTGAGGAGCCTCTGAGTCCCGCGAGAGGTCGAGGAGGCTCTGAGAGCCACAAGTGGAAGGCAAGCCTTCAAGTCCTGCCAGCAGTTGAGAGAAGTCCGGGAGCACCAATGGCCGAGGTCAGGGAAGAGCCAGCAGCCCCACNGCTGGCGGCAGCGGCAGCAGCGGGAGGCGCGGGAGGATGCCGCTCCCGGAGGCGGCCGGCGCCGCAGATTCGCCGATGGGGACAGGGCACCGAGCCCCGTGCCCCGCCAGCGTCCCCGGAGGGAGATGGATGATTTGGAAAGAAACGGGCTGGGCCGGCGACCGCCGAGGGGACACGAAGCGATGGCCGCAGGGGACAATCAGCACCGCCCCGTCGTGATCTGATTTGATGGGCAGCCTCCGTGGCCCCTCTGCACGGAAAACCAGGATGCTGAGAAGGGCCTCGTCTGGTTTCTTCTGCCCGTTTGCACATTACTACAAGTTTGGGGGAGAGGGAGGGATAGCATATTGTTGTAGAAAGCATATAGGTTGTAGAAACTTGGGGAGAGGGTAGAATATTAGCAATTAGATATTACTGATATTAGCTGTTAAATAAAGTTTTTGATTCAATTTGAAGCATTAGAAAGTAGTCATTCTTTATCAGCGCCGCACACATGGAATATTTCCTTTAATCATATGTGTGGTAAAACTTCACAATGGGGTATTTATTCCATCCCAATCATACATATTCATTACAATGAGCCTCCTAGCAAATACATAAACACCACTTTCCTAGAACTAATTTGTATGCATTCACCTTCTACTGGAAGTCCTATTTTGAGCCTGGAGGTTATCTAAAGGGGGGTCTGGTGGTCATATTCACTGAATGCTTCAATATTACAGGTGACCTTTCTTTGGACTTTTCCTTTGGGCATTCACTATTTTTTTTGTTACATAATCTGCAAAAATCCCCTCTGTAGTCCTCCTTATCTGTTTCTCCACTGGTTCCAGCTACGTTTATCCTCCTTTGTGCATACCTTGACATCCTTTTATCTTTTCTGCTAGTTAGTCTTAAAGCTCTATTCATCAACTTCTGGGGAACTAAAAATTTCTATTCTATGTGTTATTTATCAAGTCCTCCCTTTTCTTGAGACTGCCTCTTTTTAGACAGGTCTCAATATTTCCTTTTCCAGCACAAAGTGCTACAACACCTGTGACAGTTAATGCAAGCAAGTACACACAATGATTACGGTGACTGCCACAATGCATAAAACGCATGGTGAAAAGTCCCTTTTTTAGTGGGGTCAGGTGTTAGCAACGTCCCAGTGCTACGGCCGCTCTTACCAGCAGAGCTCCACTCACGGTAGAAGAAAGGCAGCAGAAGGCGGAACCCCGCAGTGGTGACGAATTCTCCCCTCAGCGACCGCAGCCTCCCTCCTTCTCCCGATGTCGAGAGCGCAAGAGAGAGGCTGGACCCACCCCAGTCCCAATCTCGGGGTACCTCTGCCCTTCACGGAAAACCTCAGGTGAAGAGAGAGTAGCCAGCTTCACCTCCCCTCAGCTGACAACTGCTTTTGTCTGAAGTATCCGGTCGTTATTGTCTCCCAGCAAAACGTATTGGGGAAAATTCCTTGAGAAAAAAAAAAAAAAAAAAAAAAAAAAAAAAAAAAAAAAAAAAAAAAAAAAAAAAAAAAAAAAAAAAAAAAAAAAAAAAAAAAAAAAAAAAAAAAAAAAAAAAAAAAAAAAAAAAAAAAAAAAAAACAAAACAAAAAAAAACACCAACTCCTAAGACCCCATCAGGGGCCATTCCTGTTTGCTTGTGTGCCACTTTGCTCATCATCTCTGAGGGGGCACAGCCGGGAAAGGGAATGGAAAAGGCAAAATCCTTTAAGACTCTAAGCATATTCAGAAGGGACCACACAAGTGCCACAGAAGCTGCAGCTGCTAGATCTACAAAGTGTTGGAGTTTTTGCTGTCTGATGCCCTCCCAGAGTGCTGGTCCAGCTGCCTGGCTCTGCTCCATCACTGGTTCTGGGCAGCTGTCAGATGGACTTCAGCGGGGAAAGATCCATCGCTCTCTGTGAGCCAGCGCTGGACCCACGGTGCTGGTAACCCCTTCTCTGTGCTTCACATAATTATTCTTGGCCTTTTCCCACTTTTCTATCTTTTCTCTTTTATGAAAAAAAAGTTTTAAAAAAGGTCGAAATATCACTTTGGATCCCAACATTTCATCTCATTTATGTTTTAATCTCGCTTTCGGGTATGTTTGGAATCAAATTCTTTCCTCAACTGTGGATTGAAGCAAACTTACCTCTCTTCTCTCTAAGGGGATCTGAACACGCCAGCACGGGCTGGGCTGGCTGGACACACAGTGGCGGGCTGTGCTTTGATGGAAGAAGGCTTCTCCTGCCATCTCCCCACACGCAGGAGCTGCAGAGGACCGGGAAGGAGCGGTCCCGAGGGTGTCCAGAGACGGTCCTGGGGTGTCCAGGGGTGGTTTTGGGGTGTCCCGGGGTGTTCAGGGTCTGTTTTGGGGTGTCCAGGTATTGTTTTGGGGTGTCCCCGGGGGTGTCCCGGGGGTGTCCAAGGGCTGTTTCGGGGTGTCCCGGGGGTGTCCAAGGGCTGTTTCGGGGTGTCCCGGGGGTGTCCAGGTATTGTTTCGGGGTGTCCCGGGGGTGTCCAAGGGCCGTTTCGGGGTGTCCCGGTCGCTCCCCTCAGGCCGG
>WEIU01017243.1:217730-241431 GCA_013389925.1 Aegithalos caudatus | reverse complement strand
GCTCCCCGTGCCCCGCCGGCCGCTGTTTCTCACCCATCTCCCCCGCCGGCTGCAGGGCCCTCTCTGCGTCCCCGCGGAGCTCCCCGGGGCGGGGGTGAGGGTCACCGGGCGGGTACGGGGCACGGCCGGCTTGGAGGGGGCTGCGGGAAGGGGATCCCCCCCAACCCTCCCGCTGGGACACCGACAGGAGGGTGGTGTGCGGGTGGCACCTCTGGGATTCCGTGCTCCAGGACCTTAGGGAGAGGCTGGGAACCCCGGGCAAGTAGCCAGTTATTTTGATCTTTTTCCCTGTTAAAATTTCCAGATGGAGCAGAATACAGGTATGGAAATCTCTGTTGCAGAGCTCTGTTACATCAAACGTAATTAATTAGAGGTGTTTGTCAGGGCAGATACCTTCTGGTTGTGGCTGCCTCATCCTTGGACGTGTCCAGGGCCAGGTTGGACGGGGCTTGGAGCAAACTGGGCTAATGGAAGGGGATAGAATGAGATGGGCTTTAAGGTCTCTTCCAACTCGAACACCTCTGTAGTTCTGTGAGGTCCTTAATGGAAGCAGAGTGATCAGTAAAAGGATTTAAACTCGAATTTAGTAATGAAAGACACAGAAGACTTGTTTAGAAATCCGTGTGGGATGTGACTGCAGGGGGTGGCGAGCAGTGATCCTCACCACATGGACAGGGACCAGCTGCAGTGGGTGGGGATCCCAGTTCCTCTGGGATGGCTCATCTGCTCCCTGGGGAGCTTGAGAGGAGTCCAAAGGTGCCTTTTGTCAGCAGGAAATATTTGTTTGTGGACCTCGGTGCGTTTGGGCTTTAATACTCCAGCTTTTATTTACAGCAAGGAAGTAGAATGGGGAAAAGAAGTGTTTGGTGGGGATGGAGGGAGCTGGGCTGTAAGAACTGGCCTGCTCCAGGGAAGGTCACTGTGCTCCGCAGGCTGTCCAGAGATGGGGAATTGTTTCTGTCTGCATTTAGTGGAAGACTCCAGCCTGTGTGAAAGGGATTATTTATAGACACACGTTTCCTGCCAGCACTGTGCCTGTTCTCAGGCTGCTCTGCAGAGCACAGTCTCTAAGCTGAACTGTCACACAGCTGTTTTTGCAGCCAGGGCTCCCCACCCAGCTCAGGCTGCTGCCACTGACAGCTGGGGGTGCTGAGCAAGCCCCAGGGCTGTGCAGGTAAAGTTTCTGCTGACAGTGTGTCCTAGAAATCTGCATTTTCCCCTTGTAGTCCAGAGGCAGTGACCTGAAAAGCAACCACAGAAAGTCTTGGCACTGCTTCTGTCCTCTTGTCTCAATCTCCTAAGTCTCAGAAAAGCATTTATGATCCTTTGTGGTTGAGGAGCACAGAGAGCTTACTGGAGTGTCTTGTATGAATAAAATCTTTAGGAAAAATGACCTCAGAAAGGTTTTGTCTTAATGCCACAGGCAGAAATGAGGTGAATCTTCTCTGCCTAGTTTCCCAGGGTAACACTAGTCATGGACAGAGATAACGTTTTGTCTGTGATCTGCCTTCACAAGCACTTTCCCAAGCCCAATAAAACACAGCATTGTAAAAAATGAAAGTAACTCAGGGTGGCTGGCTGCACAGTGCTGTCTGGAAACCTGAGTTGCAGCAGTGCAGACATTCTGGTGTCGTGGATTCCCCTCTTCTGCATGCCCAGCTTTGTTATTTTCCTTTAGTACAAACTCTGAAATCAAGCCTGACTTACAACCTTTCCCTTGTGTTTCTCTACAGACTGACAGTTAATTGTAGCTCTTCAGAAGCTCTTAGCCCTGGAGAGATTTTCAGCAAAACTTGTTTTGAAAAATAATAAAAAAACCCCCTCCTGGTTGTAGGTGGTTCTGCTGCCTCTTTTTGCAGAAAATGAGCAAATCCTACCTTGGGACATGGCTGGAGTCAGGTTCAGCCCAGTGTGAAGTTTCTCCCTCTTCCATGTGTGTTGCTGGCAGGGATGTGGGTGCAGTGAGGCCCTGGGTGAATGTGGACATGGAAATGCTTTTCAGTGACCCTCTCCTGCCTGCTCACCTTGGATGAAATCTTGTATGTGTTATGCACAGAGCTGTGGACACAATCTTCTTTCTTTACTTTCCCTCTTCTCTTCTATCTCTTCCCTTCAGTCACTTCTAGTTGTGACAGTGATGCTTGGCAGTCAGTGCCTTGCTGCTGGGTGTGTTTTCCTTACCAGACTTCTAATTCTTTCCATTTTTTCTTTTCCAGTTCTTGTCTCTCATCTTTTCTCTGTGCACGTCCACACACACGTTTAAGTCTTCATTTAAAGATTTATCATTTCCTTATGTGAAAAAGTCTTGACAGTGTGAGGAGTTTTTACCTTTTGGAGCCCAGATATGTTACTGCATTTTGGGAAAAGGTGTGAAATTGCACTGGTTTTCTTTTGCAGAAGGAAGGCAAGGTGGCTGTGGACATCCAGATGACATGGACTGGGTTTTTTGTCCTCACGTAGATCTTTGCATGTTTAACTCTTTGCTTTCTCAGATTTCTTATCTACTCTTCCAGAACTAGTTTGGCTAAAGCTTTATAAAAATCAGATATAAAAAGGACATAATTTTTATTAGAACATGTGTTTGTTGTTAATTCTAGAGGTATTACAGAATTAAGGCCTGACCTAAGTCTCTTGGTAGCTTATATTTGTGAGAGTTGAGACATGGAAACCTTCTTCTTCTATGTTTACTGTTTCTTAATGCCAGATCTTGAGGATGTTTTGTGCTGGCTGAAATTTCAAGTCTGAAATGGGTTATTCTGGAGGAATCAAATCTCTAGAGACCCAAGAATTGTAGTGCCTGATCATATGCACTGGATTTCCTTCCTGGTACAGACAGGCCACAGAGCAGTGGATTGTGGTGCCAACAGGTTCTTGGGAAGGGCTCTTGGGTTGAAAAGAAGAGATTTATGTTAATTGTGAGTTTTGGGCAGTCACAGAAATAATGGCAGTGCTTCAGTGCTTCCCATCCTTATTGCCTGGGGAGAGTTGTGTGGAGTCAGAAGAAAGCTGTCTGTTTTCAAGCATCTCAGATGTGTCAGATACTGCAGTGAGCACAGGCCCATAATATTTCCCGAGTCCTGGGCTTTTAATCCCCTTGCAGGTTTGCTAAACAGCTGCACTTTCTTAGGAACCATTCTGTTGAACATCTCTTTTAAGGACGATTTTGTCAGTCTCTTCAGTGCTTTAACAAGGTGTGATTTCAGTTCTCCTGAAAGCCATCTCCAAGGTGTAATTGGCTGATAATGACTCCAGAAAGAGCAGTGAAATGAAAAGGAAGGCACTGATTGTGTGTGTGCAGCAAATCTGCCCTGAATTCCTAATAGAAGCATCACTTCTGTAGTATCAGCTGTGTTTTAAGCTTACAAGGTCTGGCTCTGCTCCCAAGGAACAAATAAAAAGTTGCACCTGGGGAGATTTAGATTGGCTATTAGGGAAAATTTCTACAGAGTGGGGCTGTTTAGCCTTTGTCAGAGTCACTCTGCATGTGATCAGAGCATTGGTTTTAGCCTTTCACTGCTTTCTGCTGCTCACTTATAAATAATTGAACACCCCCTGTGCTACTGCATGTCCCTGAGAGCAACCTGTGCCTGGGGCCTGGTGCACTCTGATGACAAAGGGCTGCTGATAAAGGCCAGGAGAGGGGTCCTGTTTGGAAATCCCAGTGCTCTTCATTGTCTGCATGGTGGGTACAGCCTCCAGTGTGGACCAGGGACGAGAGCCAAAAATGGGCCAAGGATCCAGGGTTATGTACCAGATAAAAGGGCAGTTTCTGAAGGTCAGGGTCCAATAGGGATAAGGAAATGTGGTGCAGAGGGGTGGCTGGGAACCAGGGGGTTCCAGGGGTGTGGTACTGCAGCAAAAATAACCCAGTGGGCTCCAAGGGAAAGAAGAACATTCTGGCAGGTGTGCATATTTGGTAACAGGGAGACATAAACTTAGCAAACCAATCAAACAATGAAACCTAAGAAATATTAACATGTGTCTACAAAGGTGCATGGGAGGAAAGTTCTTCTCACCCTAATCTAAAAGGGTGTCTCCATAATCCTCCCCCCCAATATTCTGTTAAAGTTGTCCTTTTTTGGAGGCTCTGGTGAGCTGTAGTAACTGATGCTGTGTCAGCTCCTGGTGGTTCATGGCGTGCCTCTGAAAACTGCACTCAGTTTCCTTTTGAACAACTCTGGAGAAATCACAGGGCAGGATGTCACCATCCCTGTGGAAAAGGAGTTTTGCCTTTCTCAATTGAGCAGCTGCTCAAAATCAAAGTTCCTGTGCCCCTGAGTGCTCAGTTTCTGCTTTACCTGATCCTTAAGAATGGAAGCCTTTCTCTGAGCGGGGAGCTGAGCAAGGAAGTGGGGAATTGAACCTCTGTCCTCATGAAGACCCTTTGCTCTGTGGGCTTTGGTTGTTTCTTCCCATTGCCCCTGTTCTCCTTGGAGAGGAGTGCTGTGTGACACAATTCTGTGGGGCTGCCCACCACAGGGACTGCTGCCAGCTTTTCCAGAAATCACAGGAAACATCAAAGGGATTTTCTTCTTAGAGAGAACCACAAGATGGAGCAAAATGATTCCAGGAGCTCCTGTGTTTGACATCTCTCTCCTTCTGTCTAAAAACATCAACAAGAAAAGCTATTGGAGACCCAACATGAAGCTGGAAAAACCTGCCATGGAGTGCCAGGACGTGTGGAAAACCGTAAGGCTGAGTTTCAGTCTGCTGCTGGGCTTTGGAATTTCAGAGAGGGCTGTGCCAAGGTTCATGGCACTCTGAGCAAACAGAAGAGTTCCATGTTCTCTCCTGGCAGTGCATCTTCTCAGATTCTTCAAATCCTGCAATAAAGGAGCTGTTGTGAGACACAAACCTGTTCTGTGCAGCACTACCTGTATAGTTTTCACCTACAGCTTAACCAGAAACGAGGTCATGTGCCTCATTTTATTGGTCTGTGACTTCACATATTCCCTGGGTCGCTGTTCCTGTTTGTTTTCCTGTGTGGGAATGTGTGTGGTGGTTCCTGTGGCTGTGTTCTCTGTGTTACTGGCCACTGGAGTTCCAGAGGCCATTGATCAGGAAACACTGTGCTGGATGAGCAGCTGGGAGTGTCACCTCCTGCCACCAGGTCCAGCAGCTGCCCCGTGGCTCACTCGGAGCCTTGGGGCTGGTGTTGAGCCCCTGGGACTGCTGGCCCAGTGGCTGAACTGTGCCTCAGCTGCTGCTGCATCCCTGCAGAACATCAGAAACCAGGAACTGATGGTCAGTCCACTACACAGGAGAGAGTCTGGCTGCTCTTTTATCAGCACACAGTGTACTGGACTTCACCAGCTTCAAGTAAGGGGCTGATGCCAAAGATTGTTTCATGAATTTGGAATTGTATCAGTTTCCTAGAGAAAGTGAGGATTGATGGATCCAAACTTGCATGTGCAGCTATGGCTGTTTTATTGCTGCTTTTTTTTTTTAAACTCACATTTTCCAGGCCATGCTGGAGGAATTGGATTGAATTTAGGGAACAGAGGTGCTTGTCAAATCTCTCATGTGTCTGCTTCTCCTGTCTTTGTGTTTTGCACTGAGGTGCATCAAACCTGAATGGGTGCAGGAAGGTTACAGGAATACAAACTCCAGGCTGTTAAGGTATCCAGCAGATACCACAGATGTGCAAGAGAAGAGCGTTTCCCAAACTTTGTGAAATGTTTTTGTCTTCCCTCTCAGGTTTAGATCATTGCTTCTGTGAAGACTCAATCATCCTAGAGGTCTTTTCCAACTTAAACAGTTCTGTGATTCCAAGGTTAATTCTAGGAGCCTGAACAACCCCCAAAGTGCCAAATAATTTTGTCTGGAACACTGTCCTGCATTAAGCAATGTTGGTGGGGCCCCTGTGCTAAGCCATGGCCACTGGAACACCCCCTGAAATGCTTGGGCTCACAGATCACCTCACTCTTCCTTGTGTTTCTGTTTTTGCAGAGCTGACCCTGAACCCACCAGAAGGGATTGTGGCAGGTGAGGAGCTGAGCAGGGTTTGTGCTCTCTGGAGCTGTAACCTTGTGTTCAGGTAGCACTGAGCATTGCTCTGTTCTGTTTCACAGGTCCCATGAATGAGGAGAACTTCTTCGAATGGGAAGCCCTGATCATGTAAGTTCATGTTGTTTGGTGCCTGAAATCAGCAGTTGCTGATGAGCTTCTAGGACTGCAGGAATGTTAAAAAGTACAATCAATTCTGAATGACATCAGCATTGGCCTGCCTTGGGCTGAAAACTCCTCTGATCCAAACATTTGGCCTTCAAACAGAGTGACTGAGGCAGCATTGGTGATGTGTGCAACTTGTTATGATACTTCTTGCACAGGTGTCGTAATAAGCTTGCAAATTTGTCAGGAATCCTCTTTTGGGCTCCCTTGGATATATGTTACATTTACAAACACTGTAGGAAACAAACAGTTGCTTGTAGATCACACATACCTGTTGGAACATTGCCCAGCTGCAAATGCAGGGCAAGTTTTGAGTGGAACAAAATACAGATTATTAGTGACAGGAGAAAAAAATCAATGTCTAAAATTAGTTTACCTACTAATCAGTTTTTTCTTGAAATATTAAATGGTTTAGATCAAAAAACGTTTGAAATTGAAGTAAAAATTCTTCTGAAGTTCTTCACACTTCATGAATCAGTTGGTGTCAAGAGTTGGATGCAGTTGTTTTGTGTAGAAAGAGATTCTGCGTTCTACTCTTCTGCTGGTGAATAGCTCTGACCATGACCTGCTGTGTTCTGGGGGTGATGAAGACTCCTTTACAAAACTGTGTTCTCTCTCTTCCATTCCCCAGATGGGTGTGGTTGTTGGTAGCAAAATTTGCCATGAAAAGACAAAATCTTTTTGCCCAGCATCTTACAGGTTCTCTTCTCTCTTGCTTGTACTTCTATTCATGCTGTACCTCCTTTGGGAACTTTTGAGTACACTGGTGATTTTTACAAAATAAAGTTCTAAAATGCTAGAGGAGAGGGAAAAAGATGTTTGTCACTCACATCTGACAATTTATGCAAATACTGCACAATTAAAAGATGAAGAAGCTCCAGACCACTGAGTCTGTCTTGAAGCTGGTGGTGTGTTGTTAGGGTAGGTCCTGGCTCTATTTCAGGATTCCTTTGGTAAGAATTGGTGATTTCCTTTCCCCCAGCCAGGGCTGGGTTGTCCCAGAGGGGCAGCAGGCAGTGGCCGTGGCCCCGCTCGCTCCGTGCCTGCTGTGATCTGGGCAGGTTTTCCCTGCAACCACCGGTGCTGACTGATGGGATTCTCAGCTGGCGTGGGTGGCAGAGTTTCCCTAACTCAGTTTGCTTGGGATGTGTTGTCTAGGGATGAAAAACAAGATTTCTGTCCCTTGGGCTGAGGCGTGCAACCAATACAAAAGCGTGGCGAGCTGTAGCGAATTCCCCGTTCCACACAAGCTGCCTGTGTGGGTGATCCTGCTGCATGGCAAGCCAGAGCCTCTGAGTTATTTTAGACCTTGCTGAGTGGAGGTTTGGGTTACCACTGCTTGTTTGCTCACTGATGGCAAGAGTTGGCAGATGCCTCTGCTTATGTGCAGCGATTTCTCCTGGGATAACAGGTTGTGCTTCCTGGTGGCTCAGTCCCCTGAAAATAAACACTAAGCATGGAAATAGGTTGTTTTGTTGCCTGACACCAGAGGATTTGGCTGCAGGGTCTTAGGCTTTCTGGGAGAGGCACAGTCAGCACATCTGCTTCATAATGGGCCAGATTTCAGGTCAGACAGCTGGGATTGCTGGGAGTGTGGAAATCCCAGGGGGTTTAATGCACTTCTTGGAACATGGAAGGAAATTCCTGCTTATTGCTACTTCCTCCTAACAGAGGTGGTGTGGCTGAGTAGAGATTTCCTGAGGGACGCTCAGAAGTACTTCTGAATTGCCTAGAAAATCCCTTTTCTGATGTTTCCCATCACATCCTTAAAGAACAGAGGAGCTGCTTGCAGACTTGAAAGCCCTTTAAAGTGCTGAGTGTTGAGCTTCAGGTCTTTGTCAGCGTAAAATGAGAGGCGGAGGTGCTTTAATTTTGGTTTCTGTATTGTGTGTGTGTCATAATAAAGTTATATTTTAAGATCTGCTCAATTTTGAAGCTGTGATACAATAGAAACATGTTTACCCCAAACATATTTGGTTACTTTCATCTCTTTACAAATCCTGTTAGTAGCAGTGTTTGCAATAGCTTTGGAAAGTAAGTTACATGACTTGTTTGTGTTTGTCTGTGGTGATCTCCAGTGTTTTGTAATCTCAAATGTGCTGTGTGAGATTTGGGAAATGAGGTGTGCAGATGAGAAAATGGGAGAAAAGCTGCTTTCATATTTTTAGACAGATGAAGTGCAAACAGTGAGAAACATAATTGTGGAAAAAAAAAAAAAAACAGAATCCCTTTTTTCCTTCCCCCAATTTATGTAAAGCTAGAGCACACATAATGGCACATAACTTGAAAAAAAAGAAACCTAAGAGAGAAAAGACATCTCTCATTTGTCAATTCAGAGGTAGGCTGGGTAATGTTACATACATTGATGTAAGAGCTTGGCTTGGAGATAAAATAATGCATTTTTAAATAATGGAAATAATATTTTTTATCTCCAGTGTTATTGTCTGCAGCAGCAATGCTGGAGGACTGTGAAACATATAAAAATTAAGACCATAATAAAATAAAGGAGAGAACAGATCTTACACTCCTAAAATGAGTGTGATGGGCACAGAACTGAAGATACCCATGTGAAAACCTTTCTGAAGACTGGAGGTGGGGAATATTGCTGAAAGCCAGATCTTTGCAACATCATTTCAGGAGAGTTTGCCTTATGTTGCTCAATTCCCTAGCACTGCGTGAGGCCCTTCAGGCTGTGTTGTGATCATGGATTTGGCATTTCAAGGCCAAGTTTTGCCCTTTTTGGTTGGCATGTACAAGTGAGTGTTGGTGTTCCAGTTTATCCCCAAAAGACACAAAAGCACGCAACGATTAAGGACTTTATTAGCCTAAAGATTGCTTGAAAACTAAACAGCGTAAATTGAAGTCAACTTATCACAAAGCTGTTTAGAAAGGTAATTAGGTCTATAATTAGGCTTATGACTTTTGTTTCCATTCCCCTTTTGGGCATCTGATGATTGTGGGGTTTGGTGTTTTTCCAGCATCTTTTTACAAATAAGCCATTTGCAAATGTATGTGAAGCTGTGATTATAGAATTAGAATCACGGAATCGTTAAGGCTGGAAAAGACCTCTAAGAGCATCAAATCCAACCATTCCCCAGGCACTGACAAATCCACCACTAAACCATGTCCCCAGGTGCCACACCCACATGGCTTTTGAATGCTCTCAGGGATGGTGACTCCACCACTGCCCTGTGCAGTGTGTGCCAAGGCTGAACAACCCTCTCAGGGCAGAAGTTTTCCCCAATATCCAACCTAAACCTCCCCTGTTGCAACAGCAAGAGGCTGTTTCCTCTTGACCTGTATCTTGTCCTCTGGGAGCAGAGCCTGACCCCCACCTGGCTGCACAATTGTCCATCTTTTTATTGAGCAGGGGGTTGTAGGAGAAGGTTCCCCCTGAGGAGCCTTTTCCCTAAACAATTCCCATTAGCTGTCCTTCTCCAGGTACTTCTCTCTCCTGTTTGGAAGATCCCCACCCCTCTCCTCTGCCCCATGCTTTAATAAGAGCCAGCTCCTGGACGTTAGAGCTTCTCATTTTCATGCTTTGTCTCCTGTCAGCTTTGGAATCACTGCAGAGCAGGGGGGTGATTGCAGCAGCTGCCATGCTCTTACCTCCCTGGCCCTGCCAGTGTCCTTTGTGAGCTAAAAGTGATGCTGTCAAGTTCAAATGCTGAGTGTTTTGTAGCTGCAAATGCTGTCTTGGATTAACTTTAATTATTTCTTTGAAGTTGATCCTGGCAGCGCTGAGTGGCTAAAACAAAAGCATTTTGCTCACATAATACAGGGCCTAAAATGGAGTATGTTGTGTTGAGTGTATTTGACAGAAGAGCCCTTAAGGCTGTGGGTTTGCTCTCAAAACAGAACATAGACACCCACCAGCTTTTCAATGCCTGTATGTACATACTCTCAGAAGTTCAACAATAAGCCTTTAAAATGCAGCTGGAATTAAAATGGTCAGGAAAAAATGCATTCAGTTTACTCTCAGATGTGAATTGAATCCTGACTAAATTTAGGGAAAAGGCCAGAAAGGGAACAAAGTGGTTGAGATGGTTTAGCTTTCATTCTTGCAGAATGTCGATGCATTTCTCTTACCATACCTGCCAGTGTCAATATTCATGTTTAAATCACATAGTTCTCGTGTTTATCTACCAGCCAAGTCTTTTGAATCCCAAAGTTTGAGACAGTAAGTCTTCTAGTGTTTTAGGATTTGCTGCTCTCCAACTTTAATGTTCTTTCTGGCATGGAGAAAGTGGATTGGGAGGAGGAGGCATGAATATATTCCTAACCCTTATTTCCCAGACAGTGGAACCTTTGTTTGAATGGCTTTTTACTAAATACACGAAGTTTCCTTGGCAACCATTTTCAGTGCTGAAGCTTTTTTCGTCATCTTTCCAATCAAGGGAAATCATGTTTGTGTTAAAAGTTCCAGATGGTTCATCAAGTTTGAATAAATCATGTCTAATAAACTTGTTTTTTGCTCACTTTCCACAAGTGTTTTATGTAGGGAGGGCAAAATAGTTGTCTTTATGTTGTCAACTTGATTGCACTTTGAACTAGATTCTGAACACAATAAGGAAATGTTTCTACAAGAGCCCTGATGGAGCCATTTGTTCTCCACCTGCTCTCGAGGGAGCTCAGTACCTGAAGTCTGCAAAGACACATTGTTGTCTTGCATCTCTCCTGACAATTATGGTCTCTGAGCAGTGTTTTTATTTTTACAAGCCTCTGCTGTGCTTTCTGCATCAGACAGTGATAAGTGTTTGTGTGGTTGTGCTAGATACTGGCAGCTGGGATCTCTGTGACGTTTATAAATTAATTTTGAGCTCCAGCATTTGACATCTCTGTCTTGTAGAGCATAACAGTATCTTCAAAGGCACAGGAGTCCCACACCTGCCTCTGCTTTCGCTTGACGTGCAGACACTCAAATCCTGGAACATGCCTTGGAGCCAGATACTCCAATTATATCCAGACACACCCTGCTAATTAAACAGTGTTGTGACCTTCCTAGTAATTTAGCGTGCAAGCTTTGATTTCCCCCTTGCCTCCCAAGCCTCATATTTGGATTTAAGTTTATGAGGTGTGGGGTAAGAGCACCTTAACTCTTTGTTTCCTGGAGAAGATGATATAACCCATGCCTCACATGTCTCATTAGACAAGAATTTGGGGGAAAGAGCTGTTTAAAACTTCAGTGAATAACGTTTTATCTGTTTCTAGGGGTCCTGAAGACACCTGTTTTGAGTATGGGGTTTTCCCTGCTATCCTGAGTTTCCCCCTGGATTACCCACTGAGTCCTCCGAAGATGAGGTTCACCTGTGAGATGTTCCATCCCAACAGTGAGTCTGATGCAGCAGGATGCATGGGGTGGGGAGGGGGGTTGCTTGTGCAACTTAAAAGCAATTTTTGCAGCAGGAGAGCTGGCATCCTTCCCAAGGCTGGTTCTCTCCCTTTCCAATCTTGAGCAGGCAGCACGAGAATTCAGCTGCCCAGCAGTTTTGCTCTGTCTTAGGGTCCTTTTCTCTTTATCCCATTATTCCTCCTAAAACTTTTGCTCATAAACAGTCCAGCAAGGATTCCAGAAAATTCCATGCCTTTAAATCTTCTCTACAGGATGTGAGACTTAGTGAATTAATATAGACTCTTTCCAGATGCAGAATCATAGAATATACTGGGTTTGGAGGATCATGGTGTTCAACCCCTGGCCCTATGCAGGACACCCCAAGAATCCCACACTCTGCCTGAGAGCATTGTGACCATGAACTCAGTCTTACTCTATGGCTTGTATTTAGGTATTTTTATTGTTGTTATTGTATTAGGTATTTTCTGTTCAGGTTGTTTTAATGACTGAAAAGTTCTTCATGGGTGCAACTTTATTAGGCAGTATGACTTTTGCCCCATGAAACCAGAGGTTCAGCATTTCTGAGGGGATCTCTCAGAAATACAGAGTTCTCTGTCCAAGCAGACAACACATTTACAGGCATTTAATATTAAAATTTTGCTGGCCTTTGCTCTGTGATACTGATTGTTGATGAGTTAGAGATCTTTTCCAGCCTTAATGGACCTATGATGGTGACAATCTTATCTGAAGACCCTTCAGTGGGAGTAATTGCAGTGACAAGAAGAACAGCTAACAAGTTTGAGCCTTGGATATGAAAAAAACTCTTTTTGCAGCCTGGACTGCTACTTTCTGGAATTAGCCTTGGAATTCTGTGTAAAATCATTGCTTTTGACATCTGCTGAATCAACATGCATTGTGCAAAGGTTGTTTATTACTACCCAGGCTTGATGGGCTGGATCTGTGTTCAGGCTGTCAGGTCTCTGACTCTCAAGAGCAGGAAAAGGCAAATGCTGAGCTCCTGCCTAGTGCTTCCTTTTCAGCTGGCATTCTTGCACTTGGAAAACACAGGGAATCGATTATTTCACCCCATATACAAGGAGCTGTGCAATTTGTTGGAGATCCTCTGTTACTCCCTTTGGGAAGCACCACTTGTGCAGGTTCTTGCCCATTTAATCTTTCTGTTCTCCTGTGGAAGACACGCCTGTGTGTCACAGCATAGAACTGTGTGGACATGCCCAAGGCAGTGTGGCATCACCTCTGGAGCTCTCATGTCCACAGCAGAGCACTTTGGCACTTGGAAGCAGTGTAGCCATGTCAGCACCTTGCTCCAGCTGGACTAATTTACCCCAAGTTCTTGCCAGGACTGGTCTCCATGAGCAAATCCTTGTCCCCACAGCTCCAGCTGTGGCCTTGGCTGGAGGTTCAGTGCTCACAGCTGTGTTGTGTGCAGCACTGCCAGGAGGAGTGGGGTGTGGAGAAGCACAAATTGCTTGACTCCTGTGTTAAAGAGTGGCTTTACACATTGGGTGTTTCTTTCATTAAATAATTGGAACACATGGGATGGTCAGCTTGGCTCTGTAAAGCCCTGTGACTTGGAGTCTTCTTAGTCTGAAGCTGAGATCACCTGAAGCAGACACTGAAATCTTTCTTCTCAGCTGGGGCTGTGGTGAGCTCTTTCTGCCCAGACAGGGGTGGCTGGGCTGTGCTTTTTCTGTTTATTCCTCCCCCTGTGAGAAATCACAAGGGGAATGTTCAAAAAGTCTGGTGTGTCCCCTCATCTTTGCAGTTTATGTTATGTGAAGGGGGCATTGAAATACCACAAAACTGTCTCCTCTTACTTTGAAAAGACCTTGGATACTCTGGCAAAAGTAACTAAATAGTGATCAATGACATTGCTTTCACTGGCACTGAGCATCAATGTGGGGAGATCATAGGACCATAGGTAGTTTGGGAAGGGTTGTTGGAAGGGACATTAAAACCCTGTTCTATCTCCTGCCATGGGCAGAGACACCTTTTGTTATTCCAAATTCCTCTGAGCCCTGTCCAACCTGGCCTTGGACACTTCCAGGGATGGGTCAATTACAGCTTCTCTGGGCAACCTGGGCCAGGTTCCCACCACCTTCTTAGGGAACCATTCCTTCCCAATATCCCACCTAACCCTGCCCTCTGGCAGTGTGCAGCCATTGCCCCTTGTCCCAGGTATCTTTCCAGCTCTCTTGGAGCCCCTTTAGGCACTGGAAGGGGCTCTAAAGTCTCCCTGGAGCTCTCTCTTCTCCAGGCTGAGCACTCCCAGCTCTCCCAGCCTGTTTCCAGAGCATCTCTCTGTGGCCTCCCTTGGACTCATTCCAACAGCTCCCCACATCCTTAGGTTGGGGGCCCCACAGCTGGACAGGGGTAGGTCTCACCTGAACAGAGGGAGAAGAGATCCATACGTCTTCCTGGAACCAGCCTTTGATGTCTTGACTGTGCTGCTGTGTTCCAGCTGTTTTAAATGAGGCACTGCACAGAAACAGGAGACTCCCTCACCAGTGAAATCCCTTCTGCCAGTGGGTTCCTGGCTTGCAAGAAGTGCTGATTCAGTGCCTGCTGTTTCCATCTCTTCCAGCTATGCTTACACCAGCTCCAGTCCCCAGCCTGGGGCTGCAGGCAGCACTGTAAATGAAAGTCCTCCCCAGTGCTTGGGCAGGCATAGCTGGGTGAATGGAAGGAACTGAGCACAGCTGCTTCCAGCAGTCATTCCCACTTTGTTTTGTCTTGCTCTCCTGGCAATGGCACCAGTTTGGTCACCTGAGGAACAGAAGTCCTGAAATTATTGTGCTGAAGTTGTCATTCGTCAGGATCCTGCCATGCAGGAGAATTAGGCTATGTTGGTAGAGCAGTGTTTTCTTTTGTGGTGCCTCTTCAACTTTTGTTTGGTTTCATTACCAAGTCAGTAGAGCTCAGTCTCTGTCAAGACAGCTTGTACTGTTGCAGACACTTATGCTAAAGGTGGGAGGGGAAGCACCTGGATCCTTAATTTGTAGGTTTCCTTCTTTCCAGGTGCTTTAATGCAGCTGAGCTTTATGGAAAAAAAAAGAAAAAAAAAGTAGTGGGAATTCTTCTGATTGCACCTCAGTAATGTTAAAAAAAAGAGCAGTTCTACTGTTCATAATATATTTAACATAACACTTTAATTTTTTCATGTTTATAATATATATAACATAACTTTTCCCTCCTTTGTGTAATCCTTTTTCATGGTCACAGTCCAGTGGAAGATTCTGGTGTGCATTCTGTGCATTCATTTCCATTTAAGTAGGACTGGTTACCTGCTTGGAGCTGTGTCTGTGCATAAATTCTTGCCTTATTCCAGCAGGCTGCATTGTTCATTTTTTCCATGGAGCCTGTCACTGATTATTAAATGACACAAGTGCTCCCAGCAGGTTTCTGTTGGGGAAGGAGTTTGTTAGATTTGCATAAAGAAGATTTCTGCTAAGTTTTTTTGCCTTTCAGATTTTGCGTCCTCCTGCCTAAAGAGGAAATTTAAACCTGGATTTAGTTTTAATCACAGAAAAGCCAAGTCTCAAGGCTGATCATTTCCACTAAGTAACAACCAATCCTCTGTACTTGTGCAGTTTACCCAGATGGGAGAGTCTGCATCTCTATCCTTCACGCTCCTGGGGATGATCCCATGGGATACGAGAGCAGCGCGGAGCGGTGGAGTCCCGTGCAGAGCGTGGAGAAGATCCTCTTGTCAGTTGTTAGCATGCTGGCAGGTGAGCACTGCTTCCTCTCAGCCCTGCCTCCTGCCTTTTGCTTTGTTCACTCAGCAAAGCACCTGGAAAGCTGCTCAGCAGCAACCACGGTTCTTAAAGCCCTGGTATTTATTTATTTATTAGTAAACCGGTGCTCTGAGAAGGGTTGGGGAAAAAATGGAGCTGAATTAGTAACAGGTGTTCCTGTTTGGGGGTTACTGCAAGGCTTTCCTTTCAGGTTGGTAGCAGCTGAGACAGTAGTGATGCCTCAGGTGGTCCCAGAGGCTCAGGTGGTTCCTTGCTCCTGGACAAAACCCTCTCAGTATTTGCTGTGCTGTCCATTCAGCTTTTAATGCTGTGGATTACCCTGTGTTGGATTTGGCTTTGGCAGCTGAAGGGTTATCAGACCTAACCAGTACAGTAAACTGGAGTCCATGGCTTCTGGTTCAGGAGCCAGCACACTCTGTTTCTCTTTGTTATTCCTAGGCTGGGAATGTGCCCCACTCTGCCATCTCTGGTTCAGAGGAAGGCTTCTTGAGAAGAGACCTGGGGTGAAAAACTTTTTGGGGAGCCCTCCAAAGGGTTTTCCCCAAATGTAACAAGGGCTGTGGATCAGCTCTGTCATGTACAGCTCTCTGAAAGATGGATCATTTTCCACACAGGGGACAGAGCCACTGAACTGCCTGAAGAGGGCAGAGCCATGTCCCTTAGAACTGGTTTTGAGGGATAAATGGGTTTAGAAGCTGCAAATTTGACCAAAGAGCAAGATTCCTACATGGGACTTTTTTAGAATAGTACCCTGCAGTTGGGAAGCTGTGCAGACAAACACTACCATGGGATTCCCATGGCTTCCAAGAGCTTGGTTTGTGGTGCAGCCTCTCCTGGACTGGGAAGTGTGGGAGCCACCTGGTCTCGTTCTCTGCCTGTGCATCCTGTTTTCCCATGGATTTTGGAGAAATTAGGCTAAAACACCAGTGGTCAGCTTCTTTCAGGGTACTGGAAAATTCCCAGCCCTGGCTCTGCAGGGAGTATAAGCCCAAGTTTACCAGGCTGGGTGACCTGCACACCTGCTGGTTTTTAAGGATCAGGATCCTGTGGAGAAGGATGGGAGCCTGGGATACTGCTATGAACTGGGCCAGGGTGGGTGTGGACTGGTGCCTTCTGGAACCCCAGGACAGTGTCCTGCTGTATGCTGCCCACAGACCAGGTAGATCCTGGGTTTCAGCTTGCCTCCATACAAAGTGGGGAGGACTGGGACTTCAGCACTCCATTGCTTCATAAAGCATTCTGAAATCATTGGATGAAAGATGTTACAGAAGTGAAAGCATATTCTATGGGTTTCCTTGGACAATTCTTTTGTTGGTTTTTAATAGAACAAGCCATCCCAACAAGTGACAGCCTGTTTGGGTGGCCTGCTTGGAGGGGCTTTGTGTCTGGGAAGCTGGAGAACAAGAAAAAAAATGTTCTGTGGGGAGAAACATGCAGTTTTAAAAGCCCTCAACAGCACTGGGGGTGCCACATTATGTTGGCCATGTGTATGGTGGGGCTTCACTGCTGAAAGCACAAACAAAAGAAAATCCTGCCCCTGTACCACTTGTTTCTTGCCTAAACTCAAATTTGTTGTGATATCCTTTCTCTTGTGGTCAGTTAAATCAGAGCCTTTTGGGAATCCAGGAAGTGTCATTGAATTTGCTCTAGTGGTGTTTCCACAGTCTCAAGGAGGAGAAGTGTTTCAAGGCCTTGGGGAAGTGGCATTCCTGAAGAAGCTCCATTGCCCACCTGCCTTTGTCTCTCTTGTTTCAGAGCCAAATGATGAAAGTGGAGCCAATGTGGACGCCTCCAAGATGTGGCGAGAAGACAGAGAACAGTTTAACAAAATTGCCAAGCAGATTGTGCAGAAGTCACTGGGACTTTAAGCTCACAGAGAGACTGAAGTGTTTTGTATTTCTCTCCACCTGGAAACGAGCAGTGCTCCGTGCTGGTACCAAAAAGGAAAACTTTGTAAAACTATTGGCCTAGTTCTTATAATTCGTTATTTATTTACCATCTCTTTTCTTCCACTGCTCCAGAGAAGTCTCTAGTTCACTCACTAAATTGTGTGGAAAAGGGATTTAATGGTAGAGAAAAATAGAGACAATGCTGTTTCAAAGGCTGCTTGTTGCTACCTTACTTTGTGGTGTGGAAAGCCTGGAGACTTGGCAACCTGCAGCCCTCCCTCTCCCACCTGCTGTTGGAGAGCAGTGCTGGTTTGGATTGTCTGCTGGCAGGATTAGTTGTGTTTTTATAGGTAGCATTGCATCTGGAGCAGCAGTAGACAGGGAATTTTGTATCCATTCTGCTCTTGTTAGGTTAAGGGCAGCAGTTGCAGTCAGATCTGATTTGAAGAGTATAGTTAGCAGGAGAGGATGTAAAGCAGGGTGTGTTAGCAAAGAAAGGAACTTTAGGGAGTGAGCTGTGAGGATTGGCTGGGGTCTGGAATGGCCTGGTGTTCCCATGTAGCACTGTGAGTTTGTACTGAGCCTTTGAGTCAGCATTGGCTTGGCAGAAATCCCAAGAGCTGCTTTATTACTCCTTGGGGACACTCAGTTGTAGACTTTACACTCAGAGGCACAAGGTGTAAAGGCTGGATTGTCCAAGATATTGGGCAAGATAGATCATTGGCAGTTGGAAAATCCAGTGAGGATGTGTTTGCTCTGCTGGGCATGTTGGTAGCTCTGGAAGAATATCAGCTCACTCTGGTGACACATGAGTGTTGAGAGGATTTGGCTCTGCTTTGCCATTACAGCCCTGTCACCCATTTTTGGGTGGCTGAGCCAAGATGAGCATGATGGACTTACAAAAACCCCCTGAGACACTCTACACTGAGTGCTCTTGTGTACTGAATAGGAGCCAGAGGGAGAAGATGCTGGAGGATGGCACGACTGTGTTTTGGACTGCAGTGTTGTAGCCAGTGTGAAGGGTGCAGAAATACCAGCTGCTCAGTTCCTAAAACTGCTGAGGGGCCTCTGCTGACCTTTCTGCTTTGCAAGCCAATCTCATGTGTAGGTCCAAATTTCTCCAATTTACTACAAGCAATAACATGCCCATTAATAGCTCATGGAATTCCATTTTATTGGCAGCTTTAAATGGGCTAAATTCGACAAGGGCTGGTTTGTTGTTTTGTTTTTTTTAAATGTGAAAAAGTGTGACATGGAAGGAGTCACACCATGAAGAAAGCTTTACAGAGGTGATGGTGTGCATGTGTGTGGTGCAACTGTTCAGCATTTCTGTCCTGTCTGTGCTGCAGGTGGCACTTTGCCATTGCTCTGCACCTCTGGAGAGTTGTATTGCTACAACCTGCTGATTTTACCTCCTTGTAGAAGTAATTGTGGCTTTGATGTCAGGCTGGAAGTGGGACTGGACATAGCTTGGGAGCAGAGGTGATGAAATAGTGTTGTACCTAACTAGTATTTCAAGGCATACAGGAAAATGTAGCACTTTATGCAAACTGGGAGTGGTTTTTTGGAGTAGAGGGAGGATTGCTCCTGGGAGTACTGCAGCCACCTTCGAGAACAACGCTGGAGAGTGGCAAAAGTGGGGTTTGCTTAAGTGCTCAGTGTTTATTCATGTGTGCTTGCTCATTATCTTGATTTTTATGGTGGGATTTAGTCTGTATACTGGAAATAAAATGATTTTATTTTCTCCTTTTATAGTTGTACACAAATGTATTGCAGTTGGTGTTGTATATGAGTAACCACATGGCCAGGAGACTTGCTCCAGAGGAGTGGAAGACTTCATTCTAACCCAGTTAAAACATGGAATACTTTAGGAGTGAAAGAGCTGACGTGATTGCATGGGCTTTCCAGGCAAATGTCTTGTTCTCTAATGCTGGCAGTGGCTGGATAATTCAAAGAAAGCTATAAAAATCTGATGATGGACAGATGTGGTGTAGTTTGCTCCATCATTATAACCATGTGTCTGGCTTAGGAAGTTCTTGTGAACATACAACAGGTGAATTCATTCATAATGTGCTGCTATCAGCACTTGGATTTGAGGAGGACACGTAGATGTTAGAATGACTGAATGGTTGGAATGGGAATGGACCTTAAAGACCATCTAGTTCCAACCCCCTGCCATGGACAGGGACAGCTTCCACTCAAGCAGGTTTCTCAGATGCCAGGTTCCTACTCAGAGTTTCCATAGTCCCCAAATCTCTGTTCAAAAGTAAAAAACCTTTCTTTTTAAGTGACTGACATGCAGGGGGCTTGCTGATGGGTATTTGAAGCCACTCAGCAACCATATCTACCTCTCAGTCTTAAAGGTGACAAAATTTAGACAGAAGTTCACCTCAGAGGACTAAAACTTGGTGTGGAGGTGAGAACTGTCCTAGTTGGTGACTGTTTTTCTTCAGTTGAAGCCAATGGGTGAGCATTTGTGTTCATCAAAAGAAATTAATTTTCCATTGTGTTCATTTAGGAAGGAATTGTTCCCTGTTAGGGAGGGGAGGCCCTGGCACAGGTTACCCAGAGAAGCTGTGGCTGCCCCATCCCTGGAAGTGTCCAAGGCCAGGCTGGGCAGGGCTTGGAGCAATCTGGGGTAGTGGGAGGTGTCCCTGCCCATGGCAGGGGGTGGAACAGGATGAGCTTTAAGGTCCCTTCCAACCCAAACCATTCTGGGATTCTGTGAAAGGTTTAAAGGTGGCAGTGTGGTTGGCATGTTAGACTCCCTGTTTCTATTTGCCAAAAATAACTAAAACTTCTTTATTCTGCAACAAACTTGCATAAAGCAGGAGGAATCAGCTCACTCTGTGGAGGTGTGTGGGCTCCTGCTGTGACCAGCTGAGAGGATCTCATGGCACAGACACCTCACTGCAGGTGGGGAACACCTGAAGGTTAAAGCTCATAAAGGTGGTGTGTAGCTCCTGGGATAGACTTCCCTGAAAGACCTAATTGTGTCCCTGAATGAACACTCATGTTGGCAGGATGTGCAGTACTGGCCAGTAGCAATGTTTTTCTGAGCAGTTGACTTTTTTCAGCCTGAAACAGTTACAATAAAACATGTTCCTTGGGGAGTGTCAGAGCTCTACAGGTGTTATGCATGTAGGTAAAGTATTAAAGACTTTTTAAAAAATCCTTTTCTCTGGATTATATTTGCTTTAGGCTTTTATTTAAAAAAAAAGAACCCCAACCAAACCCTTCAACAAAGCTGTAAAAATGCAAGCAACGTCCTCTTCAATGCCTTTGTATATACACACATCCCCACACGCTCGCTGTTGTTTTTCCTTGGCAGAGGGGCTGTGTCAGAACACACACAGTGGGCCGTGAGACATCCATTAGCTGGGTTGGTGTGCCTTTGAAAGTGTGAGAGGCGTTGGAGCCACATGAAACGGCTGCAGCTCGGGGGCAGAGCCATCCCCGGGCTCCCTGCCAGCTTTTTTTGGTTTTTTTTTTCCCCTTCTGGAGTGGTATCTTGAATGGAAGGTGGTGTTCTGCGTTGGGATGGATGCAACAGGGAAGCCCTGCTGTGCCTTGGGGTCTTCCTGAAGTTTTGTGAGTTGGTGAGGATGCTCTGTGTGTTTTACCCCTGTGAGAATGGAAGGGAGAAGCAGCACGGATCTGAAATGTCCCTTCCCAGTGCCACCGTGCTGCTGATGCTGGGATTGTCTGGGATGTGGGATTGCAGCAGCCTCCCCTTCTGTGGTGTGGGGCTGTGCCTGTGGCTGAGCCAGGGATGGAGGCTGAGCCGTGGGACATCCTCACAGTGCCCCGGCAAGGCTCAGCACAGGTCACATGTCCTGTGTGCCTTCTCTCTCCAATTTCCCTGACTCAGGGGAAGAAGAAAATCTCAGTGCTTCAGGAAGCTGGAGGAGTGTGAGGGAAGGAATGCTAGGGATCTTGCTGCCAGCTGGAGAAGGGGAAGGTGCAGGAATCCAGAGAATTCCTCTAGCATCTGAGCTGCCAGCCCCAGCGAGAGCTCCTGATGTCCCCTCTCCTGCAGCCACCTGATGTCTTGGGCACCAAAAGTGCTGTGCCAGGCTCCCTGGTGCTGCAGGGGTGAAGCCATCACTGAGGAGGGAATTGTTCAAGCCATTTAACGTTTGGTGTTCCTGCTTGATGCTCTCATGGCCCCACGGGAGCGTGAGATGGCTGTGCCTTCCCCGTGCCTCCGGCCCTGGTGATCTGCCTGCCTATCCCAGCCTGCTCCCAGGGGTCTTCTCCCAGGACAGGTGGTGTAGGAGCCCCAGGAGAACCAGCCAGGTGGCTTTTGAAGGTGGCTGACAGCCCCTGAGCTGGGACTGGGCAGTGGTAAGATGATGGGGTATGTTAATAGATAATTAATGGCAGTGGCACGGCCTGTGGGTTATTACAGGGGAGCTGCTGCTGTGAGCAGTGTGTGTGTGAGCTCTCAGGAGGGATTTGGGAGCGGGTCTGTCTGGTCATGTCCCTGAAGGGCATGGGGGGAATGAGCCAAGTCCTGGCCTGTGTCCCCTTCCTCCATGTGTGGGGCAGCCTGAGTGGGGGGTGAGGCTGTGGCTGTCACAGCTCTGACCCGAGCTGGGTGTCCCTGGCAGGAGGGGCTGCAGGGGGTGGCCTGGAGGGGTGTCCTGGGACAGGGCTGGCTGAGGAGCCAAGGCAAAGCCCCCTCTGCAGCCAGGGGTGCAGGGTGACACGGGAGGTGGGTTCAAAGCAGCAGGAATGCAGGATGCAACACGCGGGGTGTGGGGGGCACCCACGCGCTTGGGTGCAGGGCCCAGCGTGGGGAGGCTCTCCACCCACATCTGGGATGGGAGTTTGGGCCCAAAACAGTTTTCCCCATGCCAAAATAATTTGGCAGATTGAAAACAGTTGGGGTGGCATGGGGATGTTGAATGAGTCGGAGTTTCTTTGCTACGTCTGCCTGGGATGGGCTCACACAGACTCCTCTCCTAGTGCGGTGCTTCACCAGGATCCCTGTCTTCTTCTGCCAGCCAGAGACCTGATCAGATCCAATCCCAGTGGGATCCCTTCAAGCTTGGTCAGCAGGTCAGGTGCTGGGGGATCTCCCTCTGTGAGACAAGGGTGTTAGAGGCATGCCCACATCTCCAATCAAATTGAACAGCAGAGCTCATCCCCAGGGATGCCTTGCTTCCCCCTGCCATTCGTCCTTCTGGGAGCTAGGAAATGCTGAAATATGGAGTGGATCAGATCGGGTGAACTTGTTCTGAATCAAAACCTCTGGGGTTGGAGATCCTTCCTTGATATCTATGGGCTTGCTGCAAGGACAGCTCCAGAGGGGCCTTGCTCAGCCAGAGCTTGGCTTTTCTCACCAGTTCTTGCAATGGAGGAGGATGCCAGACAGGCAGGCTGGAGTCCAGGTGTTTTCAAACCCCCTCTGTCTGGAGAGGCAGTTAGAAGTTGAGCTTTGTCCTTGGCCAGATCCTGCTTTGGTATGGGATCTTCTCCTTGGAGCTTAGGCATGGCCTTGGTGGGAGGGCTGGGGTTTGTGGGCTGCAGGAAGCTCCTAAGGCTCAATGTGACGTTTACAAAAACATCAGTATTATTGGAGAAGCCACTTGTCCAAAGTGTCCCCATCCAGCCTCACTTAGCACTTGATACTTTCAGCATCTGTTCCTGGAACACCCAGTTAGTGACCAGGGGGCATGTGATTTATTTTATCCATTCATCCCCATCCAACAAGACTCGTAGGTTGAATTCTCATCTCTCTCTCAAAGTAGATGCCTTCTTTGCTCAGAGAAGAAGCTGTGGCTGCCTCATCTCTCATCCCTGGAAGTGTCCAAGGCCAGGTTGGATGGGGCTTGGAGCAACCTGGGATAGTGAAAAGTGTCTGCCATGGCAGAGGGTGGATTGAGATGATCTTTAATGTCTCTTCCAACCCAAACCGTTCAACAATTCCCCTATAGATGCTTCTGTTCCCCCTCGGAGACCCACAGAAGTGATCAGGATGATTCCTTCACTTTGAGCCCGTGCTGAGCTCACCCCTACCCCACCACAGTTGTGCCTTGTCTGGTTACAGGAATCTGGGTGTCATCATAGAATTGCTTAGTTGGAATAGACCTTTAAGACCATGGAGTCAAACCATTAACCCAGCACTTCCATATTCCCACGGCTGAGCATCTCAGGAATGCCCAGTGGTGCTGTGGAGTAGGACAGGAGCTGTGGTGAGTGGGATAACCCTGCTAAGAGTGCTGCGTCTGTCTCTGTGCTAGTGGAGAGCAGGCTCCAAGGGCTGGTGGCAGCACCTCGGCACGGGAACCGCGTCCCCAGCGGCATCTGCACAGCTGCGAGCGCCGGGAGCCGCGCTGCCGCAGCCGGAGTGACTGGGCAGCAGCGCCGCGCTGGAACAGCTGCCCTGAAGAAAGTCATGGAAAACAATAGGAATTGTTCTCTGCCTTTGTTCCCTTTCCTTCCCGGATGTCGGAGGAGATGGAGCCGCGCTCGGCTGCCGGCGGGTGGGCAGAGCGAGCGTGGCTGCCCGCGCTGCCGGGGCC
>WEIU01017243.1:198016-209831 GCA_013389925.1 Aegithalos caudatus | reverse complement strand
CTGAGTCCCTGCCCTCCGCAGAGGAACGAGTACATCTTCACGCTGATGGTGGAGGAGAGCCCCAGCGTCCTGGTGGGGCTGCGCTACGGCCCCGACAAGCTCCATTTCCTCTTCTGGAGCCAGGAGCGCGCCGGCGGCTGGCAGACCCGCGTCACCTTCCCCAACGTGTCCCTCTCCGACAACCAGTGGCACACGCTCATCCTGGCTGTCTCCGGCCAGTCCTTCTCCTTGACGGTGGACTGCAGCATCCCCAAGGATGTGTAGGTTGGGGGCAGCGCTGGGGGGCCGGGCGGGGTGGCTGGGGTGATGTTCCTCCACCGGCGTCTCCACCGGCCGCCAGCAGCTGCCGTGAAATTGTCCCGTGCCTCTTCTCTGCCCGTCCCCAGGGTGGTGGAGACACCGTTCCCAGCCTCGCTGTCGGTGAGGAGAGCCAGCTTCTACCTGGGCAACAGGCGGAGAAGGAAAGGCGTGTTCACGGTAGGTGCCCCGGGCTGTCCAGGGGTGCCCAGCTGTGCTCAGCTGTGCCCGTGGCTGCCTGTGGGATCACCCACAGCCCTCTCTCAGTCCCCTGCGCCGGCAGAGCTTGGGCCACGGCACAGGAACCAGAGGTGGCTGTGGGTCCTTCCCTGTGGGTCCTTCCCGTGTGGAGGCACTGAAAGGCAGCTGCTCCAAGCCCCGTGCCAGTGCTCCCTTTCCATCAGCTGCTAGATTGCCCAGCTGGGCATCTGGGATCTGATAAAGGTGCATGAATCCCACGGACACTTCTGCATCCCAGGAGGGAGGGCAACAAGCAGAAGTCAGGCAGGAAATCCAAGGCACGAATTACCTGCAGTTCCCATTCTGTGATCTTGCGGGACTTGGTCTCCATCCCTCTGCTCCCACTTTCCCAGGGCTTGCTGAGACAGCTTGTCCTGCTGCCAGGAGCCGATGCCACGCCCCGGATATGCCACGGCCTGAACTTCAAAGTAGCAACGCTCTCTGTCCCCGGTGTCCTGCAGGATGTCCCTGCGAAGCCCGTGAGCAACGAGGTGCTCAAGTTCCCCTACGGTCAGTGCCCCACGGCACAGGCTCTGCTGGCCACTGCACCTCTGTGGGGAAGAGGTCATTCCCAGCACCCTCTGTTTCTCAGTGTGTGTTGGGATCCCTGTCCGAAATCTCCCTGAGAAGATGGGGTGGCCCTGCCTGGGTCCTTTGGTATAGCTGGGCTCCTGTCAGTGGCCCCTGTCTGTGGCTTCCCAGATCTGTGCTGGGATTCCATTTTCCCCATTGCCTGCTGCCCAACATCGAGATGAGAGCAGGACATTTGCCCCTCCTGCCTCTCTGCTCCTCCACTTGGTGTGCCCTAAGAGGCTCCTGCCTCGCTCCTCTCCATGCCCAGAGACTGACATGAAGGTGACCCTGGGGGCCCGGCCACGCTGCTCCAAGCAGGAGAAGGCTCAGTTCTGGTTCAACGCCTCCCGGCGAGGGCTGTACCTCTGCAACGGCAGCACCTGGGTCTCCATGCTGGAAGGTACTGCTGGGGAGCTTCTGGCACTCTTGGGAGGGAAAGGAGACCCTGCAGCCAAGCAGGAGCTGAGATTTGCCCTTCAGACCACACTGGGATGGGAATTAGCAGCAGAATGAGGGGCTGGGGTGTCCCTTTGTCTCTGTTCTGCTTGGCTAGGCTTGGATTTGCTCTTAGTGCCCATGACACTTCCAGAGCACCTCTGGATTTAAGTGCCTCTGTGGTGCCTCTGCCTTCTCCACATTATCTATCCCTCCTGGGAATTTTCTGGGCAGGATGAGCTCCTGACCTGTCTGAGCAGGACAGCTCACCCCACAGAGAGCCATGCTCAGGGTGTTGGGGTGCTCTCCCAGTGCTGAGGCATTTGTGGGATGGACAAGTGGACACAAAGAGACCCATCAGCTGCCAGAAATACTGGGGGCTATTGGGAAGGTGGCAGACACAGGTCTCAGTGTCATCCGGGCTCTGGTGGGACACTTGTAAGGAAAACAGTGGGAGTACCAAGGTGGAAAAGGCAAACAGAGCCTGGATTGGATGGGTGTTCTTCAATAATGACATGGATTTTATCCATGGCACTCTCTCGCTCACTCCAGGCTGTCTTTCCAGGATCCCTGGAGAGGACATGGAGGATGGGATATGCCCCTAACTGAATTGTCCCTCTCTTCCCTCCTCTCTCATCATTTTTATTCTGCTGATACCCACAGGGGGGGTTGGATGAGCCATTTGTAACTCACAGGAACTAGGATTGGAGCCCCTATCCTTCCCTACTTCTGGAAGTCATCAGGATTGGCACAGTGTCCTTGTTTCCACAAGGAGAACACATAATGGGGTCTTGCTGACCTGTGCACCCTTGGTGGCACCAATTCTGCCCCTTTTCTGCCACTTGTCCCTTCCAGTGCCCATCCATCTGCCATCAGGGCCACTCTGGAGGTTTCTGCTCCAATTTCTGGCATTAATTCTCTCTTAGTCTTCCCCAACCTCTCCTCCTGCCATCTCCTCCTTGTTCTCTTGAGGATAAATAGATCAAAGCAATCAAAATCCATGGCATGGGGTTCTTTTCTGCTCCCAAAGGACACAGCTCAGCTCTCTGCTGGAGAACAGGCAGGGCTGGATGTGCTGCCCATCGGGGTGCAGTCAGCCTCTTGCCACCCCTTGATTTGGCCCTCCACCCCCAGTGACACCAGAACCTTAATTTTTCCCACAAAGTTCTGCACTTGCCGCTGAGCCAGCCCTCGTGGGGCCCCTCTCCAGCTAAAGTCACACAGTTTTAACCTCATCCCTCTTTTGTTGTGGGCTCCCAGTCCAACACAGGCTGGACTACGTGGAGGAATACCAGAACCTGGTGACCAACTCGGAGACAATGGGCATTGAGGTGTTCACCATCCCAAAGGTGGGGCTGTTTGCAGCCATGGCCAACAGGATCACACCCCCAGGATCAGCCATCTACAGGTGGACTGATGGGAAGTTTGTGCACTACCAGAACATCCCCACCCACCAAGCTCAGTCCTGGAAGTATTTCACCATTGGGAAGAAGGTGAGTCTGCCAGGAAGGTGCCCCCATGTTTCAGTTTATTAAATTGCAGTTGCCCAACATTGGCTTCTCTGAAGGCTGGAGTCCTGGGCATGGTTTAGAGTATAGGAAACTGCATCTCAGAGATCTATGTGTGGTCTTAAAGAGCCCCAGGGACTGCAGTTCCCTCTGGAGACCCACTGAGTCCAACATGCTGCATTTTTAAACTCCCTTGCTTTTAAATTATTCCAGGTGGAGCCACCTCTTCTGCCCTGGGCAATCTGCCTTGAGGCTTGAGCAGAGAATTTGACTGGTTCCTCTTCCTGGGAAGCTGCTTACCACTTGGGAGGAACCCCAGGAAAGCCATCTGCTGAGAGCCAGCTCTGTGCAGGGCTCCCAGGGAAGCTGGGATTGTTCCCTCTCTGTCATGACCCATTCTGGCTTTGTCCCCAGGGTGACTGCAGGGTTCCCCCATTGCAGCCACGTGCACCAGGGTACAGAGGGAAGGACAGAATTTCTTCCTCCAGGTTTGATAACACAAACAGTGTTGTTTGGATACAAACAGGCCATGTATCCTGTTGGTGGCAGTGGGAACTGATACTGGGCACCATCTCTGACAGAGGATTCACCTTCTGTAGGGGAACCCAGCACAGCCCTGTCCTTGGGGGTGGCTTCTCCTTGACTGAACAAAGCCCCAGGCTGGTGCTGGCAGGGTCCTGCACAGGCCAGGAGACAGGAGTCACCCCCACTGACTCTTCCCTCTTTGTGGGCTGTGGCCCTGTGCCTCTTTGTGGCCCAAACTGGGGCATAATCTCTGCTGCTCCATCTGAAAGACACTGGAGTGGTACAGAGCCAGCATGACAGGGCTTGGATGTGCTCCCTGCCTTGCACTTGGCCACCTCTGCTGCTTGTCTCTTACACTTCCACAGGGATTTCTTGGTCTGGAAAATGTTTTGTCTCAGGGAATTGTTACCATTATTGTCATTGTTATCATTATCATACCTGCCTTTTTTTGTTCTGAACCACCTTTCCTTACAGGAGGGTTTGTCAGCTGAACCTCCTGCCTTCCCCAGCTCATTTCATGTCCATGATCCCCATTCCTGGGGCTGGAGGGCGTGAGTGGAGACAGCTCAGCTCTCCCTCCCCTTGTCTAAGAGGCTGCTGGCTGCAAGTTGTACCCCTGCCATGCACAAAGACCCCCACAGGCCACTGGGTCCTTGTCCCCACTTTGTGTTGCTTGGGGACTGCTCAGGGACCCCAGGCAGGACCATCTTGTCCCACACCATCCACCTCCATCCCTTGCCCTCCATCCCACCTCCCCCTGGGTTTTCTCACTCGTGCTCCTTTGAGAGAAGAAAACCCATCCATGCTGGCTTTTCCTTTTCCAGATCTTCCTGGCAGTGGCGAATTTTGAGCGGAATGAGAGGGGTCAGGAGGTGTCTGTGATATACAAGTGGAGCCGCAGGAAGGCCAAGTTCATCGCGTACCAGCGGATCAGCACGCACAGCGCCAGGGACTGGGAGGCCTTTGTCATTGAGGGAGAGGCTTTCCTCGCTGTGGTCAACCACAGAGAAGGTACCCAGCCCTCAGGGCTCCTTGCAGGCCCTGGGATCTGGGATCTGGGGCCCTGGCAGGTGCCCTGCTCAGAGCATGCCCCCCCTGCATCCCCAGGTGGGATGGAGTGCAGGGCAAAGCCTGGGAGGTGTGCACACAGGACACCTGAGGCCTTGCAGAGGAAAAAGAGAGAAAAGCTTTTGTAGAAGTGGCTGACACAGTCACCCTCCAGGTTTCTGACTGCAGGGGACAGGGACAGGAGTGGGGACGGTGTCTGGGCTCAATCTTTCTGCTGCTTTTCATTTTATCCCCAATACTACGTAACCTGGTAGTGCCACAAGTTGAGCCTTTTGTGAAGCCACACCCTTGGCCTTGTGGGCACACAGGAATCTGAGTGAGAGGCAGATGACATCCCTCCCTGGATACCCTGCAGACATGATCCAGCCTCATTCCCCTCCCAGTTGTTCTGAGTTGGAATGTGCACCCCTTGGTGCAGAGGATGAATATGTTGAGAGCACAGCCCTGGCTCTCTGGGATGCTCCCAGCTGGGCTCAGATGCCAGTGGGCTCCTTCCCTGCCATCAGGGCTGGCTCAGGGGGCATCAGCACCTCTGGCACCAGGCTCAGAGCTGGCAGCAGGTTGCTTGGGCACCTGTGAGCTGGGCTGGAAAGTCCCTGTGTCCCCTGTTGGGCTCCATCAGGGCCAGTTTGGATGAGGCCTACCCTTGTGGCAGTGCCGTCCCTTTGCCAGCTGTGCACAGCACACAGGGGCTAAGACCACCATGGCCAAGCCAAACTGGGAATGTTTCCCTTAGAGGCGGCTGGAGGGGCAGTCCCTGAGGAGCTGCCACTTATCCATGTGGCCATTCCCATTCTTCCTGCAGCCTTTCTCTGCCCAAATCCCTGTTGCAATGAGGATTTGAAGTCCCACGCAGGCATGAGGTCTAGATGCTTGAGCAGGGCTCAGGAGCTGGATGGAGCACGTGCTTTAGGGCAGGGGGGAAGCCCCCAATGTCAGGAGCTCAGGGACACAGCTGGGACTGGCCCCACTGCACAGGGCCACCCATGGGACAGCCAGCAGAGCTTGTCCACCCTGGGACACTGGCACAGTTTCTCTGGAGTGCTGCTTGTGTGGGGACAAAGCACCTGCCTGTCCCTCCTCTGCCAGGGCTGCCACAAAGCTGCTGCTGTGCACTCAGGAGAAGCTGTTGGTGTGTCCCATGGCACGGAGGCTCCAGGTAGGGATGGAGGCTCTAGGAATGGAGAGACTAGGTAGGGATGAAGGGGGTCTTCATGTAGGGGTGGAGGCTGTAGAATCTCTTTGGCTACTTCTTGGGGAACAGCAGGTTACTTGCTGGCAAATATTCACGTAGCTGAGCCTGTTTCTGGGTCTTGCTTCCTACACAAACGAGGAATTGCTTTCCCTCATGGTGCACATCTGTCTTCCCCAGGGAACAACCACAATATAGACAGTGTGATATACAGGTGGAACCCCAGGACAGGGCTGTTTGAAACTAACCAGACCATTCCTACCTCTGGAGCATACGACTGGGAATTTTTCACCATCGGACCGTATTCCTTCCTGGCTGTAGCTAACACATTCAATGGCACGTCCACTAAGATCTACTCACACATCTACATCTGGCTCAGTGGCTCTTTCCAGCTCTTCCAGTCCATCCTGGTAAGGCTTGGCCACTGCTCCTCAGTCCCCCCTCTGTGTTTAGACAAGGCAGCTACATCCAGCCTCTCATGGCCTCCTTCCCCACAGACATTTGGTGCAGCTGACTGGGAGGTTTTTCATATTGGGGACAGAGTCTTTCTGGCTGTTGCCAACAGCCACAGCTATGACAGCGGGATGCCAGCACCCTCCAACTTCTACGCCATCAACTCCTCCATCTATGAGCTGAACATCACGGCCCAGATGTTTGTTAAATTCCAGGACCTTCTCACCTACAGGTACCTGTGCAAGGATTCAGGGTGCTCCTTGCTCCATGTCCTTCCCCTGAGCAACCCAGAGGTCTCACAGAATCCCAGAATGGTTTAGGTTGGAAGAGACCTTAAAGCTCATCCATTTCCACTCCATGCCATGGGCAGGGACACCTTCCACTATCTCAGGTTGCTCCAAGCCCCATCCAACCTGGGACAGAGCCCTCTGTTCCAGGGATAGAGCACCCACAACTTCTCTGTGCCAGGGCCTCACCTCTTTTAGTTTAAAGCTACATTTGCTTGTCTCCTGGAGGGTTCTTGCAGGCTTCACACTCCACTTCACACTGAGACTGGTAGGGAGGGTGATGGGTAATGGCTCCTTGGCACCAGATCCCAATGAGAGCTGGGAGAAGTCCCTAGATTTGGGAGTGAGGGTGGATTTCTTTCAGGAACAGCCTGGGAAGAGCAGGGTTTTCTGTGTGTCCTCAGGGTGTCAGAGATTGGGGTGGGATGGGCTCTGCCCCACAGACACACAGCCCCTCCCTGGGTCATCTCACCTGCCCCTCTGCTTATTCATCCCCAGTGCCCTGGACTGGGAGTTCTTCTCGGTGGGAGACGACTCTTTCCTGGTGGTAGCAAACTCCTTCGATGGCCTCACCTTCTCCGTGAACAGCATCATCTACAGGTACTGCAGGGGCACAGCCTGCTGCATCTGCCAGGGAGGATGGATAGGACTCTTCCCTGTTTTCAGGCAGGAATGGGAAGCCCCAGTGAGGGAGCCCTCACCCTGAAGCACAGCAGGGAGATGGGAGATGCCAGCCCCATGGCTCAGCCTCCCTGCCCTTCCCAGGGCCCTGGAGCTAACTGCCTTCCCTGTGCAGGTGGCAAGGCTACGAAGGCTTCGTGGCAGCCCACCACCTCCCCACTGTGGGCTGTAGAGACTGGGAGGCCTTCCACACCCCTGAGGGCTCCTACCTGCTCTACTCCAGCGCCAAGGAGCCGCTTTCCAAGGTGCTCAAGCTGAAAACCACCTGAGGTGGCTCAGACACGCTCAGCTCGTCACCAGGACCAGGGCAAGCTGGGCATCCAGCTGAGGATGGACCACAGAGCCCAGGAGTGGCTGCAGCATCAGCTGGGCATGGCTGGCTGTGTGCTCTGCAGGAAGGGAGGAGAAGGAGGAAGAAGAGGAGGAGGAGGGCAGAGCTCCAGGGCTCCCTGCAGCCTTGTCCAGGGGCTGGTGAAGGGGCTGTTTCTCCTGGGAAAGCTCTGCCACCATGCTCCAGAGCTAAAGCTCCTGGAGCCCAGGGCATCCCCTGGCTTACCAGGATCATGATGCTTGGCAATTTCCAGTCCCCAGGAGGGACCTAGAGCTGCCAGTAGCTGTGGCCAAAGCTTGCACAAAGCCAGGGAAGGAAGGGGCAGAGCAGAGCAGGAGCTGCTGGGGTGGGTGCATGGCAGAGGGGAGTAAACATGGGGGAAATTGCAGAAAAAGCCTGTCCAGGCTTGTCTCTGTCTGCCTGGGACTGTGATGTTCCTGAGGACTGTCTGGTTTGATTTTGCAGCCATTCTTCATGTCACCTTCATGCCACTGCCACAGGTGCCTGCCCACCCTCCCACCCTACCACGGCTGGTTTGGGTCTCCCTCAACAAGTGTTGTGTGTGTTGTACAAACCTGTTGGTGTGCTCGAGGGCCAGTGCTGGTCCATGCACCTCTGCATGGGGTTAGCAACTCCTGAGAAAACCTGCTTTGCTTTGGACCAATCCAGCTACCACGGCATGGGGAAAACCCAAAACTGCTTCAGGTGAAGCTGTGGCCTCTTTTCTTTTCCTCACCTTTGCTGGGGGACTCTTTTGCTTAACCAGAGCTCAATAAACTGTGTGCACCCAGCCCTTCTCCCACATGGGTAACCCAGCTGCTCTGCCCATGGCAGAGGCATCCCTTCACCTAACACATCATCCCTGGATGTCCAGCCATAGGTGGCCTGGCAAGGATGAGGTGGCCCTGAGCACGGGGGTGTGCTGGGGTGAGGGTGCCCCTGTTCCCCCCACCCAGGACCCGCTGCCTCACCTGAGTGTCCCAGAGCACCTCTCAGCTTCCCCAGAGCCAGGTTTCCTGCTGAGCTGGGCCACCTGCCCTGGAACTGGGGAGCACTCAGGAGGTGCCAGTGCCATCAAGAAGGACTGGGGGGGTCACAGCCTGAGCCTTCCCAGGGTCCAGACCTGCAGGGTGAGCCTCTGCATCCCTGCCTCCTCTCCCTGTTGGATGCAGCTGCAGCTGGTCCTGCCAGGAAGGACCATTTCTGCCTTGTGAGGAAAGGGAGAATTTGATTTGCTCCCATCACTGAGCTGTGAGCAGCAACTCTAATTCAGCTCCGAGGAAGGGCAAGATAAGGCAAGATAAGGCAAGACCAGATGTATTTGGGCAGCTGGTTCCTGCTCGAGGCAGATTCAGCTGAGGGTGGGAGGGGATGGCACCTAATGGGAGTCGTGCTGGTACATTGAATTTAGGCTGGTCTGCTTTGGGAGAGATTAAATTAGGATAAGCCCCCCAAGCACCAGGAGCACCACCACCCTCCCTGGACACTCAGCTCCCAGCACAGCACAAACCCTGAGGGCTTTTCCTATGAGCAGGGCTTTATTGAGGAAACAAAGGTCTGGAGTTCCCCCCGCATTGCTGGAGGCAGGCAAAGGCTGCCAAAGTGCTGGGGCCTTGGGGAGGATGTCCTGCCTTGGCAAGGCTGATGCCTCACTGGAGCCAGGATGGGATGACCCCTCTGCACCCCAAGGACCTCCTAGCCCCACAACTCATCTCTCCCCCCATCTCTCCCTGCCAGGCACTTGTTCTCTCACAACCACAAGCTCGTGACTGGGGGTGCATTCCCTGCGAGCCCAGCTTTGATAGGGAAAAGGAGTCTGGCTGGGGCTGTTTGTCCCCAGGAACCTGGTCGCCATGGACGGGCCCCCATGGGTGTCCCTGGCATCCCTCCCCGTGGCTTTTGCTCAGTCCAGTGTCTCTGGGGAGGGGAGATGGGTGGCACCTGTCTGAAGAAAGCACTGGGGAATCCCGCCAAGGAGCTCCTTCATAGGTATCCCCCGGCCCCCTGGGAAGCAGCTGGAAGCCGGCAGCCCATCCCTGCACTACAGGGCGGTGCTGGCGGTCTCTGCGTGTGCCTGGGCGCTGGGCTGTGACCTCAGGTGCTCCCGGCGCCTGCAGGAATCCTCCCGGTTGTGCCGGACGTAGCAGACGACGTAGGCGATGAGCATGGCGAACCAGGCGAACATAGCGACGAGCATGGCCACGTCCATGGTCCTCTGCCGGGCGCTGCACAGGTTGGCGCCGGCGTCCAGGACCTGCAGCAGCGGCTTGCCCACGTATTCCTGCCGCGGGGCCGTGTGGCAGGTGATGTCCCGCACGGAGTCGAGGTCCGGCCGCGCCTCCCACAGCAGCTCCTGCAAGGCGCACTCGCAGTGCCAAGGGTTGTTGGCCAGCCGGAGCTTGGCCCTGAGCGCCAGCAGCGCCTCCTTGGGAATGCTGCGGATGCGGTTGCCGGAGAGGTCGAGGCTCCGCAGCCCGGCCGCCACCCCTTTGAAAGCTGCCCCGTCGATCTTCTCGATGGCGTTCTTGGAGAGGTCGATTTCCTCCAGGTGGGAGAGGTGCCTGAAGGCATTGCCGGGGATCCTGGTGATGCTGTTGGCATCCAGCTTAAGGAGCACCACGTCCCTGGGGATGTCCTTGGGGATCTCCTCCAGGTGCTGAGAGCTGCAGAGGACAGCCTTCGCCCCGGCCCGCTCCGTGCACTGGCAGCTGCGGGGGCAGGAGCTGCCCCAGGGGATGCAGAGCAGGAGGCAGAAGAAGGCCTGGGCCAGGCTGGTGGCTGGCGTGGAGCTGCTGAGGGTCATCTTGCAGCCGGCCGGCTCGGCGTGGCCGCCGGCAGCTCCCCGGGGGCGGCGGCAGCTCCCGGGCAGCGTCACGGCCCCTCGGCGTTCCTGCGAGGCCTCTCCCATCGCGGAGGGGAAGCTGTGGGTGGAGGGGATATGACATGGCATTATTTCCTGGAACACCGGGTATGGCTGGTGTATGATGTGCCCTGGCAAAGGGGCGAGAGGCTGGGCTCGTGAGACTGGAAAACAAGGGTGGAGTGACACTGGCTGTCTTTTCCAGGACAGCTTGATTTGGTTTAATTAGAAATGGGAATCCCAGCTGCCCTACCCCTATTTCTGCAGAGACCACCCAGGTGGGCAAAGGGAGCTGCAAGATGGGGTGTGGAGATGGGCCTGGGAGCCTCTGCCCCATCCTGCTACTAGTTTCCTGGCTGGATGCAGTAGCTTGCTGCTGGAGAACAGCAGCAGTAAATTCCTATCTCAGCAACCCTGAGTGTTTAAAAAAAAAAATGATGAGTCAGACTGTAAGGATCATCAGACTGACTTAATCACCACCAGGATTTCAAATAACAAGATATGGAGCTCTTTTGCTTTCCCTTCCCTTCCCTTCCCTTCCTTTCTGGTCTGTGAGCTGGTACAAGTCAGGTTTCCAAGGGTTTCACCAAACAAGTGTTTGGAGGTGAGTTTGTTTTTTAAAGTAAACAAAGAGTATGGTTTGATAGCCTGACACTGGGGGTGGGAGGTGAAGATAGAGCCCCTGAGCACGGTAAAAGGGGTGATGTAGGAACCCCAAAGGACACCTCAATGCTGCCAGGGGCAAGGCAGGAGGTGAAGCAGGTGGGACACCTTTCCTCTGCTTTTGGTGCTGCTCATGCCCCTCCTGGGAGAAGAGATCCTCACAGAGGGGAGATCTGGGAGGCCAGGGGAACCTTTCTCATGAGAATTAAATGTCCCATGTGACATCATTAGGGGCACCAAGTTGTTGTCCCTCTGGTACCAGAATGCTTCAGCTAATGGCATTCCCCTGGTAACAGCAGCATCCCTCAGGTGAGACCATCCTCAGGGCACTACAGAGGGATGCTCATACCTGAGGGATGCCCGTACCCGAGGGATGCTCATACCCGAGGGATGCTGTCTGCAGCTTTGCCCACAGCCCTGCCCGGAGCTGTGGATTCTGCCCGGGGATATGAAGTTGATCTTCCCGGGAATCCCTCCGGCCCTGCAAAATGCACCGGGCTCTGACAGCTCCGTCTCTCCGGGGGAACAAGAACGCGTTGTGCGACGCCGGTTCCCACCCTGGAAGGGCTCCGAGGAGCCCCGAGAGTCGCAGCCTCCCCGGACCGCGGCGGTGTGCGGGGCGATGCTCCGGCCTCCCTCCTGCCCTGCCGGGGTACCGGGACTCCTCCGCGCAGAATGACCGTCCCCACCGCCCCCACCGCC
>WEIU01017243.1:178546-194717 GCA_013389925.1 Aegithalos caudatus | reverse complement strand
TTCCTTTCCCTTCCCTTCCCTTCCCTTCCCTTCCCTTCCCTTCCCTCTACCCCATCTCCTCAGCTCCTCCTGCACCAGCTCTTACCCCAGGCAGAGCCCAGACATCTGACAGTGGGTATTGGGCCACCAGGACTTCCAGCATCTTCTTCAGGCTCTTCCTTATAATGGACCCATCCAAATTCCTCCTCCAGCTGTGAGAGAGGCCCCTGTCATGCTGCAGCTGGGCTTGGCTCCCCTCAGCCCAGCAGTGGCCACGCTGGCAGGGTTTGGCCAGGTCTCTGAGGTGACCCCACAGCCCCTTTCCCAGCCCACCCCCTCGGCCCGGTGCTGGAGCAGGACACACTCACCGTGTCACCACAGGGTGCAGGGCGTGGTTGGGCCCGAAGCAGTGCAGCCTCCCACGGCCTCGCAGCCCCGTCCTGCCCATGGGGTTCCTGCCAGGGTGAGAGTGAGGGGCTGGGGCAGCGCCAGACGCCCTCTGTGCAGCCCCATAACACTTCCCTACCGCTGCATCCCACACCCTTTGGGGTGTTTTTGGATGGGGTCAGCCCTAAGAGCAATGCATGCAATTATCCCTGCTCCACCATAGGAAAGTGGGGACGGGGTGGATGTGCCCAGGCACCCCTGGCCTCTCCGTGTCCCAGTGGCTCTCCTCCCAGGCAGCTCCCTGCTCCCGTGGCAGGGCACTCACAGTGGCAGCCCGTCCTGCACGGCGTAGAGCCCGTGGAAGCTCTGCCGGTCGATCAGCCCGTCCATGGCGTTGTAGTTGATCTTCAGCAGAGACTCCAAGGAGCTGCAGGGTAGGAGGCAGCCCGGCAGGGAGGGCTGGCTGTGCCACCCAGGGAAGGGGTGGAGGACTGGGGAGCCGTGGGGCGAGACTCACAGGCTGAAGGGGTCCTGCACAGCCATATCCTTGTGGTCAGCTGAGTAGGCAGGGGGGTTGTAGAGCGGGAAGTCCACCTGCACAGCACGTGGCAGTGTCAGCCCCTAGCCTGTGCCCCTGCTCGCACAGCACACGGGGACTGGGACCCCAGGGACACCTTATGGCCCTTCTCTTCCTCTGCCCAGCATGTGGCATCGCTGCCCAAGAGATGCTCCAGGCTCTGCTGGGAGCTGAGCTCAGGGTCTCAGCTGGAGGGCTCACATCCCCATGGAAGACAGTGACAGATCCTGTCCTTGACCCTCAGACAGCTGTGCTTCAGGAAATGCAGAGGTGGGTGGTTGTACCCTCTGCGTCCAACCAAGCATCCCCAGGCATTCCTAGCATGATGCCCTTTTCTTTGGGGTCACTCAAGCAGTGGCTCCAAGAAGCCAAGGGTCCCAGGGTTGGGAAGAACAAGAGCTCTCAAATGGGATGAGGGGTTCCTCTTCCCACCATTGTCAGGATATGCCTCAAGCCTCCTCCTCCCAGCCCCTCTGCCCAGCATCACAGCTCCTACCTCCCAGGGCACCTTCTCATCCGGCACAGGGAAGCGGAGAGTGTGGGACCCTGGATACAGGAGGTTTCGGGCAAGCACATGGTACGGGGGCCGGCTCTCCTCGGGTTTCCCCTCCAGGTCAATCTCCTTGGTGTCCAAGGCTTTGGAGGAGCCTGTGAGGCAGACACAGACAGCAGGGTCCCGCAGAGCAGGGCACCAAGTCCAGCACTGTGGACTGGGGCTCTGCTGGGGGGGGCTGCCTGGGTCTCTCCATGAGGGTGTTGATGTCCCCTGGGGCTGTGGACCCTGGCTTCCCTTCTGCCAGGTCCTGGATTAAACCCCAGGGAGGGTGGGAATGGACTCAGGAGAGGCTGGATGACCTCACACAGAGACACCAAATCTCCCAGGACCAAAGGAAACTCTGCCTCACTGCTTGACAGAGGGGTGTGAGGGGTGCTCAGCCCCGGTCTGGGGCCCTGGGCTGGGGCCAGGATTTGGCTCTGCTTACCCACGGGTGGCACATCCTCCCCTGAGCTGAGGCCATTGCCCCGCAGTGCCTGCATCATCCACCTCAGGGCCTGGGCGCNACCTGCACAGCACGTGGCAGTGTCAGCCCCTAGCCTGTGCCCCTGCTCGCACAGCACACGGGGACTGGGACCCCAGGGACACCTTATGGCCCTTCTCTTCCTCTGCCCAGCATGTGGCATCGCTGCCCAAGAGATGCTCCAGGCTCTGCTGGGAGCTGAGCTCAGGGTCTCAGCTGGAGGGCTCACATCCCCATGGAAGACAGTGACAGATCCTGTCCTTGACCCTCAGACAGCTGTGCTTCAGGAAATGCAGAGGTGGGTGGTTGTACCCTCTGCGTCCAACCAAGCATCCCCAGGCATTCCTAGCATGATGCCCTTTTCTTTGGGGTCACTCAAGCAGTGGCTCCAAGAAGCCAAGGGTCCCAGGGTTGGGAAGAACAAGAGCTCTCAAATGGGATGAGGGGTTCCTCTTCCCACCATTGTCAGGATATGCCTCAAGCCTCCTCCTCCCAGCCCCTCTGCCCAGCATCACAGCTCCTACCTCCCAGGGCACCTTCTCATCCGGCACAGGGAAGCGGAGAGTGTGGGACCCTGGATACAGGAGGTTTCGGGCAAGCACATGGTACGGGGGCCGGCTCTCCTCGGGTTTCCCCTCCAGGTCAATCTCCTTGGTGTCCAAGGCTTTGGAGGAGCCTGTGAGGCAGACACAGACAGCAGGGTCCCGCAGAGCAGGGCACCAAGTCCAGCACTGTGGACTGGGGCTCTGCTGGGGGGGCTGCCTGGGTCTCTCCATGAGGGTGTTGATGTCCCCTGGGGCTGTGGACCCTGGCTTCCCTTCTGCCAGGTCCTGGATTAAACCCCAGGGAGGGTGGGAATGGACTCAGGAGAGGCTGGATGACCTCACACAGAGACACCAAATCTCCCAGGACCAAAGGAAACTCTGCCTCACTGCTTGACAGAGGGGTGTGAGGGGTGCTCAGCCCCGGTCTGGGGCCCTGGGCTGGGGCCAGGATTTGGCTCTGCTTACCCACGGGTGGCACATCCTCCCCTGAGCTGAGGCCATTGCCCTGCAGTGCCTGCATCATCCACCTCAGGGCCTGGGCGCTCTGATGCACCTGCAGGGCACAGGAGAGGGTCACTCCTGGCCCTGCTGCCCGTGAGTCCCACGGGATCCAGCCCTGGCAGGAGGCACCGCTGCCCTTGGCACTGACTGCCACACCCTGTGGGCAGCAGTGACCCTGGCTGTGTCCTGGTGCTGGCCTTGGAAAACCCTCTCCAGGGAGATGTTTTTACAAAGCAGGTGGAAAGGGATATGGAAACAGGATATGCCAAGGCTGGGCTGGCTCCTTGGGGACCACACTGCTCATGCAGCTCTGGAGGGAGGGGACAGAGAGCCTCTGTCTCCAGGAGGTCTGGGGGGAGAGCACTGGGGGTCCTCTCAGGCCAAGGAGAAGAGCTGGGTCAGCTCTACCTGTTTGGGTGACTGGTGGAGGCAGTGGCCCATCCCACCACTTCCCACCTTCATCCTGTTAACTTTGGAGTCAAACAGAATTTTTCCTATAAATCTTTCCCCCTCAGATGCTAATGGCAAGGAAATCCAAACTATCTCTATGTGTATTGATTCAGAGAGATTTTGTGTTCTGGTTCATTTGACTCAGCCCCTGGAAAAATTCCACCTTTCTTGGGTACTTGCCCTGGTTTTGCCTCACCTGGTCCTCCAGAGAGCCCAGTCTTTGCTCCACTACCCCTGTCCTCTTCACCCGGTCCAAGTCCAGCAGCTCTGCCAGTACATCAACCCTGGAGAGGCAGTTCAGGTTGGAACACCTCAGCAGCCACCCCTGCACTGATCCCTGAACTCTTCTGTGCCCAGGACACGGAAGGACAGAAGGAGCTTCCTTTCTCAGGAGCAACCCTACCTCTGCGCAATGTCCCGGATCATCTGCTCCGTGTTCTGCTTCTCCTGGCACTGCTGGTGCTGCAGGTAGTTCTCCTTCAGGTACATCTCCCACGAGAGGAGGGCAGCTTCTTCGTTCTTCTCCAGCTTCTCCTCTGCCAAAGAGAGAGGATGGCGGTGCTGTCACATCTCTGGGCGTCCCCAGCGCCAGGCCCACAGCCTGTACACCCAGCCCTGTGCCCTGAGGAGGGGGCAGAGGGCAGGAGGGGGAGGCAGGTCCTCACTGAGCTTGTGGTGGCTGGGGGGCCGGCGGAGCAGGCCCCGGCAGAGCAGGAGCTGCAGGTGGTTGAGCAGGATGAGGGGCGGGGGAGCCGGAGGGCGGCCGTGGTACTCCTCGATCAGGTCGTGCCGCTGGAACTTCCAGATCTGGTCCGTGTGCTCCTGCACCTGCTGGAAGGTGTAGCTGGGGCAGAGAGAGCCCAGGTGTCAGCCGTGCCGTGGGGATGAGGGGACAGCACATCGTGTCTGCATGGTGTCCCGGCTCTTCCCAACTCCCTCAGCAGCCCTGACCTGCAACTGCTTCTACCACATCTGTAATCCCCAAGTGGGATCTCACTGCTTCCACCACATGTAGAGCCCCCCAGACTCACTTGAACATGGCAATGAGGAGGTTGAGAAGGAGGATGTTGGTGAAGAGCAGGTACAGGCACAGCAAGATGACTGTCAGCCATTCTGGGAAGATGGGCTTCTTGTTGTCCGCGTTTGTCTCTGGGCACTTGGGCTTGTAGGGGTCAGTGCCATTGGGGCTGCACTGGTCGATGTTGAAGTTGACCCCTGTGGGAAAGCACAGCATGACTCCGTGGTGGCCAAACCTCGGGTGTCCTGGGGAGCAGGAGCTACTTTCTGCTCTCAGAAAGTAGCCAGTGTCCAGGAAGCTTAGCACCAGGCAGGGATTTGATCTCCATCCGTCATCGCAGGTGCTCTATTCACTGCCAGCTCTGTGGGACTTCCCTGGGCCAACACGGCGTGAGTTTGGTGGATCAGCTTTGTCACAGCCACCCTGATCGTGCCATGCACTGTCACAGGGCAGTGTCCCTTACCATCAATGTAGGAAGGAATCTGCCCGAAGATGGTCAGGTAGGAATGGTAGACCACACCACGGAAAAGCCACTCCACGCGTTCCTCATTGTGGATCAGGATAGCCTGCTTGGCCACCCCAAAGGACACCACCCACACTGCCAGCAGGAAGAGAAAGAAGAAGACATCCTTCATCTGCAAAGACAGAGGAGGAGGATAGCTGTGTCCTGGAGCAAGCCCCGCTGCAGGATGGGATAACACGGGTGGCATATCCAGCTGCTCCAGCAGGACGGTCCAGCATCACCCCAGCAGGACAGAGGGGAGCTCTCACCATGCGCTTCACAATGATGATCTTGGGCCCCAGAGTTTTACTGACTGTGAAAATGTGCATCAGGCGCAGGCAGAAAATTATAAAAGCCAGGGACAGTATGATGCGCCCAGGATATAATGTTGATGGGATCAGCCTGGACATGGAAGAGAGGACAGGGAACACCTCAGTGCCACCATAGAACAATATAGAATCATTTAAATTGGAATTACTGAGAGGGAGGTAAGGCCCTGGCACAGGTTGTCCAGAGAAGCTGTGGCTGCCCCTGGATCCCTGGGAGTGTCCAAGGCCAGGTTGGACAGGGCTTGGAGCAACCTGGGATAGTGGAAGATGTCTCTGCCCATGGCATGGGGTGGAAAAGGATGATTTCTAAAATCCCTTCCAACCCAAACCATTCTGTGATTCTGTAATTCTATGAAAATACTGTTGAGATCTGCAGCTCACCTGCAAGTCAGCCCTGCAATAAAGACCAGGATGGCACAGATGTCCAGCTTATTCCAGAAGTCTTTGATGTACAGGGAAGCCATTTTCACAACCCCGAGTCCATCCGGATCATACAGCAGCTGTTGGGAAGAGAAAAGGGGCTGGGTGTAGGGGACTCATGTGCTTCATAGAGGGGAGAGACCACACAAATCATCTGGCCATGACTGGGCACTCTCCTGACCCAAAGGTAACCTGAGCCTGTGCAGTTTTCTCTAGGGCCATGGGAGGAGCATGGGGACACCTGGGACACTGGGGCTCTTCGGGCTGGAGGAGAAAGGCACTGAGATGTTGAAGCAAAAGCTGAAAAATCTCAAATGTCTAGCAACACCTGGAAATCCTGCTGGGAATTCACCCAAAGGAAGAGTTCTCTCCATCTCCTAACATTCCCAAACACCAGACACCTCCTGGGAAAAGCCCACCAGCCCTACAGCATTTTCTTCTGCAAATATACAAGGCCAAGCCAGATGCAGCCAAGGAGAAACCTTGGCCTTAGTGATGGGGGATCTGGTGTTTCCACGTGCTGGGACCTATCGGAATAGGACATGAGCTTTGTGGGAGCTCCAGGAGCATCCAGAGGGATGTCTCTCCCCCTCTGCCCTCTGCCAGCCTCAGCTCTGCCTGCCACACCTGGCGGGTCTCCTCGCACACCAGGGAGAAGAGCCAGAAGTAGATGAGGTATTCCCGCCAGGACGGCATGGGCTGGAAGTCAACCATCAGGACATATGCAAAGAGCAGCAGGAAGGTGAAGTAGGAGAGGATGTTCATGAGGAAGATGACGACAGGTGCCGTGAAGAAGGCTCGGAGGCGTGCCAGGCAGCCCATGGGCTGCAGCCTCTTCTCCCTGCTGGGAGTGGGGATGGATGTGGGCTCGGCTGCCCAGGGAGGTGCCAGCTTCCCCCAGCCAGCCTCGGGGTGAGTGAGGCTGGAGGAAAGCCCTGCCTCAGTGTGTGTGAGTCCCAGCTGCCAGAAGTACCTGAAGGTGATGAGGTTGGTGTAGAGCAGGGGGAAGAACAGCATGCAGGTAATCACCCGCCAAAGGCCATTGTCCACAGACAGCTTCCCCCACCAGACCTTGGTTAGAAAAGCCTGCAAAGAGGGAGAGAGGAGTGCTGCTTACAGAGGCTTGAAGGGCAGAGTCCCACGGCTACCCACGAGGAATTCTGGGTCTTGGGGACACTTGGGCACATTCCCTCCAAGGACCACTGCTGGAAGCTCACCTGGACACCGCCATGGGACACAAAATTCATGTTCTTGGCCTCCAATGCCAGTTGCAGACAGGTTGTCTTCCCCCAGGCTTCAGAGACGCGGGTGAGAAGCTTCTGGGCTCTCCCTTCATCCTTGCGGTAGCAGTCTGTGAACACACCTGGAAGGGCCGGCACCAGGGAGCTGAGGCTGAGCTCTGGGGCCTGCCACCCACAGAGCCACCCTTCTGAGCAGGGTCAGGACACTGCACCACACAGTCTACACCCCTGTATTCCCAGCACAGCACAGGCACGGCCTTTGGAGCATAATTCCCAACTGTGAGGACGGGACCCTCATTTCTCACCCCCCAGACATCTCCTGGGTAAAGCTCACCAGCCTTACAGGGTCCAGGAGCAGCTCTGGGGTGCAGGTGCTCTCCTGCTCACCAATTGCCTTGTGCTCATACTCCTCAGCCAGGGCCAGCATGTCATCGGTGGTGTCCGTGTCCTCCTCCTCCTTGGCCAGCTCCTTCAGGATTTTGCTGCAGGCCAGTGCTGCTGCCATGCAGTCCTGGCTCTGGCACAGAAGAGGATAAGCAAAGCATGGACACTCTGTCTGACAAGCCCCAGAAATCAAGCCCTCCCCAGCTCCCACAGGAAGGAAGGAGGGTGTCCCTAACAGGGTGGACAGCTTGCCATGACAAGGGCTGAGCCAAGCTTGCCTCTGGATAACCCACTGCCATGAGGAGTATGGGAACAGCCCTGCCCTCTTTGTGGGATGCCTTGCCTGGTGGGACAGAGTGACTTAGCATGTTCACTGTGCCACCAGCTACACTGCCTCTTGACCTGGAATGCTGTTTATGAGAGGAAGCCTTCTCCACCTCAGTTGCTGTGTCCCTTGTGGGCTCTCAGTCTGACTAGCCCACTTCTGGCCTAGCACATCCCCTCTACCTGTTCTGGCCAGGAAGGGAGGGACCTGGCCTCATGGTGTGGCTGGGGATGGACATTGAGTGCCCTCAGGGTGGTGAGCTGGCTCCCTTTTTGCTGGGGTCAGGCTCAGGACAGCTCTCCCACCATTCCAATTCCCAGAAAGTTCCACTGTTGCCCTTGGAGCTGCAAGGTTTGGCTCCATGTGGGCCCCTCAGCTGTGAGCAGCGCTCTGGGCTGTGATACCTGGGCCCAGATGATTTCTGCCAGCTCCTTGCGGTTCTGGACCACGGCCCAGATGAGCAGGTCCCGGACGGGGTCCATGGTGAAGGTGACTCGGCCAGCAGAGCGCTTGTAGAGGGACCGAAGGCTCGAGCCCTGCACCTGCAAGGTGTGCAATGCTCAGAGCTGCTCCCTCAGCACAAAGCCACTCAAACCCCTGGTTCTGCCTCCACCACCCCTGGAAAGGACTTTGCCCAGACAGAGGGGTGGCCAAGACTGGGCTCATCCTGCAAATTTCATTTTTTTCTAGGGTTGGAACCAGGTGGAGCTGTGCACCCACCCCACCAGCATCACACATCCACACAATGCCACAGGTGCAGGAAGGTGGGAGTTGCACCTGGAATGCAGGGCAGATGACTTGGGCAGGGCTTTAAGGCACTTTCAGTGCGATTTTTGAGCAGACAAGAGGACAGGGACCCATCTGCATCCTCCCTGAACCAGCGTCCCCTCCCTGGTGCCCACCCTGCCGCCAGGTGAGCCGGAGGTGCCTACATTGAGCTTGATGTGCGGGACGGGGATGGAGAGCCGGGGCCGCTCCGTGTGCTTGGGCTTGGGGTACAGCGGCTGCGTGGAGCAGCCCAGCAGCTCCCGCAGCACCTGCGAGACGTGGTGCATCTGCAGCCTCGGCATTTTGGAGCCGGCTGTGTGCTCTCTCTCCTCCAGCAGCACCTTCTGCAGCTTGCTGTGGAACAGGCAGGATGGTGCCAGGTTGTCGTAGAGGTAAACCAGGGTGTCCCAGGTGACAAAATCCTTGAGACGCACTCCCTGCTCCAGGAACAGCTTCACAAACTCTGGCTTGTTGGAAATCAGGGCGGCTGCCATCACGGGGTGGAGATCTGAGGGCTGGCAGGCCAGAGGCAGAGGTGAGGGGCTCTGTGGTCTCAGAGCAGGACCCTACTATGCTCCTCACTTGGGGGGAGATTTTATCCCTGAGCACGTGAGGGGTCTTTGGATGTGAAAGAGCAGGTAGCATGCACTAAAACCTGTGGGCCATTCCCAGGGGCTTAGAAGAGGGCACTTTTGTCTGGCAGTGAAGCCCTCTGTCCCCTTGACTTTTAGGCAGAGGGATGGGTAGGGTAGAAAACACCTATCCCAAGTTCATGAATATCACAAAATCACAGGATAGTTTGGGTTGGAAGCTCATCTCATTCCAATCCCCTGCCAGGGGCAGGGACACCTTGCAGGTGTCCAGGTTGCCAGCTTGACCTTCAACATTTCCAGGAGTGGGGCATATATCCTCAAATGTTTCACTTTTGGGTTCCTAGCTCCCACCAGCCCTTCCCAGTCTCATTAAGGGATGTGAGCTAGGGGAACCCATACTGTTGACTCAAATAAGGCAGACCACAGGTGATAACAGGGCAGAGCTGTCAAGAGGAATTTTGGTTCTATGTGGGTCTTTAAAAACACTGGGTTTGAAAAAAATACCAATTGTCTTTGTGTGTGCTTAGCTCTGCTTTGGGCATTTGAGAACATTTTTGAAGAAAAGCCCCTGTTAATGCACTGGGAATTCTGGGTCCAGGAGAAATCCCATTAAAACTCTCCCCAGGCACAGCCAAGGTGAGAAGTGCCCTCCATATCCACAGACCTGACAAGCTGTAAGCCTGACCAGACAAGCAGCACAGGTGTGGCCCTACCTTCCAGTCGTGGTCATCTGTGAAGATCTCACTTCGGGCAATGTCCACCCTGTTCCAGGCCACAGCCAGCTTCAGCTGGTGGTCCCAGTTCTCACGACCAAAGTGATCCTGGTTTCGGGATGCTGCATGCAAAGTGCATGTGTTAGAGCAGAGCATCATCCAGTGAGACAACACCACCTGGAAGCCTCCTTGGATGTGTGGCCCTTTGGATAATCATCTCTCCCCAGTAACAAGGTTTGGGGACTTCTTTGGTGACCCCATAAGTCAAGTAGGAGTAGGAGGTGACTTGAGCCCCTTCCTGTTCACCTTGCCCTCCTCCCAGGGAGGCCCCCACCCCTCACCTTTGAAGAGGGCCTGGAGGATGGCCACATCCACGTCCTGCTGGCCATATTTGCCCTCTCTGAAGATGGTCAGGAGTTGCCGGCTCCGCACTATGTCTTGGATCTGCAAGGAATGGGCAAGCAATGAGCAGCAGCGTCTCCTCCTCCCTGCTGCTTCCCAGGCCCCTGCACTGTGCAGGGAAATTCCTCACTCCCCTCCTGTGCCTGCAGAGCCCCCGTGCTGTGTCCTCCATCATGGGCTGGTCACAAACACCTCCTCTCTGCCCAAAGAGAGCAGGCAGTGGAGGAGCAGAGCTTGAGCCTTTGGAGTGCCCACCAGGACAATGATGAGGATGGCTGGGGGCAGATGAGTCTTAAAATTCCCACTGGGACCCTTGGTGCTCATAGGCCAGGACCCCTGGGAATTCTTTGGCCTCCCGAAGCTCAGAGGAGCCTGCAAGAACTCACCTTCTTGGTCCACTCCACCACTTTGCTCTCAGTGAAGAGCTCGTAGGTGTCATGGAAGAGGACACTCAGTTTCTTCTGGATCAGGGCCATGGTTATCCTGGCCACGGGCAGGTTGGCCACCTGGGCAATGACATCAGCCACGCGCCCAGACCCTTCCACAATCACACAGGGGGTCCCGTTGGTGATGGCGTTGTAGATGGTCTGCAGCAGAGCAGGGAGCTGGGTCTGCATCCCACCCAGACACCTGCAGGCCCTCTCTGAGCCTGGGACCCCACTGCTGCTCCCAGCGCTCCCGTCAGTGTGGGACCACTGGGAGCAGCACCCTGGGAAGGAGCTGTCCCTCCTTTGCCCCCCCTCCTCAGCTTGCCACAAGCAGTTCCTTACATCGAGAGTTCCAGGGCCTCCTTCCAGCACCACACACACAATGGGGATCTTGATGGCAACACCTGCAGGGAAGCAAAATCCGAGGTCACCTTCCCATAGGGCTGATATCCCCCATAGGATCTCCTCTGAGTGGTGGAGGGTGAAAGGCAAGGTGGGAGCACTGTCCCTGACATGTCAGGCTTCAGGGGAGGGGAGGAAAACCATGCCCAGGGATTGTCTGGCATGCCAGGTCAGACACATGGTGGGATTTTTCTGGGGAGTGTTCTGTGTAGGGCCAGAAGTTGGACTTGAGGATCCTTATGGGTCTCTTCCAGATCAGGGGATTCTGGGATTCTGTGATTATGACAGGAGATCATTTGCACGGTGAAAAGATGGTGCCTGGAAGCTCCTTTGGGATCTGGCCCTTTGGGAGACATGACTTTCCCTGATCAGCTCAGCATCACAAGGTTTGGGGACTCCTTTAGTGATCCCATAAGCCTGGGAGAGAAAGGTTCTTTGATCTGTGTCACAGAGGAACCAGATTCCACATTTATCATGGCCATCCTCTCGGACCCTCTGCCTGGATCCTCTGGGGAAGCCACAGCCTCTGGCTGAAGCCCAGGAAGGACACCATTCCAGGGGGATGGCCCATCCCAGCTTCAGGCTGGGCTGTGTGTTGCTGTTACCTCCTTTCACCTTGGTCTGCTCTGAAATGAACTTCTCCAGCCTGGTCCTCAGGGGGATTTCCACCCCGTACCTCCCGTGGGTCCCGTCATCCACCAGGATGAAGTGGGAATGGTTGCTGTCCAGGCACGACAGGCTGCCTTGGTTCTCCTCATCCAGCACATACTCAGCAGGAAAGCCTCCCTGTAAGGTGCAGGAGACACTCTGGGAGAAGCCTGGCAGAAGAGCATCAGACAGCCAGAGTAACCAGCACATGGGGACAGGAATGGGTCAGCACATGGGGACAGTCTGGCCAAACTGTCCCTGTGCCCCCACCGTGCTCACATCATCCTTGTCCCATGGTCCCCTGGCCCTCACACCCCAAGAAGTCCTCCCAGGAGAAGCACAGAACCTACTCAAGACACTGGGTAGGGTGGAGGGGCTTCTCAGCAAATACCAGCCTGGGGCCATCCCTGGAAGAGCTCAAGGCCAGCTTGGGTGGCTCTTGGAGCAGCCTGGTCTAATGAAAGGTTCCCTGCCCATGGCAGAGGTACAACAAGGTGAGCCTTCAGGTTCCTTCCAACCCAAACCATTCTAAAGTTCTGTGACCATCCCTTCTGGTACAGCTGGGTTTTCCAGGGCTGCCAGCCACAGGGACATCTAAAAGATCCTGTTCCCACCGTAGTCCTTGGCAGGACTTCCCCGGCAGCCCAGGCACAGGCAAAGCACTGCCCTGCCTAGCCCTGCCTGGCTCACCATGGGGCAGACGAGGCTCTCCCGGTTGTACACGGTCCCCCAGGTGGCAATGCCAATGGTGACAATCTCGCCCTCCTTGTGGCTGCAGCTCAGGATGAAGTCTCGCACTGCCTCTCCCACCTGTTTCATCACACCAGCATGGGACCCCCCCGTGATGATCCAGGCCCCTGGGGGTCACAGAGGGGCGTGGGAAGGGAGAGGCTCTGCCCACAGCCATCTCCCAACCTCCCTCGTATGGCTGTGGGTCCCTGGGGTGCTCCATCCCCTGGAATATGTCTCTTGCCTGCCCTGACAGCACAGGCAGTGCCTTCTTCAGCACCTTTCTGAGCCTCTTTGCAGTGACTGGGCAGGAGCAGCCCACCCCTGGTGATGGTGGTCCAGGTAGAGACCTACAGCTCTCCTAAAACAGCTCAGCATCACCAGAACTGCCCAACTTACTGAACCTGGCAGGGCCAGGCACAATCACAGGGAGACCCTCTGCATCCAGATGACCTTTAAGATCCCCTTTCAACCCAAACTACCCTATGATTCCGTGATTTTATTATTCTGTGGCCTCTTACCTGTGGTCTGGGCCACCTTGACGAGCCCTTGCCGGAAGATGTTCTTCAGCCTTGGCTTCATGACGAAGTTTTTGGCTCCCCCAGTGACTGAGATGAGCAGGTTGGGAGCATCGAGACCCCAGTGCTGTGTCATGAGGTGGTAGATGACCCGTGGAGGGGTATCCGAGGAGACACGCACGTACTGCCAAAAAAAGGGATCGTGCACACGTTTTGGGTATAAACAGTGGGGTCAGGGTTACAGGACACCCCCAACACAATTCCTCCTGTCCCACACAAGAGGCTTCCCAACACCATTCCACAGCAGAGTCATGTGGCTGCTGGTCCAGGTCTTTATCCATGACCCTATTCCCATTTGCTTTCCTGGGAACAAACATTCCCCAGACAAATCTAAGGGCAAGGACAGAGAACAGCCACTCCTTGAATCATGAGTCCTGTAGTTTCAGAAAGTGTTTAAGGTGAGAGGAAGGGTCTCAACCCCTCCACTGCTTGAGTAACTGTTGCCTTTGGGGCAATTCCACCCTTTTCCAATGTCCTCTCATTCAGGAGGGAAATACTCCCGTGCACCTGCCATGGCAAGACCCAAACACTGTCTCCCCACACACCCACAGATGGACAAACAGATCACCTTCCCTGTCTTCTGTCCCAGCCCTGTGAAGCGGATATCACCGAAGGCATCCGTTGGCATTTCCTGGATGTGCCTGCTGGGATCCCATTCCTTCCCCAGGAAGATGGGAGGTTTGGCAGCATCGTCCAGGTGCTGTTCCCTGAGATAGCCACACTCGCAAACGATCCTCCTGGAAAATGCACCAACAACTTCACTGAGAACAGCTGGAACCCAAAGCAAAGCCCAACCCCAGCCTGGACAGGAGGTGCTGTTCTCCTTGGGAAAAACATGGGCTCCATGTCTCCCACCCAGCTGCTCCTCCAGCTCAGAACCTGTGCAGAAACAGGGGCAAAGTCTGGGGGGAAATTAAGGGGGAAAAAATCCAAATATTTCCACTGGTAGAGATTTAGGACAGAAATATTTAGGATGGAAGTGACTGCCTGCAAAAGCTTTGGGAATGTTTTTCACTGGGACACAGAATTTCAGACATATGATGTCTTACCACATGCTGAAGAACCAGTTAGAAAGCCCTCAGGAGTGACAGAAAGATGGGTTTTCCTGGTGCTGTATCTTTATCAGCAACCCTCACTTGTGCTCTCCTGAAGGGGAGGCAAGGAGGGAGTGTCTCACTTACCCAGAATCTGATGTCTGGGAGCTTTCCACAAAATAGGTGCATTCCTTCTTTCGGATGTTTTCAGGAATCCAGGAGATGAGATTTTCCTGATGGAGCAAGAAAAGCAGCAGGGGGTCAGGGTTTCTGGAAAGGGCCAGAAGTTATGCCAGGGGCCAGACACTGTGGTGATGGGAGCACATCTGGGTGCTTCTTTGGGCGTGAAGGATGAAAGCTCCACTGCTGTCTGCAAGGACAAAGCCAGATGTACTCCAGGGAGAAGGGAGTAACTCCAAGGAGGAGAAGGAGTGCTGGCCATGTGCCTCAGCTGTTTGGAGGTTTTCTGTCTGTCCCTAAAGCTAACCTGATGAGCTGTTAATGCTCCTGTTCCATGTGTGTGCCCAACCGTCCCCTCTTCCAGCACCTCCCGGACTTGCCTTTTCATTGCTGCCAGAGGGGAAATGCGCCTTCCTCCTGCTCTTTGAGACACTGCTACTGCTCTGCTGCAGGTTGGGCACCACCTCGAAGTCACTCATCTTCCTGGGGTGTGTGGCAGGGTCATCTCCTCTCTCGGGGCACACCTTGTTCAGTTCGGACGGGAGCACCTTGGCGCACCGGCCACGCGCGGACATGGCTCCTGTGTCTCGTGCTTCTCAGCCTCCTTTCTCCTGTTCCTAGGCTGGGAGCTCCTGAACATCCCCATCCTGAGGGCAGTGGGAGAGAATCAGAGAATCCTAGAACGGTTTGGACTGGGAGGGGCCTTAAAGTTCATCTCCTTCCACGCCCCTGCCAAGGGCGGGGATGCATTTCCCTAGACCAGGTTTCTCCAAGCCCTGTCCAACCTGTCCTCCAAAGAAGAAAGGATGCCCATGGACTAAGAGCACTGAGGTGCCCCATCCATCACTGCCTGGGTGGAGATTGGTCCATGGGAAACCTGCCATGGCCTCACCACAATCCTGACACAGGGGCCACGTGTGTGGTGAGCAGCCTCAGCATGCACCACGCTTCCCTAGGGAAGCTCATCAATGTCCACAAAGTGCCCTGCTGCCTTCAGCCTGCCAGCCTGTAGCTCTCCTCACCTGCTCTCCACTGCAGGCAGCTGGGATATTTCTGGCAGCAGGGAGAGCAGAAACTAGGTCTCTTGTGTGAGCAGCCTGAGCGTGGCCCTGCATGGAAAATCTGGGAATATGGACATGCTGGCTGCAGAGACCCAGTGCTCCTCTGTGGAGGAGCCCTGTGTCCTCTGCAAAGGTGCCCTGAGAGCCCCAAGGTGCACACGGGCTTGCTGCAAGCAGGGGCTGCAAAATTCCTGAACCCCCCTGAACACTCAGAACCCTCTTTGCTGAGGTGGGAGAGCTGCTGGAGCAAAGGTGGAAATGTTCCTGGGGTCTCTGGAGCCTGTGGAGGATGGTGTCCTCTCAGGAGAGCTGGGATTAGGTAATGGAGGAAGCACCAGACTCAGGTGATGCTCTGGTCAAGCTGTGGGGTCTGTGTTTAAGTAGGATTTCTTTTCTGTTTTCTTTGAGCCAAATCCTGCATTTCACCCAAGGGTGGGGAGTCCTTGTGGGGACAAGGAGTGCTGATGCTAAATCATGGAGTAGCAAGGAAAAGCTGTTTTATCAGCCTCCCTCCTGTGACCTACACAGCCCCACTGACCTTGGGAGGCAGATTTTGGCAGACTGGATTTCTGCATCAGCACCACCCCCAGCAGATTTGATTTTTTGAAGAAAGAGCAGTTGAAATAAGGTCAGATGCACCCTTAATTCCTGGTCGTGGCCACACAAGGCAGACAGGCTCATGGGGGCTTGAACCATAGCTACAAGCAGCTCATAAGCCCATGCAGGAAAGGGCTCCCACCCCAGGTCCTCCAACCTGGAATACCTGTCCGTCCTCCAACACCTGGAATACCTGTCCTTAAGGGCTCGGGGACAAGGACAGAGCCTCCACCGCGGCACACGCCGCCTTCCTCCCAGTTTGAGGGGGTCAGGTCGTCCCTCGGGGCGGTCACGGCACCCACCAGGACGGCGTGCAAGGCTGAGCACTGCCCCGGAGCCTGCCCACCCCGCCGCCCCTCCG
>WEIU01017243.1:153791-176878 GCA_013389925.1 Aegithalos caudatus | reverse complement strand
CCGCCGCCCCTCCGCCGCCACCACCCCAGCCAGGCTGCCCGTACCTTCCCGGCCGCATCCTCCGGCCGCATCGCCGGCTCCTCCGCTCCGTGCCTGCCCGAGGGATTCAGCCCCGTGTCCCCCTGGCCCGGCGGGTCATTTTGTCACTGGAGACACAGGCGATGAGCGGAGAACAGGGCAGAGCTGCCTGCAGAGAGGAGGAGGTGGCAGTCGGCTGGCAGCTTCCCAGCAAATCAGGCTGCAGAAGCGATCCCTGCCGAGGAGCTGCAGCGCCCAGGCGAGTCCCGAGTTTGCTGGAGTGGCTGAGTCACTCTCGCACTTTCCCGCAGTCCCGCGGCCGCCAGCCCCACCGGGACAAGGCATCCTCATCCCTACCCCTCCGGGAAGGGGTCTGCACCCCATCGCTAAGGTTGTTAGAGACGCCTCTGCCCGAATTAAGGTGCAAACGAGACAGTATGCCAGTGACAATAGTTTTATTTCATAGGCAATATGGGGGTGAGAGGGAGAGAAAAGGAAATAGGAAATAGGTAAAGGGCACAGAAAGCGAGTAACAGGGACAGAATAAAGAAAATGCCAGCACTCCATGGATCCCAAAAATGTTCTTTTGATCCTCTCCAGCTGGTCTACTTGGTGGTGAAGGTCCTCCCAAAAAGCATAGAATTTGATGGTTTAATACATGCTCAGGCCAGGCAGGAAAACCCAGGCACTTCCCTGGGGTAATGGGGGAATTTGCCACTGTCTTTTACAACAGACTCCACATTTGTTGCAACCCATGCAGTCCTGTGGTGCAAGGCTTCAGGAATGACTCTGGGGGGAACTTTGGGGGGCTTTTGATGGATTAAGGCATCCCCTCAGCTGCCCATCACATTAATGTCCCGTGGATGTGGCATTCCCAGGGTTTGTGTTAGGGAGGATGGGTTCAGTGCCCCTGAGCAGAGGTTACAACACACCCAAACTTCCTTCCCCCACCTCGGCTGGGGGGAAATCTGTGCACACCTGCTCCCAGCAAATGGGTCTGTGGGCTATGGCCTCCCCACCCCAAAGAAAGTCAGAGATGATTCTTAGCACAGCTGCTGGGGTTGGCTCACGTTCTCTTTTCTGTGTTTACTTGGTTTCAGGTGACTGAAGAATGGGTTTTCCCTTTATCTAATCTCAGCAGTTTGACTTTCAGTCCAAAGTCCCAGTCGGGTATCTTCAGGGAGGCTTCTTTGGTTGTAGCTTCTTTATGCAGTTTTTGTTATAATGAGCAAAACTTTGTATCAATTTTTGAGGCATGAACTATTTCAGTCTCTGACAGCAGATGTGAGGAGCAGGGGCTGCTCAGGGGATGGAGGGTGCTGGAAAAGAGCAGCAGCATTTGCAGACTTTGGCAAATGTGATGAAAATCCCTTCCCTAACTGTCAAGCATCCTTTATATTACAAAAGTATATAAACTTTATGTGTGTGTGTGTGTATATATAGTGTATATATATACACTATATATAAATATATTAATTAAACTCTGTGATGTAAAGAAGCAGTGGAGTTTTACTGAAGACTTTGGTATTGTTCATGCTGTAGTAAAAGTAGCAGAATGACAGCCCAGCCCTGGAGAGGAGGACTTTGCTTTTGGGAGGCTTAGAGCAGCTCCCAAGGAAAAAGAACAGCTTTATCCCTGGGATGACCCAGGTACCACAGCATCCCAGGCTCTGAGAGCCTCCCAGCCTCGTCTGGTGTCCCAGGTCAGTCACTGCAGCCAGAGGGGCTCAAGGACTCCTGGACTGATTGACAGACAGAAAGAGAGCGGCTTTGCCGAGTTTTACTGTGGCTGGAGATGTGTTAGTGTGGGTGTCAGTGCTCAGTCAATTTGTGTTGTACCTGAGTGCTGGATGGATGTAAGAACCTCATAAAAACCACACCTGGGTGTCCTGATTTGATTGGGACATCTCATCTCATCTCATCTTATCATGAATAAATATTTACACTTGTAATTCCAAGCTTTACATCCCAACTTGGCACCTCGGTTGGCATGGGCCACATGTGAATTTTTATTGAGGAACCTCATGCCCCAGCACAGGCAACAAAATCCTTTTGGATGGTGCTTCCCACCTCCCTATTCCATGTGCTTTCCTCCTCCCGTTGTGCTCTGTGCCCTAAATGAACCAGCTTCTCCAGTGCAGCCACTTCACTTGCATTTGCCACAACATTCAGTTAACAAAGCCAGCATCTTTGGGACCTTGGGAAATGTGCTCAGCACAAAGCCAGGCCAGGACAGCAGCCAAGGCAGTGGAGGCTGCAGCACTGGTTTGGCTGCTGTGGCTCAGATTTGGCTGCTGTGGCTCAGCAGCAGCAGCAGCACACTGGGGACCCTGGGCAGCTCTCAGTGAGGTGTGGGTCCTGCAGCACCAGGCCCAGTCATCCCCATGGCTCTTGCTGGAGAAGGGAGTTTTGTCCACAGAAGGAAACAGAAATGTGAAGGGTCTGGAGCACAAGCCTTATGAGGAATGGTTGTGAGAGCTGGGGGGGCTCAGCCTGGATAAAAGGAGGCTCAGGGGAAACCTTCTGGCTCTGCACAACCCCTGACAGGAGGGTGCAGCCGGGGGGATCGGGCTCTGCTCCCAGGGAACAAGGAGTAGGACATGAGGAAATGGCCTCAAGCTGCACCAGGGAAGATTTAACCTGGATATTAGGGAAACATTCTTCACTGAAAGGCTTGTCAAACATTTGAATGGACAGTGGTGGAGTCACCATCTCTGGAAGGGTTCAAAAAAATGTGTGGAAGTGTCACTAGAGGACATGGTTTAGTGGAGAACACAGTGGAAGTGTTGGGTTGATGGCTGGACTTGATGATCTTGGAGGGGTTTTCCAACCTTGATGATTCCATCACTCGATGATTCTATGATTTTCTGATGGTAAAATATTGTGGGGCAGAGCTGGAAGACGGGTGGGAAGAGAAATGCTGCTAGATCTCAAACACAGCCATGTCCTTCAGGTTTGGGGTGAAACTCTGTGCCCCCTTCCTGCTGTGCTGGGCTCAGGTGCTGGGGAGAGGCACTAAACCAACAACCAGAGTGAAAATGAAACCCCAGTGAGGTGCTCACCTCCCTTAGCCCACTTCCCAGGCCAAGGAGGTGAGTTAGCACGGACCATCCATGCGATGAGTTCCACCGGGTTCCCTGAGCACACAGCTGAGCCACTTTGCTGGGAGAACAGATGCCGCTAATAAGGCAGTAAATAAATCCATGTGCAACGCTTTACAGTTGGGTTGTAATTACCTCTGCACTGCCAAAAGAGCCGACGCCAGAGCTGCACATTAATGACACATTAATGAGAGCGCTCATCCGCTCTCGGCTGGCTGCCTCCCCAGAGACCGCGGCTTTTATTTCATTTCTGCACATGCCAAAACCACCATGGTCCGGTGGGACTCGCCTGGAGCCAGCACTGGGGTGGTTCCCACTGCTCCTTCTAAAAGCCCAGCTAAAAACCAGCAAGGCTGAGAGCAATTCCCAGCAAGTTTACATCCATTTGCAACAGCGGGAGGACGGCGGTGGGAGCATGGAGGACTGGCTGCGCTCCAGGGGCTGTGCCTGCACACACATCCCATGCCCCAGGTCACATTCAGCCATGGGGATGTTTGTGATCCAGGATGCTCTTCCTGCCAAAGCACAGCAAACCTCCTGCCAGCACTGCACAGCCTCCACTGGGATCAGCCTCTCACTCCAGGTCTCTCCCAGCTGTGGCCCCTCTCAGGCCAGTGTGGCGCTGCCTTGGCACAGCTGTGGGCGCTGCAGGCTGTGCTGTGTTCCCAAGGAGGAACCTCACTGCAGAGCATGGACCATGCCCCTCTCCTCAGTGGGGAAGGCATTCCAATGCCCTGGCAAGGGAGGACACCTGATTGCAGAGCTGGAAACTGCTGAGATTGAGCCCCACTGTTAGCAGTTTCTCTTGCTTGCTGGCTCAGTTTTCCCCCAAACTTGAGATATTTTTCACTGAAGTCTGGCCCTGACCTCCCACACCGCAGCAATTCCCTTTAAACTGCTGGACAGCACCATTGGGATCAGGGCCTGTGACAATTTCCTCTGTCCCAGAGGAGGATGGAGGTGCTCCCTCTTGATATTTAAGCCAAGTTGCATTTGACAAGCTCTGGAGTTCTCAGGGTCTTTCCCTGCAGTACAAATCCATTCCAGAACGTGCAGCTTCCCCAGAGTTATCCCGGTTGTCCAGGAGGTTGGATCTCCAACCCGACACCTACCAATAAACAGGCAGCACAAAGCCCCTCCATGAGCACTGCCCAGCACACACCACCCTGCAGTCACTCCAAAGACACAGCCATAAAAATAAAAGCTTTTTATTTATTTTTTTTTTATATACCATTACAGAAACATCTGAGTAACATTCTCAAGAGGACGAGCAGCTCCGGGGCCCAGGGATGAGCGCAGGCAGCCGGCTCCAGGGTCTGCCATGCCGTGCTCCTGAGCTGCTGCTGCTCCTGGTGCACGATGTCCTTGCTCCCAGCGAGGAGAGCTGGCACTCCCGGTGTCAGGGGGTCACCTTCTTGTAGGTAATGTGTAAGTGCTGAGTCATGGGCTGCGTAGTGGTTGCCATTGAGACAGTTTGTTCGAGCTTCCCGTCAGAATTGAGCCTGAATTTTCTGGTAATCTAAACCGGGGGTAGGAAAAGAAGTAAGGAAATCAAGCAATCGGTGTCCACAAGCTGAATCCCTTACTTGTGATTTCTTCCCTTTGCCATCCACGTGCCTGCTGTCAATGCACCACCAAGGATATCCTCACTAGAGCAAGCAAATAACCAAGGAGTTTTCTCTCCTAAAGAAAGCAGCCCTCTTCACAATACCAGCTCCAAGCCCATTATCCATGGAACAAGGCAGGTTCACAGAATCACAGAATTAACTAAGTTGGAAAGTACCTTTGAGACCATCAAGTCCAGCCTATAATCTAATACCATCTTATTAACTAAACCATGGCACTGAGCCATCCAGGCTTTTCTTAAACACCTCCAGGGACAGTGACTCCACCACCTCCCTGGGCAGCCCACTCCAGCGCCTAATCACCCTTTCTGTGCAAAACTTACTCCTGATGTCCAACCTAAGCCTCCCCTGGTGCAGCTCAAGCCTGTGTCCTCTTGTCCTGTCACTGGTTGCCTGGGAGAAGAGACCAACCCCCACCTGACTACACCCTCCTTTCAGGCAGTTGCAGTAAGGTGATGAGGTCTCCCCTCAGCCTCTTCTCCAGGCTAAACACTCCCAGCTCCCTCAGCTGCTCCTTACAGGACTTGTGTTCCAGACCCTTCTCCAGCCTTGTTGCCCTTCTCTGGACATGCCTGAACATCTCAATGTCCTTCCTAAACTGAGGGACCCAGAACAGGACACAGCACTTGAGGTGTGGCCTCACCAGTGCTGAACACAGGGGAAGAATCCCTGCCCTGGTCCTGCTGGCCACACCATTCCTGATCCAGGCCAGGAGCCACTCCTGCCCCTCCTGAACCCAGACTGGCTGGGTCTGAGCCCCTGGCCATCCTGTGGGTGCCCTGTGATGGCACTCAGGGTGATCTGTTCCAAACCTTGCTGGGCACCCAGGTCAGGCTGACAGGCCTGGAGCTCCCCAGAGCCTCTTTACAGCCCTTCTTGGGGATGGGCTCACATTGGCACCTCCAGGACTGGTGGTAAATGATGGAGAGCAGCCTGGTGAGCTCATCCATCAGCCTCCTCATCCCCCTAGGATGGGTCCCATCTGGTCCCATAGACCTGTGAGCAAGAATGTCTCAGCAGATCTCTGCTTCCTTCTGGATTACAGGGGGACTATTCTGTTCCCTGTCCCCATCTATCCACTCTGGAGGCCACTTGTGCTGAGGATGACCTGTCTTCCTGTAGAAAACTGAGGCAAAGAAGGTGTTAAGTACCTCTGTCTTTTCCTCATCTTCAGTTACTATATTCCCCCTGCATCCAATAAAGAATGGAGGTTGTCCTTGCCCCTCCTCATCCATGAGTAGTTAACAGAGGGAACCTTGCCATTAAATTTTGTTAAGCTGTGCTTTCACAAATTTGTATTAAATCTGCATTGGTAACACCTTTAAAGGTGATTCTTCAAGCAACCTAAACCACTCATGACACAGGCTGGTGCAGGAAATGGGCCCTCCTGCCTCAGTGACAGCTCAGCTGAGCCACAGCCTCCCTGAAACCCTTTTCACCAGGAATGCAACAATACAGTGAAGTTTTCTCAAAATGAGCAACTACAGCAGCAGCACACATGTGCTTCTCACAAACCTGTGGCCTCTTTGTTTCCATAGGCAATTTAAGCTGTCCTTGGTGAAGGAGAAAAGGCTCTGGGAGCTGGTTTCCTGACAACCCCTCTCATTCCACACCCTCCTTCGCCAGCAAGGGCCTCCCAGATACTCCCTAGGACCAGTCCCTGGGCTGAGCTTCCCACAGGTGCCAGATGAGCATGGACCTCCAGCCTGAGAGCTTCCTCCTTCCAGCTAAAGCCAGCCTTGGAACCCTCAACTAGGAAGACATCTGCTGGCTTTCTGTGCTTTCCCCTCTCCTCCTGCCAGTCTATCTAACTCTGAGTTACTGCCCACAGTTCAGGCAGTAACTCAAACAGGCCAGTCCCTTTTATTTAAATGTTTGCAATTAAGAGCTCTGCTTCCCTGCTGACATCCACAGTATCTAATGGCTTTACTTCTGCTGTGGGAAGGAGGCAACACAGCTGCTCCTGGGAAAGGGGGAATCCAACAACTGAAAACATGCATCCAAAGGCAGGGGAGTTGGGACTTTCCAAGGTTAGGGCACTACTGTGTAGGCAAATAAAATTTTTGTCTACATCTGCACAAACTTGTGCCCTCTGTTGTCTAAGGGTCAGTTTTATAGCACACAGAAACCGTGCTTTGAGAGCTTGTTCAGCCCTGCTGTCTCTCAGCCATGACAGCTTCAGATGTGACAGTGACAGTTCCAGAGGTGACCTCAGGATGCCACCCTGACTCCAGCAGTGCCACTGTACTCACAGCTGCTGTAGCCCTACCAGCTGTATCAACAAACCCTCACTACACACCCAAAAAAGTCAAACCTCCAAAAGCAGCCAGCCAAAAGTGGAGCTGACAGCAGGTGCCAGCCCTACCCTGCAGCCACAGATGGGAAAAGAGCCCAGAGCAAGGTCAGAATGCTCTGAAAATCCAGAGGGCAAGATCTGCAGGTGTTCCTGAAATATCCTCCCAATACTGACACCTTAAATGTGCATCCTCACACTGCAATCAGTCCAGAAAACGAGCATTAATAACTACTCTCACTGCCATAAAAGAGTATTTAGCCAAGACTTTCTTATTCCCTAAGGATCTGCTACTGGCTGTTCTGGAGACAGGATTCTGGGTTAGCTGGTGTGATCCAGCCTGTCAGTTTTTATCATAATGATCCCCCTGGGTCTCATAGTGTACAAAATCTCTTCTCAAGGCTCATAGAGAAAGAATAGGCCAGGCTGCCATGCAGTACCTCCAAGAACTCCTGATGGCATTCAGTAATTAAAGCATGCTACAATAACATATCCTCTCAGCTAGACTCCTTCTGGGGCAGGCAATGCTATGGGAAATGGCTCACTCTGTGTGCACTCACCTGCTCTACATGGGGCTTCTTGGCAAAGGAGATCCTGGCTATGGAGTGAGAAGCTATAGACAGCTCTTGTCCATTCACCTCCCCTTCCTCCACCTCCACCAGACCTAGGGAAAAGCAAGGGCATACGTATTATTAGGGTACAAAGGTTATTTAAGCATGTCACAATTATTATTTTGGCCTTTCAGTAATTAAAAGGGGGCCTGCAAAAAAGAGGAAGAGGGACTTTTTACACATTCAGATAAGGACAGGAAAAGGAAGAAGTTTTTAATCAGCAAGAGGAGAAATTTAGGTTAGGTATTAGGAAGAAACTTCCCTGTAAGGGAGGTGAGGCCCTGGCACAGGTTGCCCAGAGAAACTGTGGCTGCTCCATCCCTGGAAGTGTCCAAAGTCAGGTTGGATGGGGCTTGGAATAAACTGATCTAGTGGAAGGTGTTCCTGACAATGGCAGGGAGGTGGAACAAGATGGGCTTTAAGGTTCCTTCCAACCCAAACCATTCCATGCTCTAATAGGCTACATAACAGACCAGACCACATGGTTTTATAGACCAGCACTCCCTGTGAAGAATGTTTTATTTGCCCTAGCACTATTGACAACTGCAGATCCACACAACCTCAGCCATGGAATGCTGCCCACAAAAATCCAGCCAGACTTATTCACACCCTGTGGGATGAGTATCACAGCACAACTGGCTCTCTTCCCTTCAGCACCTGTCATTTTAGATGCAAACTGAAGCATCAACTGGGGTTTAACACTTTCACTTATAATAATTGAGATTGGTTCTCTCTCATTCAGTCCCCAGAAGGTAAGAAGTACCATCGTGCTACATCCACACACTGGGAGATTCTCCTGATTTAGGAACCACTGTGGGTCCAGTGCCAAAGAGCAGCGATTCCCACAGGGAAAATTCATCAAATAAAACTGTGAGAGGTGCAAAAACTTTCTGAAAAAGCGATGAAGTGATGGCCCAGCAGGGTAAGGAGCTCTTCTTTTCCCCAGTGAGGGTATCAGGTGTGTACCTGTGTTCTGGGCACTGATGAAGGCCACCTTATTGGTGTCAGGTTTGAGGCGGATGAATCCACACTCCCGGTGCATGGGCTTCCTGGTGTCCGGATGGAAGGCGTTGAACCTGAAGGGAAATCAGAGCACAACAGCTGACAAAAAAAGACATTTTTTGGCCTGGCTTCCTCTTATTTAACCACATGAGTGCCTGCAGTACTCTTTGAAGAGCACAAGACTGATAACACTTCACAGTTCAAAGATGTAAACATGGAAAAATACCATTACTTACAGAGGCACAGCTATTTCTTAGAGCTGGAGTTAAGTCTTTAAGTTCAGGCTTTAGATTTTCCACAGCCCCTGGGTCTTTCTAAGAACTAGCTCAGAAACCCTTCAGGAATTCAGATGTTTCACAGATGCTGAAGCCACATGTGTCTCAAAACGAGAATTTCTTAAATATCTGGAATTACTGTATCATCTTTATTTAGCGTTTACAAAAGGCAAAGTTGTTTTTTCTGTACATTCCCTGCTGTAGGAAGCAACAGAGCAGACATATTTCTCCCATCACCCCCTTCAAAAAGATAAAAAGGTCAGCTCAGACTCTTATTTATTCTTCAGGAGGCCTTAAGAACTGTAGGTTTGGTCACCCATAACATGGGTGATTACAGGTATCAAAGGAGAAACAAACTTAAATCAGGCAGCCTTCAGTGCTTGGAGCATTTAAGGGATACAGGGACTGTCTTTTAAGAGCCACTGCTCCAGGAGCCAGGAAAGCACGGGGTGTCTGTCCTCCAAGACTGCTGCCCATTTTCCTGGCACTTCCTAAAGCCCAGCAGTTCACAGCTGTGTAACTCCTTGGCACAAAAAATGGAGGGGGAAAAAAAAAGGTGCCTCAAATAGGCAACTGTTCACAAGCTGGGGAGGGAGGTGCAGCCAGAGCAAGACCATCAGAGCTTTGTTTCATTTGGAAATCGGACTGAAGCAGTCACAGGCTGAGCTGGCAGCTCCATCACACTCCAGGAACACAGGGCATCTCTCACACAGCACTTCCATCTTGTAATTCTTCTTTCCTTGTTTTTCAAAGCAACACACTTTCCAACTCACCCTTCCCAAAAGAACACTGGAGCGGTACTGAACAGTAGCCAACTTGTCACTTCCCTTCCTCTGGATTTCTTTTGATTTCTCTTAGAACAACTTGCAGCCAAAGCAAGTAGTTAAGCTACCTGCCTCCTATCCCATATGGTTTGATAAGCATTAATTTTTCTCAGATTTTCACAGTGGTGAAGACTGAGGACCACAGCTTAAAATGAACAAACTTGATAGCCATGCCATAACTTCTTCATTTATTCTAAGTGGGAATTTCACAAAGAATGCCTACTACCCACAAGTTTTCAAGGAAAACAGAAGTCAGACCGTGCAGTCACACACCACGACATCATCTCGTTTGGTAGGTGAGAATTTTTTGCCATTGGAAAAGAAACCCAACTAACAAATCACCCTGGGGCCATGCCTGCCCCAGTCCAACAGCTGCTGCCAACACAGACAGAGCCCTGGACTTACGAGAAGTTGAGCATGGGCTGCCCCACGTGAGAGATGTGCACTTCCTCCAGGTACTGGAAGGGCTTCATGGTAGGGAAGGTGCCGTCTCCTGGCGGATCTGAGAGCCACGTGCCCAGCATCCAGGACAGGGGTTCCATCACAGGGTTCAGCTGGGGAGTCTCTGTGGAGGAAAAGGAAGAAGGAAAACTCAGGGATTTGTGCTCTGCAGGTTGCTGGGAGCTGCCTCCAGCTGGCTGGAGGTGAACACAGAACACCTCAGAAATGGCTCAATGCCACGGCAATGCTTTCCTTCAGAGCAGTGCCAGCTCCAAGGTGGGAGATGGGGAACAGGGAACAGTCGTGGAAAGTGGGTCTGTTTCCAAACCAGCTCTTCCATACACAGAGCACTCTTGCAGGTGATCAATTTCTGACTTCTCTCTATAGCTTAATCTGAAAGAAAAGCCCCCTCCCATCTACATGCAGGGAAGATGATGACTGAAACCTCAGCACAAAGAGTAATCATTAAATGATAATGAAATCTCTAATGCTCTGGGCTAATCTTTCTCAAGCACTGAGTACATACTGCTCCTGTTTGTTTCAGAGGCCAAGGAAATGAGTCCTCATTTCAAAAGAAAATCAGGCTGTGTACATATTCAAGATCAAAGTTTGGCTATAATATTTAAGAAGTTAACAATGGCCTGAACTCATACAAACAGACAAGCAAGGATCATTCAGAAGCTGTTCAACTAAGGCTCTGGACTAAGACAAACATTTTAAAAAGACTCAGGTACCTGCAAGATAAGGAGTAAATGGAAGAGAAAGATCCTTCCCTTTGTCACTGCAGTTATGAAAAAAAGCAACCAAGGTCTGTTTTATAAAGTTAAAACTTCTTTAACAAATCATTTTACAGAACCACAGCATAAGCTGAGCTGGAGGGAACCCACAAGGATCATCAAGTTCAACTCATGGCCCTGTGCAGGACCATCCCAGAGTCACACCATGTGCCTGAGAGCATTGTCCAAATCCTTCTTGAACTCTGTCAGGCTTGGTGCTGTTTTGATTAACATTGGAGAGCGTTGATTAACATTTTTGCATTTTACCTGAAAAAAAATGCATCAGGAAAATGGAGACAGACAATTTAAAGCCACATGAAGAGCAGAGCAGATCCATTACTAAGGTGTAAGTAGGGAAAGCAAATGTCACCTGTGGGATGTTGGGAAAGATGGATTCCCACACAAACGGGGTGCCTGCTACTCTCAGTAGTTAGTCATGCACACAAATATGACTGAAGTAAGCTTAAAGCAAGTCCTCCTCCCCCTCATGGGATAAATATTTCATACTTGCAAGGTGGGTGTTCCAGGGGGGTGTTTCCCACACCTAGTGAAATCAAGAACACAAGAACAAGCTGCCTGTCTGGCTGGTCTAAAAGGCACAGACTCAACTGCAGGGAGAAATCACAACCTAAAAGAGCAAGGCTGTGAACAAAATTTGCTTGACCAGTCTGAGTTTTGCTGTGCTCTTTACAAAATGTCAGGCTAAAAGACTGAGCAAGGAGGAAGGACAGTCCACACCTGAAATGCCAAAGGAGAAGGAACAGCAGCTTTCCTGGGTAAAAAGACCACTTGTGGTACTCATTCTCCCACGGAGAGCAGGTTTTAAAAGCCAGCCTGTGTCAGCAAAGTGCTGCTACTTGCTTTGCTTTATCCTAAAGTATTTTGCAAGGGAAGCAACATGAGGAAACGTGAGAGCTCCCTAGGAAATCAGTGATAAAGGTCTACAGCATCAGAGCCAGGATCTGTAGGACATCCTGTCAGACTGTGCAGTCCCCAGCAGCTTGCCCAGGCCTTGGAAAGGGATTCCCACAATCTGTACAGCAGTGTCAGTGTACTGGACACTATTTCCTTGTACTCACCTTTCCAATTCCATGGGGAGAGCCCACAGTTCTCTGGGTAGGGAGCATACTGCTCCTCCCTCCAGATGATGTCTGCCCTTCCCTCTCTGCTGCATTTCTTTCCTAGCTTTTTGCAGGCTCATCTCCCATGATGGAAGTGAAAAGCAAAGCTTTGCAGAAGATGCAGGAGCTTGCAGCCTGGGCTACTGCTGCCCTCTCCTGGGTCAGCATCCCAGGAGCAGGAGAGTTTCTGTCACCACAGTGCTTTCAGAGGGCATTTCCTTTTCTTCTGCTTGCATTTCAGGAAAAGCATCAAAACAACAGATGAAAGGAATGGCTTTAGCCATTTCCACTCTTTAGAGTTGGTTATAAACCAAGAGAAGCCATGTGATCATTTCCAGCACCCCCAGCTTGACTCCACTGCGTTGCTGTGCAGCATCTAGCCCGGCTGGAGTGCCTGACCTGGTGAGCTGCTCTCACTTCCAAAGGTCTGGAATTCCAGCCAGCTGAAAAGGGAAGAGGTAACTGTACATCCTGAAGTCTCTGGCACTTGGGTAAACAACACAGCCAAGTGATCATTATTATTTTTCTAAACTACCTAGATGGAAGCACAGCTGAAGAGTACTTTAGTTCTTATGTGGCTTGGGAAAGTCAAGAGCAGCAGAGGTGAATAAGGACCAGGGGCTCAGTGAAGTGCAGGGAAGTAGAGACATCCTGATCTCATCCCATGCAGTGCTCTTCTTACCTTCACCTGGTGGACTAAGACTTTTTTCCTTCCTGGCTGGAAGGCTGGGCTGGGAGAGTGGAAAAGAAAGAGAGGAGGCAGACAGGAAGGAGTGTGATTGAATCCATCCCCAAAAAAAAGCAGCTGTTTTAAAGGCAATTTGCTTTTTAATGTGATGGTTGGGGCAGGTGAATGCAAGACTATTGTAGCAACAAAAAGTTCTTTGCTGAGCTGCTTTGTTTCAAATTTCAAGTTTATAGATACAGTCACTGTCAAGAGAAACTCCTCTGACACTGATGAAGGAGCCTGTACATCCCTTTTTAAAGGTCTAAACTCCTGGCACACCATTTTAACAAAAAAAACCCCACTAATGTGGCTGAAGAGGTCTGTATTTGATGGTACCAAGAATACAAATGACATCTGAGAATTTGCAGCACAAGAGATCCTGGTCACTATTCTGCATCCTTAAAGCTTCACACTCAGAGGGGGTCCACTTAATGCTGATTCTCTTGCATTCATATGCAGAGTTCCTCTTTCACCTACTAACAGGGAAGCTCTCTCTGCATCCTCTTTCTTAACAAGGACATTCCTGGAGTCACTTTCTCCTACTTTGAGTGGCTTTAGGGATAGAGCATCTCCCACACCCTGTTCCTCTACAACCTGGTGTAGTGGAAGGTGAACTGCCCATGGCAGGGGGCTGGAACAAGATGAGCTTTAAGACCCCTTCAACCCAAACCATCCTGTGCTTCTACAAAATCTCACTGAAATCAGCCATGACACTCAGGAGTGGTAACAGTTTGGGAGACAAAAGCACACACCCACAAGCAACCTGGTCACCTTGGTCTCTTTCCTTCAGGAAGCCACTCAGGCCACAACCTCTGTACCTGGCTCCTGAGCACACAGGTCAGTTCCATTTCACCACATGACCCCACTCCATCCCTCCAAACTCACAGACAGGCTGTTCCTACATATATTCCATTCCTGCAGAGTTTACAAGTCAAATCCCACCCTGCATTGTAACACAGTCAGCCTGGAACTGGCTGCCCAGGCTTTGCAACAGGAGATACTGAGTTCTCCCTGCCTTGAGACAAACCAGACAGAGCAGCTGAACAGCCCCCTCAGGCCATGTCTACACAGCTGGTGTGGCTCTCAACTGGGATCCCTGGCACAGAAAGCTACCCTGGCATGAGTTTTATCAGTAAAGCTGCTGTGAGGGGCCAGCTGGTTGCTAACAAGGCAGCTAACCTATTTCCTTGGGCTGGGGAACACTTCCTGTAGAAAATGTGAAAAAAAATACAAAAAAAAACCCACCCCAAAACAAACAAAAAACCCAACCCCACAAAAAAAAAAAAAAAAAATCCCCTAACAAAATCCCTGAGTCTTCAAAGTGTGGGGTCTGCAGCGTCAACTGGGCAGTTCCCTGAAGGTCTTCCTTCAGCACAGTTGCTCACTGGGATTAAATCATCATCACCATGGCCCTCACCACTCCTTGTAAGGCCTCTCCAGACCCTTCCCCAACTTTGTGGCCTCCTTTGGACACTCTCCAATACTTTAATGCCTTCTTTATACTGTGGTGCCCCAGGCTGCCCCAGCCCAGAGCAGAGCAGGACAATCCCTCCCTGGCCCAGCTGTCAGTGCTGGGCCTGATGCTCCCCAGGACAGGGATGTCCCTCCTGGTTCCAGGACACTGCTGATCCTACTAAACTGGCCATGGAGCAGGACCCCAGGTCCCTTTCCACAGCTGGTCTCCAGCCCTAACCCAGTCCATCCTTGTTAAACCCCACAGAGCTGGTGATTGTCTGTCTGATTTGTCCAGGTCTCTCTGCCCTTCAGGGACCTGACAGCTCCTCCCAGTTTGGTGATGGCTGTGAACTCACTCAGTATTCCTTCAAGTCCTATGTCCAAGTTGTTAATGAGGATGTTGAAGAGCATGGAGACCTGTGGAACCCCACCAGTGACCAGCCTGGTGTCACCCCAGTCACTGCCACCCATTGTGCCCAACCCACGAGCCAGCTCCTCACCCATTGTGTAACACAGATATCCAGCTGTGGGCTGGACACTTTGTCCAGAAGGATCCTGTTAGGGACAGTACCAAAAGCTGAAGTCCAAAAAGATTCCACCTCCCAGCTTTCCTGGATCAACCAGGAAGGTTACCTCATCATAGAAGGAAACCAGGTTTGACAAGCAGGACTTTCCCCTGAGGAAGCTGTGCTGGTTGTGATTGATGCCTGCATTGTCCCCCAGGTGTTTTTCAATACTTCCCAGAATAATCTTTTCCATGATTTTACCAGGCACTGAATTGGGACTGACAGGTCTGTTGTCTCTGGAGTTCTTAAAAATTGGAACAATGCCTCCCAGCTTCCAGTCAACTTCTGTGGATTCCCAAGGCTGCTCAAAAATCAATCATTGAGAGAGGCATTGTAATGACATTAGCAACTCCTTGAGGATTCTTGGATGAATCCCATCAGGCTCCATGGATTTGTAGGGATCCAGCTGGAGCAGCAGATCATGCACAACCTCTAGGTCAACTGGGAGTTGATCATTCTCATAATCATGGTCCTTCAGCTCATAGCACTGGGATCCATCATCCTTTTGAAGACAGAGGCAAAGAAAGCATTAAACACCTTTGCCTTGTCCTTGTCCCTGTTTGTGAGGTGACTATCTTCATCCTGGAACAGGCCAATATTATTTCTAATTTGCTTTTTGCCATTTATATATTTGAAAAAAAAAAAAAATTTCTCTGCAGTTCTGGCAGCTTCAATTCCAACTGAGCTTTTCCTGTATGAATTTTCTCCCAACAGTGGGGAGCAGCATCTCTATGTTCTTCCCATGTCACCTGACCTTGCTTCCACTGGGCACACACCTTCCTTTTCATTTTATTTCCAAGAGAAATCCCTGGTCAGCCAAGCCAGCTTTCTGCCTTCTGCTTGAGTTCTGACATTTAGGAATTGCTGCTCCTGTGCCTTTAGGAGATGATGTTTAAAAATGACCAGCACTGTGAGACCCCAGCACCTGGAAAAACATTTTCCAGGGGACCTTACTCACTAATTCCCTGAGCAGCCTGAGGTCTGCTCCCCTCATGGCCAGGGCTGAGGTTTTCCTGGCACTTTTCCTCCTGTCACCAGAGGTTTTAAACTCGATGGCTCCATGGTCACTGTGGCCAGGCTGGCCCACATGTTCACTTTGTTCATGAGATCCTCTCTGTTGACAAGCAGGAGATCAAGACCATCTTTCCAAGTCAGCTCCCTGAGGATCTGTTCCATGTAGGTGTTTTTAGGAACCTTCTGGCCCGGGTTGTACCAGCTGTGGGATGCTCCCAGTTAATTTCTGGCAGGTTGATGTCCCCTGGGGAGTTGACTTGGAATCCTCCATTAGTTCCTCAAGGAATAATTTGCCAGCGTCATCCTCCTGGCTGGGAGGTCCAGAGTAGACTCCCACAGTGAAATTTGCATTATTTGTTTGCCCCTTGATTCTTATCCAAAGCTCTCAGCTGTGCCACTGCCAATTGTGAGCTCCAGACACTCCAACCCTTCTATGCCACCCCTCTGCCTCTCCTGCCCTGCCCAGAGCTCCTGAAGGGCCTGGAATTGTCCATCAGGGCACCTCAGGCACAGGTTTCACTTATGCCAATGATGCCAAAGCTCTGGGAGTGGGCCAAAGCTTCCAGCTCCTCCTCACTGCTCCCTCAGGCTGGGCGTATTAATGCAGAGGTATTTCTGGTGTGGTACATTGTAGCCAACACCTGGTGAAGCGGATTGAGGGATCCCATTAGTGCTTCTCTCCTCAAGTTTAGGCACTGCAGCCCATCACTCCTCACTGGTGACCTTGGCTTTATTCCTTTCCCCTTTCCAAGCTAGTCTAAGGCCCTACCAACAAACTCCACCAGCTCCTGTGTTAGAACTCATTCTCCCCCAAGAAAGATGCATCCAACCAGGTGTCAGCACATCAGCTGTTGAACAGATCATCCCATCTCTGCTCCAAAAGCTGGGAATGTGGTTATATTCACAAATGTTCATGCTATAGGCCCAGTAATTAATTTCATAGCCAAGTGCCAAGGTGATAATGCTGTAGTCACTGCTAGAGTTCTGCTTTACAAAATACAGAGAAAACACTTTTTAAATTATACCCTATTATGAGAAAGCAAACACCCTACCTGAGCTCAGTCTTTCGAGTTTTCCTTAGTTTGCTGTTTCATTGCTTCCTAGCTGCAAGCTGTGTTTTTGTTGTGAGTCATTGCCAACTCTCTGCAAAATTAAATGCTTAATGCACAAACTCTATAGACTATTAGGTAAAAAAACCTAGAAAGAACAAGACCATCCTACTAAAATCAAAACAAAACAAACCATCAGCAGTGCAAAAAGTCTTGTTTCCTCCCCTCCAGATGCCTTTCTCTCCAAGGGGGAGGTCAAAGAACCACCTTCCTCAACCAAGTCCCAAAGCTGGAGAGCCTGCACATTGCTTGCTCTCATGCTGAGCACAAAATTCACCTCTCACCCAAGTGTTCAGGCCACAGTGAAGTCTTAGCCAGCCTCTCTCAAGATACCTTCTGCCATGGATTCAGCCCCTATGCACACATATTCCTACTTATCTCACTCTCAGTTTACTTTATAGCTCCCTTGTTCTTTGCAATGCCCACCCTATGGAGCAGCTTTCTACCCTGGCCATTCCAATCCCAGACAGGGCACCAAAAGATATCACAAGCAGCACCTACTGCCTCAGAACAAATGCAGTTTTCTTCCAAAATCTATCTCCAGGCTAGCAGTGCCTGCCCTGGTGGAGGCAATTTCCCTGACAGCACATCTCTGTGACCCATTAGACACATTTAATTTTCAAGCTGAACTGGACACCAGCCCAGTTGCTGGTCCAGTCCTTCTCAGACAGGTGAAAGCACAGCTCATCCATCCATGCACAACCCCACTTCTCACGGCCAGTCAGGAGCAGGATGTTGCTGTTCATTTTCTGCAACATGAATGGGCAACACCACTTCAGGCCCCACAGACCAGGCCTCAGGACTCCACCTCACTAAGTGCTCCTGCTTCTGCTTGCTCCAAAGTTTGCCAACTATGCTTTATTTGCAGGTAAAAATCACTGCAAATGACCCCATTTCTACACTGGCTTTGCACAGATATTCAAAGACAAGTCCAAGCCAGATTTCCCACGGATCCCTAGCAGAGTCCTAAACATTTCTCACGTGAACTCATTTTGCAAACTCTCCTGCCTTTAATATGACCTTCACGAAAACAGATATGCAGCATGGAAGAGGCTCCTCATACCCCCAAGCAACTGAATTCTAAGAGCTTTACCTCTCTGATGAACACAGAAACTCGAATCCCATGGAAACCTACCTGTGTTTGCTCCATGCCCAGCCATATTCACAGATATTTTGCTCTTTGCTGCACCTGCAGCCCCCCCTGCCCCAGAAAATGCCTTTGCGCAGGGTGGTAAGATGGCTTTGAGGGAAGTGAGCTCACGTTTGGGTCAGACACTGATCCTGCTGCCTGCTGGGAGATGTAGTTTTACCACCAGACCAAACTGGGGCACGGCAGGAGGAGCTGATGCTGTGGAAGGAGCTGCTGGGATCTCCTGTCTGAGCGAGCACAGCTGATGCAGCAGAGCTGTGAGACCTTCAGGCAGAACAGGATGGTCAGACAGCACTTGGGTAGCAGAGGACAGTGCTGCTAGAACAGCCATGCCTTTCCCAGGACACTTCCCTGGTTGCCTGCTGGCTCTCCCTCATTTCTCCCAGTGCATCCTGTCATCCTCCAGAAGCTACATCTAAGCCTGTCCTGCCTGGCACACCGTGCCTAACCCTGCTCATCCAACAGCATTTGCTCCATGGACCTCATGAAACAGAAGGAAACATTTTCCTACCAAACAAATGCCTGAATTCAAAGTTTAGATGGAAAAGGCCACCATGGCAGCTGCTCCTGGGGCTTCTCCTAAACCAGTCAATCCCCCTGGTCAGACAGGCTGGGAAGCACCAGTCAAGCCCAGGGTGAGAGCTGGAGCTGGGAGCCACTGGCCCAGCCTGAGTCACCCAGCCTCAAGCATGGCTGGCAGGCAGTGCTGTGCAGCACTCCTGCAGAAACCTGCTCTTCCCACCTGGCTGCAGCCTGGACACAGCCAGCAGGAATTCATTGGTGTCATTAGAGGAAAGTATGTGAGAACTAGCACCCAAATGAAGCTCTACTGAGTGGGTGCGGGCCTAAAGTTTGTTTTCTGTGCTCAGGATTTTGTGGAAACAGCTGAATGTGAGGGATGCAGACAGGTAACAACCTGCAAGGACAGACCAGCCAGGTACTTACACTCAAGGAACTGCCTTTAGCAGAAAAAAATATGCAGGCTCAGGTTCACAGCTAAAACCATCACCTTGACTGCACATCAGATGAGTTGGGACAACTGAGACACGGCTGCTAATGAACACTATTATTAACCTACTGTGTTACCTGACTATACTTTATGAATATGAAAAACCTTTCTTAACTCAGCTTTGTATTTCACTAAAACTCAGTGTCTGGGCATGAACCAGACACTGCCTGGCAGCAGCTGGCTGCACTTCATCAGCTCTTTTCACTGTTGTAAACTATTACTATGACCACACAAAAAAGAGGCCAAAACAGAAGAGCACCAAGATGAAACAAAAAAAAAAAAAAAAAAAAAGAAAAGAAAAAGAAAAAAAGCAACCAACAAACCGTTTTAAAAAGTTCTCAGCCAAAGGGTTCCATATAAACTTCCTAAGCTACAATTGCCAAAATGATCCATTTTCACACACTGATCTCCAGTTTTGTTGATAAAAGATGGCAGAATGGGTAATGAATTGGTCAATTCATTAAGAAAAATTACGTTCTCCCTTATAAAATAGAGCACGTAACTCCGATATTAAGAGTATCTTTTACAAGAACGTAAAATTTTCACTTCTCAAAGACATATGCATAAAAACACTAATCTTGGGAAAAAGAAGAAAAATCATAGTGCTTACCAGAACAAAGAAAAACATCCTTAAAAATGCTCTTTCTGCAATTAGTATCTCAGTGAAGGTATTCCAACACAGGCAGACACCTTTTAAAATATATATAAATAAATATTTCATATACATACATAAATATATGTATATATATGAATGACAGCTATGGAACCCTAAAACTGTATTAAGTTATTTTCTTTAGTTTGACACCTAAACAACACAAAAACACAGACCAGAAGGTACAAACAAGACTATGCTGATTTCCCAGGGGAAAACATTTCCCCCCTCTACCCAAATAAAAGCGTGAATTTTCCCATACTTTGAAAAATTAGATACATATGGGAAAAGTAGTGCTGGGTGGTGACCTTCATGAATTTTGTTAGGGTCTACTTTCCTCTTTCAGTAAGGACATTGGTCATGCTGCAACAGCCTGGAGATGTGCCTGCATTACCCTTCTGGCTGCCCACAGCTCCAGAAGAAGCCAGAAGTTTTTCTCCTCAAGGAAAGGTGAGGATTAGCCATGGGGAGATACCCAACCCTCCATGGGTGATGACTTCTCCAAGCAAGCCCTACATCACCAATCTTTCCCAAGGCAACCCAGTGTTTTCTCAGCAGCCACACACACACCACCATTAGATGGTCCTCGTCTCTTGCCCTGAAATGCACCTTGCAAACACAATCACTGTGCAAAAATTGTACACTAAAAGACACTTTCTTTTTTGCAAGAAGGGTTATGGTCCAATTTGACTTCTAGGTAACAAATTTTTACATGACCTGATCCCTCACTGAGTTCCCCTACACTTTGCGGTGCTTAATCATTATTTTTGTAATTGATAGAGAAGCATTTTCCATCATTCCCTGCTTTATGATGTTCATGGACTTCTTCTGCCTTCCAAGGGAGAAAAGGACCAAAGCAAACACAGACATTTTCTCACAAATCGTGACCTCAATGTGCATGGTGTCACTGTCGTGTTTCATACCTCCCCCCTCACTTATACTTCCTGTATCCTGAGTACTGAGTGCAGTATATGAAATCCAATATCAAAAACTATTTCTTATGCCACTGAGGACAGGAATGGCTTTCCCAGATACCTGCTGCTAGGATAGCTCACTAACACACCAGAAAAAAAATCACAGGCATGCTCCAAAGGAAGAAGGAAAATCCTAACAGGAGCCACTGAGTCACAAACCATTAAAATAATCCAGAAAGAAAAGAAATTCATCAAGAGTCGCCCGTAACACCACAACCTGAATTCCCATTCAACGTCTTTGAAAGGTTAGGGATGTAAGAATTAACTTGTGTGCTCGTGAGGGAATTCTTGAAACTGTATCCATTGGTCTTAAACAAGCTGCTACTTCTCCTTCCCAGAATGTCCCTTTCTCATACCTTTTCCCCATCACAGCTTTACAGCCTCCAACTGAAACGGCCCCTAAGAAAACAGGGAATTCCACCTCAGCGCAGCGCCCCTGGGAATACTGACCACAGTCCTGGGATATCAAGCTGTTCAAGTATGGGAAACTGTTCCGCTTCATCTCGTCCAGCTTCTCCTTCAGCTTCCTGACTTGGCTGTCAGAGCGGCTGATCCTCTGCCTCAGCAGTTTCAGCTCTCCGTTCTTCTTCTCCACCTGCTCCCGCAAGCAGCACACCTGGCTCTTGCTCTGCCGGGAGGAGAAGCAGTAGGAGTGCAGGGAGTCGATGAGCTTGCAGGCCCCCGAGGCCGACATGATCACCTCGTTGATGGACATGGGGTTGGCGTCCGTGTCACCCTTGCGGCCCAGCACGGCCTCGGTGGCGGGCCGAGGGGTCAGGTCCGCCGGGGACGCCGACAGACCCTGCGAGGGCTTCTGGGGGGTGGCGGTCAGGGACGACGTCGGGGACGCTTCCGCCGCGGCCTTGTCGTGCCCCAGGAGGTGGCTGCTGCAGCTCGGTTCCACGTCTCTCTTTGGCCTTTTCCTTTCTAGCTGCTCCTTGGGGAGAGACGGCCTCTCCCTGGCGTGCTTGGAGGAAAAGCTGTAGGAGTGCAGGGAGCCGATGAACTTGCAGGCGCCGGAGGCGGGAGGGGTGAAGTCGTCCACCGAGGCGCCGCTCCTGTCTGCCACCCAGCTCCCTGCCCAGCCGCCCCTGGCACGATCCTCCACCGGAGACCTCTCGGGCTTTTTCTGCGCTCCAGGCTTCGCACCCAAATGATCCCCTAACGTCCTTCTCCGAGGGCTGTCCAGCTGGCCGTGGAGAGCCTTGTCCTCCCCGGACATCAAGCCTATCTCCTCTTGCAGAGAGGCCTCCTCCATCTCCTTCGTCCCTTGCATCACCATGAAGTCCTGGCCAGAAGACGGGGCCTTGTGTGCTACCTCACCTCCTCCTTCCCGCGGGGCCTCCCCATCCCGCACCGCCACCTGCCTGGCTATTTTCCTTCGGCTCCTGACATAATCCAGCTTGTCGTGCTTCTTCTCCACAAGCTGGAAGATGGTAGGGACGGCGGTGGGCTTCAGCAACCGGTGCCGGTCTTCCAGCCGCTTGGAAAAACTGTCTTTGGTGAAGTGCTCGCTGCAAAGAAAGGAATACTTGGTGGGAGTCCAGTTGTCTCTCTGAACAGCTTTCAGCCACTGAATTAAGCGCTTTGAATCCTTCAGAGGGAATCTAAAAAAGGAAGAGACAAAACCCACTGAAAAATAAGGTACATTTTGGAAATCGGGAGGGTTGGTGTTCTAAGAATTACAGAGCCACAGAATCATAGAACTGTTGAAATTGGAAATGACCTTTACGATGACCAAGGCGATGGCTAGGTTTAGGAGACTTTGGGGAAAGTTGTGCTTTGGTAAGTTACACTCATTTACGAATTAAATTACAGTCACTTAACAATTATTTCACTTTGGGCTGAAATATTTGATATTTATTCACTGCGTCAACAGCTCCACTTCACAAAAAGCGCAAGACTAAAAGGTGTTGTTTCCATTTTCATCAGCAATCGATCCATTATTCCATCAGCCCCCACGAGGAACAGCCTGTCCACAAGGAAGGGGGACGTGACCACCACCAAAACACCCAGCTCAGCCAACACGCTGCCCAGCGCTGCCTCCGTAACCCGGGTGCTGCCTACACCGGGTGTGTTTAATAACATTTAATTAGGCGTGGAAATGCCCGGAGTGGAAGAAAGCCCCTGAGCAGGGGAACCAGTCACTTCATCCGTTTGCAATGGGACTCCCGAGACAGGGACCTTCCCCGGGGACTGACAGCCGGCAGCATCCCCAGCGAGGGATGAGGCGGAGGACGGGCCGCGGGGGGCACAGACCGGGGGACGTCAGGGGGACAGGCCAGGGAGGGCCTGGGCCCCGTGGCAAGGGGCGGTCCCGTTGCCCGGCCGGGGCTGGAGGATC